>VDFB02281492.1:403086820-403522451 GCA_007258455.2 Sequoia sempervirens | reverse complement strand
GGGCATTGTGGTTTGACGTCAATTGTGTTTTTTTTGGGGGTGATGGGGGTGATGGTGGCGTTGGTGGTAAAGAAGTTTGATTGGTTGCACAGGGCTAATCAATGAGATTGTTGTTTTAATGTAGGACTTTGATTGGAAAGGAGAATAAAACCTGTAGGAAGAGAGATTTTTTGTTACAAGTTCAATTGGTAAAGAGGGAGATATATGTTATTGGATTTCAGGGATGCTGTTCTGATGCGGTTGTCACTGGGATTGTCATTGCAATGAGTGACTGGTGGCATTGGTATAGACCGAGATGAATTTCAGGCTGTGAAGTGTAGATTGAAGGGGGGGATTAGAATGTGCATTGGGAGAAGAGGAGGCTAAGGTGCAGAGTTCAGGCCTTTGTGTTCTGGGTTGTGGGTGACTCTGGGATTGGTGTTCTGAGGTTTATCCCAATCATGGTAATGGATTTTTGAGGCATTGGCATGGACTGGGATGAATTTCAGTATGTGATGTAGTGTAGAGTGAAGCAGGATTGAAGTCTGCATTGGAGCAAGGTGGGGTACAGAGATCTGAGTTGGGCTGATTTTTCTTCTTCTGGTATTGTAAGTTTGAAAAGGAAGTATAGAGTAGATAAGTTCTTCATTGCATTTCCATGGAGTGAATGATACTCCATATGCTCAAATGAATTTAGAGAACCGTGCTGCCGTGAGGTGCCAGAGGCATCCAAGGGAGTTTGTGGTAGGAGTCTGTGCAGCATGTTTGCGAGAACGTTTGGCTTGTGTTGATCCAGCAGACCGCCATGCAAAAGCCTTCCCTATTCCAGATGGGAAAGCCACTGCCAAGAAGCCCATCGTTACAGAGGCCAAGAACAATGCTCAGAAAAAGAAGATGGTCGTTGCGTCCGAGGCCTCCACTTCCAATGGACCTTCTCAGCTGAGAAGGAGTAAGTCTTTCTCAGAAGGGAGGGCACAGGCCAGGGCTAAGATTGACGAGGGCAGTTCGCTGGAGCCCAAGAGGAAGTCCTGTGACATTCGAGTTAGAAATACACTGTGGGCATTGTTTCAGATAGATGAGGATGACAATCAAAGTCAGAACCAGAGCCAGGGATACCCAACTGAGGAAGGACCCAGTTCAATGGAGATGAATGGTTGGGCTTCTGTGGTAAAGGAACCAGAGATTGAAGACAGCTATACGAAGCAGAAAGAGGTACCTGAGCCCGAACCTGAACCTCCTAGTAGATTGATTTATGAGAGTTTTGAAACAGGTGAGAGTTCTGCCAATCCTTCCAGTAGAACAATAAAGTCCCACATAGATCTTGATACACAGAATAGGTTTCGGATGCAAGTCACTGAGAATAACCAGAACTTTGATGAAATCAAGAAGAAGGCCCCGAACCCAAACCCCAGTGAATGTGGCGATTCTAAGGAGAAAACAAGATCATTTTGGCTGACATCTATAGTCTTGAAAAGAATACAGAAATGGAAGAGGAGACACCGTAAACAACGCCGTTCAAAGAATCCACAGACCCGGGAAACCAGGTCTGAAATACTTGATGAGGCCAGGCCTTCCTGTGATGATGACCCAAGGTTTTCTATTGATATGGGTAGGACTTCATGGGAGGATTCAAGGCATTCATGGGAAGAGCCAAGGGCTTCTTGGGACGGGGTATTGCTTGGGAAATTTGTGGCTTCTTCAGTTGTTGGGGTGAATGAAGAATCTACTTCTGCTGTTGCTGCCATTGGCTGCTCAAAAAACCAAGTTTTAGTAGAGTCCATCAAGTTTCATGATGGTGACGAGGAGAATCAGCCAGGTGGGTCATTGGAGGCCAAAGAGTATTACTCAGATTCATCTCTATCTCGGAGGAGAAAGAAGAATGTGGTAGAGAAGTCTAATGGATTGGGGACTGATGAGAAAAAGTTTGTGCAGACGATTGAGACCAGGAATACAAATGCCACCAAGGTATCCCCTGCTGCATTAGATGATGACAACTGTAAGCCCACGGCTGTGGAGACAGACATGGACAAGACTAACAGGGAAAAGTGTTCAGAAAATTTCCATAACCCCTCGGATGATCCAAAACAGGTCTCAAAATCTCATAGATGGAGCAAGGCCTGGAGCAGGACAATTACTAGTCCCATGTGGGGCTTCATTCAGAAACATGGTGGTAGCAAATATGAAGGTGGATATGAGGGAGGAGGAGGAGGAGATGTTGAAGGTTGCCATTCAGATTCGTGGGAAAGGGAGGGAAGGAGGGCTTTGAGTAAAGGGGACTTCTTCAGCAATAGCAGCATTAGTACCAGGAGCTGGTATATCAATAACTTGAGCAGTAAACAAGGTGGAAGCAACGGCAATACCATCCACAGGAGCAACAGCAACAGCAATGCACAGAGGAGCAAGAGTAGTAGTTGGCAGATGAAAAGGAGGGAGGAGATGATACTGGATCGGAGTCGGAGTATTCATTATTCTCCCACTAATGTTGATAATGGACTGCTGCGATTCTATCTTACGCCATGCAGGAGCAGCCGGAGGAATGGTATTGGGGGTCCCAGGATTAGACCTCCAACCTCTTCCTCAAGAAGTGCACTGGGATTATATTAGACATTGAGACAAGATAAATTTATTGGCATAGGCTATGACCAGAGATGGGAAGCGGTTTACTTGATTATGTTTGACATCATGATAGACTATTGGGATTGAATTGTGAATTATATCAAGCAACAATGACTAGGTCAATATTGGTTACAGAAGGATAACAAATAATCAGTTCTGTTACAAAAGTCTGATATGAGTATATGTAGTGGTCCTTGCCCACATATAGAGTCGTCTTTTCCCATGGAGCAAGAACATCCCGTCTGAGGTCTGAATCATGTTCGATTTCAAAGCATTTTTCTTGTACACATTTTTACACTTTTGATTAGGGCATTGGAATAAATAACGTAGCAACAACAGTATACTTACAGAAGGAAGTCACCTCCGGAGTATGTTACAAGATGGCAAGGTTCCTATTGGAATAATTAATAATGAGAATATTGCTGTCCAATTTGAGTCCTTTGTCCATGTTTAATTGTTTCATGATTAATTGAGACTGTTTAATCCCAGTCGATTTAAAAAAAATAGATGGGCACACAAATAAATTGAGTAACGATGACCATCATCAGGGTTTGAGGACAGATTGACCTCTAGAATGGTTAGCTTCAGGTTCTCAAATTTAGCATGTTTGTATTTGAATTTCTCAAGATTGCTGCTTTAATTCTATTGTTAATTTTTGCAATAAACCTTTGCATTCTTATGATAAACTTTTGAAGGCAATACCTAGAGATGCATGCAATTGAAAACTGTTGTGAGATATGATGTAACTTGAATTATCAGTTTTGCTGTTGCAGAGGTATTCTTGCTTTTGGTTTCTGTTAACTTTTTCAGGTAAATGGCCTGGTACTTTTTTCTGCTGAACTTGGTAGAGATTGGTGGGTTGGATGTCAAGTTTATACAACTCATGATACTAACAGGTAAATCTTTCTTGGGATCTCAACTAACCTTTATATTTCTATAACTAAACTAAGCATGTGAAAATTAGGTATATTTCTTCCGTTCGACAAAAACGTTTGCCATGCTGATAAACCTTTTACACGATACTTGTTTGGCTGACTTCGTATCTTTAGATCTCCTCTTCTAATATGCTTTGGACAAAGTTATCAAGCTTAATCAATTAACATCTAAACAATGTCTTGAACATTTGTTTTATAAAAGAAAAAGGGAGGAAAGGAAAGGAATTTTGCACTAAAAACAATTTGTATATCACAGAGGGAGGGAGAGTCTTGTTAACTTATTGCAGCTCAAGAATATTCAAAAATAGCTTGTCCTATGTTTTATATTAAACTATCTGCTCATGGTACCTTGTCTGATTCGTTCTCAAAAATTTTAACCATGTTCAATGGTGTTTCTGGGACAGCAGGGGATGTGTTTCATGGACAGCAGTCTGAGGGCCATATATATATATATATAACATGACACTGTTAAAATGATGTTGGATGATGTCCGCAGAAGCCTGCATGCCAACCACGTTCCAAAAAATTGTTCATCTGCACTTCTCACACAATACCACATTGTACCAGACCATGGCTAGTGCACCTTTTTTCTCTTTTGCAACTGACAATAATAACTGGCTCCAATAGCATATCAAGAATTTTGAAGTTTGAGACTTTTTTGAACAATGAAATTAGAAATCCAAATTATTGCTGTCAGTGTTAACTGTTAGATAACTTATATCATTAGCCAGGAATCTGAATCATGATATATTTATTGCTGTTATACTAATGTTGTTGCTGTCACTGCTTTCATGATTAATTTAATTGCTGTTATACTGTTATCATGATATATTTATTGGTGTTGTTACAATGCAGTCATGATATATTTAACAGTCTTTTTAATGCTGTGAATGATTTAAAAAGAAAAAAATTATTTTAAAAAATTGCTTTGCTGTTGGGGACATCTGGCTGTCTCCACAGGTTTCCTATTTCTGCAACATGTTTTGGAAATGTTTTCGAAGATTTGAAGGTTTTTGGAGATGACTAGGGGAAGTTCCCTGTGGCCCCACCATATCCAAAATGTAATTTGGGATGGGGATGGGGGCTCGAGGACTGAGGATGCGTCCCCGTGGAACACAGTTGTTTATCTCATTCCATTTTTGTTTCTCTTGGTATATTAAAGCATACTCTTATATGCATTCTTCTATAAGGAAAACAATATTGCAACATGATGTTATTGATCGCCTCTCATAGTGGAACCTGTATCTGTTGTGTTTGGCCTGACTACCATTGAGGGAAACCAAAATTCCATCCATTCATGATGTGATACATTTTAGGAGAGATCAGTTACATGTAGAGATAAGAGTGGCAAGGAAAAAGAGTTAGCAATTTCTAGAAATGGGACTGGCTTGAATGATTGCAATCATGGATTGGATTTGAAACATTATCCCATTAATTTAATGAAAACTTCGTGTTCTATTAGGATTTGAACAGATGAATATTACCCATTTCTATTTTGATTCTATCCAATCTTGTGATTCAAACGTGACCAATCTACGACACCTACAAATATTTGTAGTTACAGCTCAAGGACACCAACAATTGATTCTATTGGAAAGTGGAGGCTAGGTTCTATTGGGCTTGTAGGCTGTCCAGTTGTGGGGAATGATATATGGTTCATCCATCCATTGAAGCTTTACAATTTTTCAGAAGCAAGTACTTAGTTGGCTTTTTGGGCTGAAATTGTGATGGTTTTGTGGTTTTTGTGTTTCTCTCCCAAAAGCAACATACTTGTAGGTCCTGGTGGAGCGTAGACCCTTCCCATGTCAAGGGTAGTGTTCTCTTATTAGGTAAGATTGGCCTGTATTATTTTTAATTGACAGCTCTCTCCTTACATTCTACGTTATTTATTGTATTACAATATTTCTCTTTAGCTGAGAAGATGGCTATTAAAAAAATAGACAACTCTCATGTAGCATTCATAAATTGACACCAAAATAATGATAACATTAATGTGGTGGGGGGCACACTTATCAGTGACTGTTTATTGTTTGTTTTTCTGTTAAAAGGTTAGGTTTTGTAAAAAGCTGTCTGTTGTGTCTTAATATTGTTTCAATTCTGTATCTCATTTCCTTTTATTTGGCAAACTGGCTATGAAGAAGCAGCTAGGCTTTGGCAAGCTGACAGCTGCTGCTGGCTTTATATAGTTTCATTTGTTGGCATTAATGGGACGATGTGGATATTTGTGTGCTGCTTTTTATATAGTGGCTGGGCTGCAGAGCTGGGTAGGTTATCCAGCCACAATGCATTTGGTGCCAAGGGTTTTCTCTACCATGCGCAAGGGCATGGAAAGTGGTCTGTTATTTCTAGGGTATGCATGCAGTCCTGAAAACGCATGAAAGGAATTTATTCTATCTGCTTTTGTTTTCCTGCTTGTTTTGTAGGTTTGGTATTGAAAAAGGATTATTAGGGTTTGGTTCAATAAGTTGATGAAATCCTTTTTCCCTTCATGTATGGCTACTATTGAGGGTTTCATAAACTACCAGCACAGAAGAAAATATTTAAGCAAATTTATTTGGCCATGGAATTGCCTGACTTGTGTGCCCAAGACAGTGTGTAATCCACTATGATTGGCTATGAATTTGCTCAACTCTGTACCCCAGAAAAAGGGTAGTCAAATATATAGTTTTGGTAGATGTAGAATTACACCCATAGTGGACTCCACGAAATCTATGGGCGTATATGTTAATTCATTTATGTTTAAGTGGTGGATACAAACACAGGAAAGGCCACCTGCAACTTTTTATTGTCTTCACAAACCCTAATAACATGCTATGAATGTTGGAATGACGCCCTTTCTTTAACTGGAATGCAGGGCTGGTCTGTATGACTACGAAATCCAGGTTTTAATCCAAAAATAAAGAACTTAGCTTGTGTTCTAGTTTTTTTTTCTCTATGATTGGCTATGAATTTGCTTGACTCTGTACCCCAGAAAAAGGGTAGTCAAATATATAGTTTTGGTAGATGTAGAATTACACCTATAGTGGACTCTACGAAATCTATGGGCATATATGTTAATTGTTTCACGTTTAATGGTGGACACAAACACAGGAAAGGCCACCTACAACTGTTTATTGTCTTCACAAACCCTAATAACATGCTATGAATGTTGGAATGACGCCCTTTCTTTAACTGGAATGCAGGGCTGGTCTGTATGACTACGAAATCCACGTTTTAATCCAAAAACAAAGAACTTAGCTTGTGTTCTAGTTTTTTTTCTCTATGATTGGCTATGAATTTTCTTGACTCTCTACCCCAGAAAAAGGGTAGTCAAATATATAGTTTTGGTAGATGTAGAATTACATCCATAGTGGACTCTACGAAATCTGTGGGCGTATATGTTAATTCATTCATGTTTAAGTGGTGGACACAAACACAGGAAAGGCCACCTGCAACTTTTAATTGTCTTCACAAACTCTAATAACATGCTATGAATGTTGGAATGACGCCCTTTCTTTAACTGGAATGCAGGGATGGTCTGTATGACTACGAAATCCAGGTTTTAATCCAAAAATAAAGAACTTAGCTTGTGTTCTTGTTTTTTTTTCTGTTTTCCTGCTGCAATTTTGGTAGAAGCACTGCAAGTTAAATAGTGCTTGCGATCTATAAAGTACATTAAAATGCCATTCAAGGAATGCATTAGGAACAATAATTTTCAGCCAACATAACTATAGACCAGCTAAGGGATCACAAGAAATTAATGCTAATGGATCGCCGCAAATGTGAGCATGAATGTATGCGACAAACATAAATGGCAAAAAATATCAGGAATAACTTGGAAAAATTAGGAAAGCAATCAGATAAAATTGCTGCAGAAATCAGAAAGTTTCCACAATTTTTTGGTCAAAAATCGGTTAGGGTTTGACTGTTTAGTATGAAAAACCCACGATTTTTTGTTGTCCCGTGGCCAAGTGCCAATTGATTGGTATGAGTCAACCTTTTCCCCCAGTTTTTCAACCATGCAACAAACACTACAAATGATTGTCTGGTATGCAACAGCATAAGTGGAAACCAAAAGGGCCGTAGGGGCAAGGACATTGGTCCATTGGAACCAAAAGACAGATGCCCAAGTTGAAGATTCAACATGATAATTCCCAAGTTGAAGATGAGTGTAAGACACATGGCCCATTCACAGATAAGAAACTGACAACAGATGATCAATCACTAGACAAGGCATGTCTCCATAGACTTTGCATGCTTTAGAAGCTCGTGATAAATTTAATGGAGTTCTTTACTTTAATGGAAGGAAACGTTGACAAAACTATCAATACTTTTGTGATGACACTCTTCTTTGTGTTTGCAATCCTATTGATACTTACGATTTCTTTATATTGTTGGCCCTTTGTTTGCACTTAATGTATGACCAAATAACATAGCTTTTAAGGAAAACAAATTCTTTATATATATATATAGAATTCTTTTATTATGTCATAATAAATATTTAAATAATAAATACATTTTAGAAGGTATAAAATAAAAAGTGTTGGGTTAGTATTTATGACTAAAAGATTACGTGAAGATCATAAAATTGATAAAATCATAGAAATTAAGTAGAGTAACAGGGATAGTAGGTGGAGGTAATAGACAATCATGCTTTAGAACTACCATTGGATATGTGTTAGGTAACTCAAGAGCTTTGTGACCATATTGTGGCCCTTAGATAGGTGGAGGGACATAGACACACCAATGTGGTGGAAGCATAACAATGGTCTTAGTGCCACCATGACTTGGCCTAGAAGCTTTCCCATATGGAGATGAAAGCCAATCTTGTCATGTACAAGGTAGAGATAAATGATCGTGTTGTGCAAGAGGTAGAGAAAAAATGAACTTGATAGTGAGAGGCTTTGTGTATGTGTAGCAGTACGAGTCACACCAATGGGAGGAACTTAATAGTACAAGGGGTGCTCCCCCAATAGTTAAGGAAATCTTGAAGATGTTGGAATTCTAGGATGACCTTATCAACTTGGGCCTATAATGTAAGTATACAAAGGAAATTGCATTCACTTTTGTAGATAGATATAAATTAAAATCACTCATCATTAGACAAAATAGTTGTGTTTTTGAACTTACATAGTTGACAATAACAATTTTGATTTTTTCTCTCAAAGTATAGCAATATAAGTAGGCTAGGGGCCATGACCCCCCAAAAATTAGTTCACCAAGAAAAGAAATTTGGATGAAACATAGAAAAATATGTGAATGAATTTCTTGACTTTTATTGAGTAGGAGGACAAGCCCAAAATATATGTTTGAAAGTCTTAAAGCATTGGCAAGCTAGACACTTGGGATTAGCCACCCATGGGTGAGCCAACCTTTCAACCATAGGGAATCTTTGATAATAAAGGTACTAAAGAAAATGAGCAATGTCAAGATCTAGTGTAGGTAGTAGAATGAAGGTTGTAATGTTGATTCAACTTATTACGAGTTGGGGAGAAAGAGTTAGGAAGAAAGGATTGAGAACTCTATGTGGAAGACTTGACATGTAATTCTTGAAAGTTGTATCACAATTCCATTGCTAATCTTTCTACCAAGCTCTAGGAGGTTGAAGCCCCAATTTATGATGCATAATATTAGGGCTAAGCTCATGCATGTGAAGTCTAGATATTGATGTGTAAAGAAAAAATAAATAAAAGATGCTTGGTTATAATCCTTAGTGCTCTTTAATATGAATTTTAAACTAAAGCATAGTAAAATATTTTAAAGTCTTGAAAATTTAAACCATACAAAGATGAGTAGTTGCTCATTGAAAACAATAGCAAAAAAATAGGGTTAATGAAAGTGTAGTCTTTTGAATGTTGATATCACTTGTAATGTTTTGGTCGATGTTAGATTTGGATCAAGAACATGAAATTTGCATTGCATTTTAGTCTTCTTTACTCTCAATTTGTTACAAAAGAACAAATCTATGGGCATGATAGCGTCTTGTATCTATGGGACTGATTATTATGGTGCCCTCTACAACTTTACAACTTAATACTTGGCATGAAAATGAGATATTTGGATTAGATGGTGCCATAGTTAGCTTTGAGGGTGTGTCATGAGGAGCTTGAACATCAAACTTCTTCAATAGATCAAGCCTTAGAAAGATATGAGAACTTTGAAGAATTGAAGCATGGGAATTGTGCCAGATTAAATTTATGGGGTGAGTGTAGAATCAAGTTAAAAATGTTGTAATGGTTGTTGTTATGTATCTTGCTAATGATTTATTCTTTCCTATTTTTTGCCATCTTATTTTTGCATTGTATCTCTTTTTATCCTAATAAAAAATTATCTTTAATAAATCATTAAATGATTGTTTGGGCATGGAAAGGGGTAATGGTGCAAATTGGAGTGAAAATGAAGTCTTTTGAATGCTATGAATGCTTCTACTTGTAATGTGTCTGGGGGAAACTATTAGAGGCATGTTGACATTTGAAGTGGTTGAGTGACATCTAGATTGAAGTGGAGTTGGGGTGTTTGGGTTCAAGAAGGCTAGTGTGGGGCATGGCATGAGAGGAGTGACTCTTTGTGCACCAAATGATCATAAATGAGTCCATTGTAGCAGTTATTAAGCGAAGGGGCTAGGAGTGGATGTTAAACTATACGTAAGTAAGCACTTTTCATCTATACATTTGACCCCCACTTCGATGTGAATGTGAACTTAAATGAATCATGGATGCTAAAGTAAAAATAGAAATTATAACCATTATACTTGATTTGAAAGGACACAAAACATAGGCTTGGTGTTGAATTTTGCATCTTTGCCTAAGCTTTGTCTTCATATATACAAAACACAAAGGAAAATTAATGCACAAAATAAAAATTGTCATAAGTAATCTACACAAGTACAAGGAATTCTATCTCATCTATCAAATTTGGGAGTGATGGAGATGTGATTGAGTTGGTCTCCATAAAATCTTGTAAAATAGGTTGAGCAAAAATTAGGGACCATGTCGTATGCTATAGTCATGGAGTTGCTATTGAGTTGGCTCCCATGAAGGATATAATACATGATCCATGTGATTGGTCTAGGACCCATGAAGGCATCACTTTAACCATTACACAATGTGCAATATAAGATAAGATATATGTGCTCCCCTCAAATTGATTGCATATAAGATTATGTGGTCAATTTGAGGTGAAGGAAAATAAGTTTTTGAAATGGAAATGACAACAAAACAATATATTGTCCTAAGCAGAAAAGGTAGAATTCTTTGCAAGATGTTTGGCGATTGCCTATAATGTAGGCTAGACTACGCATTACCTTTAATCCTTGAGCATCATCAAGCATTTTCCTCATGTTATCTATCATAGGAAACACCATGCTAGTGATATATTTTGTGCTCACATAGTCTTGAAGTTTTTCTAAGGCTTTGCCCATTTGTTTCAGTTTCTCTTTAGGGACATGAGCCACCATGGTTTCAACATCAGTGACAACGGTTGATGGTAAGGTCATGGAAATTGTGGCATTAGGGATGGAGTCTAAAATGGGTTGAGTATTGGCCACACCTGTCATGAAAGGGTTAGAGAACTCAAGATCCATAATGGATGTACCACCAACGTGAGGTACCATGAGTCTTGAACTACGTCTCATTGAAGTATTAGCAATAGGACACCAAGTTGTGAAACTCATGCACGTTTCACAACACCAAAAGTGCACCCAAGAAGAACACCAAACTGTTAAATAAGTACAACAAACACTTAGAAATAAAAAGCAACAAGCATAAGCAAACATGAACCACAACAATAGAGGTCTCATTTTTTTTTTGGCCAAGACAAATAGGATGGGGTCGCCCAAGGGTGTTTGAGTCCTGGTCAAGAGTTCTAAAAGTTTGAAATTTGACTGAAGACCACATTGACTAAGGATTTTTATTCTACTTGCAGACAACTGTAATAGTAAATAAATTTCCAAAATTTGCTTAATGCACTCCAATTTAAAGCATAATGCAAGTATGCAACAATGTTGAAGATGTTTAAACAAAATTAAATACAAATTTCAGATTTGAAATGTAACAATTAATTGATTGTAGGATGTAGAGACCTGAAAATGATGATTTTTGAATGCAAATTTTGACCCTAAACAATGCACTTTCTTTCACCAAATGAACTAGACGCAAAATGCCTAAAAACATGCAACTACTGATTCCAAAATAGGGATATGCAAGTACAATGAAATTGAGCAAATAGAGATAGAACAGCGTGAAAAAGCTTGTTTAAGTACCTATACAAGGACTAGGTCGCCCAATGGCGACTGACTCTTTAAGCAGGGTTTTGAAAATTCAAAATTTGATTGTTTAGATCGTTATGGTTGTTCCTATCTGCAAACAAGTTTGATAGTGACTGTTTTTCAAGAATTTTCTAATGAAATGCAAATGCAAATGTATGACAATTTTGTAACAAAATGAATCTTTTCTAAATGCAGTTTTGAGATGAAAATATGATCTAAATGATTGAAACACACTGCAATGCAAGCTATGATGCAATATTTTTAGATTTTTGTAACTTTTTATGATACAATATGCAATCCTAAATGAGAAATGCAAAACCTAAATCTAGGGTTTGAAAGACTACCAAATTAGAAAGCTATGAAGTCAAATGTCAGGTTCGCCAAAATGAAACATAAAAATGTGGTGACCTTAAAGTTTAATTCCTAAAATCTAGGGCCAAGGGTGCCATCATTTCTAGGATTTCATTAGGATGCAAATCAACAAGGTGCATAGATTGACTTTCAACCTCCGAGGTGAGTCAATCAGACTTGGATCTAATCTTTTAAGTCTTAGGAATGAATTGGAATGATTTATGATGATTGAGCTAATTAAACTATGACCTAAAATGCAATTTATCGAAGATAAACAGACAAAAACAAAACTTTGCAAGTGGATCTAGAAAGTGCAAACTGATGTGTACTTGTTAGTAAAATTTGAATTTATCATGTGCAGAGGGACTGGGTCACCCTTGGGTGACTAGGTCTTTGATAGTGGGTCTTGAAACTGTTTTTACAGTCCTCTGGTGCTAGATCTGAGCTTCTGATTCTCAATTGCAAACTTTTTCGAATGTCGTCGATAAATCCTATAAATGAGTTTCTGTATCTTAACAAGGTTGATGACAACAAATACAACAATGTAGAATTTTCCTTTGAGATCTCTTTAATCCTTTCCAAACCTGCAATCTGCACATTCACAAAGAGGGAAGATGTTGTGCCATATAGGGGCTTGCCTCAGTCAAACCCTGTGTTACAAGTGTTCCCATTTCCACAATGGAAATGTGAATGATAAATGATAATTGAAAGGAAGGAAATGATGAATGAACACAATGCTACAACTCACCACCCTTAAATGGCTGTCTTGAGGGATTGAAGTCATACACATCTCTTCAAGGCTTTCAATTTTGCTTGATAGATTTGCTTGAATATCTTGGAGACCTACAAAAAGATGCTAGTCTTCACAAAACAATGACAACATGAACATAGGGTGATCCCACAATAGTGGGTTACACTTTTTGGCCAAATTTGACATTAAACTGAACTTTTTTAACTAGATCTTCACTTTCAGACACCTATAGTTGCTATACCATGAAGAATTTGAAGATGATGCAAACTAGTGATTTGTGACATTTTGTTTGTAGATTATAAATATATATTTAAAAAAAAATTAGAATTAAATTGCATTTCTTTTTCCATCTCCTTCGATAACTAGTTTTTAATAGTAAATAACATTTTTAAAGAGTGATGTTTACTATATAACACAATCTTTTTTCTATGAAGGATAAAATTCTAATTTTTTCAAATTTAGATTTGTAACTATGATATCTAGGTCCTTCATTTGGCTTCATAGTGTCTTATTGAATATTTTTTTATTAATTAAGTTTTGAAGTCAAACCAATTACAATTTAGACATAGGTTTACTGTATAACACTTAACTTTTTTTGTATGCATCAAAATTCTTTTTTTTTTGGTTGGATCAAGGACATCAATACCAAAAGCATATGTATTTTCATAATTCTTTTTGGTAATCTACTATTTTTCCACATGTGCAGAACAAAGAGTTTGATTCTCGGTTAAAAACCTACATTTACAAGAAATAAAAAATAAATATAATAGTAAAATTTAATATATTTAAAATTATACTTCTTGGGAAGCTTATAATAAGGACTACATACTTACAAAACATAAATTTTTAATGAATTTGTTTGATCCCCCAAAAGGTAAATCAAAAGTGGTTTTTTATCAACATTATGATAGGTGTAGAGGAGACTCCATTATAGGTATGGTTTAAAACTAGTCAGGTTCTATTCAAGGGGGTTTGATCTAAGGGGATTTGATCAAACCCTCTTCAATTAAAATCCTTTAAATGGAACCTTTCAAGGCTTAAATCATTATATTTTCTAAAAATATGCGATTTGAGCAAAAATTAGGTCCTAGAAAGTGTAATCCAGTATTGTGGCAACACCCCACACATAGACTTTGATATGATGTTGGATCTTAAATTGTTGATAACTAGGTATTTATAGGTGTTTATCCAATTTCTCAAAAAATTAGATTCCAAAATATGACAATTCATATTTGAATTTTGGATGTTAAAATACTACCAACAACATATTTGAATTTGGGTCTTGGTAAAAAAGGGGACCCAGTCACCCATGGGTGAATGGGTCTTGGCCCAAATTTCTAGGACACTCAAAGTTGGGGATAACTTAATGATTGAATGCATTTATTTAATGCTTCTCCTTCTTCAAAAATGGTAAAAATTAGGCTTTCGAATGCATAATTTATAAATTTAGAAGCTTAATTAGGTCCATTAAATTAGGGGGACAAAACATAATGTAAAATTATAAAGGTATACAATTTCCTACACTACAAGAACGATCAAATTACCTATTAAAGTAGGTCTTGTTGTGTTACCTACCATTATCCATGTCATGCTAGATGCTCTCTTATATAATCTTCTTTTGGGAAGACCATGTATTCATGCTATGAGAGAGGTTCCTTCAACTCTTCACCACTTAATGATATATACATACAACAACAAAGTTTACATGGTGAAACTTGATCCTAAATCCAAAAATTGTTTACAAATTGAAACAAGAAATAAAATGCCCTTTAGTACATTGATTTTGGCTTCAAAGGTGGAACCTATACATGTTGAAGATGATGATGATTGTGTTTCACCCACCACAAAACTTTTAGACGATGATTGGGGATCATTAGATTTTACACCTACTTTTATGTGGGAATAGAAAGTTTCACCATCCACATTCGAAGAAGAAAATAACACAATAGTCACATCTACACAACCTTTCATAGAACCTCCTCAAACGTTTAATTCTACGACCTCTAGCAATAAAAATGATGCTAATTATACATCTGCATATGATTTAAAACATTATGAAAAACCATCTTCCTTGAAAGAAATGGAATCCATTTATGGAAGAGGATATAAAATATTTTCACACTTCAAATATAATGGTAGAGGATGTGGTATAAAGGAACAAGGTATAAGGGATCCTATAGAATAAAAAATTCAAGAAACAATAAATAGTAGTGGTTATCACCCCTCAAAACCACCAAAGCTTCATGAAGACCTTCACTTAATGTAAACATAATAATCCAAGATTCTCCTATGATGTTGCTCAATTTAACTCACCTTGAATTGATAATTTAGACAAATAAAAACATGTCATTGGATATATTTCAAAATGATGAGTCCTTGGTGGAATTTTTGGGAGTTTAGGACAACTTACCTACTTATCATCATGATCATGGATTTCCCTATTGTTTAAATGTTGAAGCATACTTTGGGAAAGGAGCTAGTTTATTATATAATACAATGGATTACAAGACATACCTAAAAATTCCCCAATGTTCTAGACTACAATACACTACTTATAGGAGATACTATTGATGTCTCAATGGACCCAACCAATGAGGAAAAAAGATTTTAATAGAAAAAAAGTTGATTTTGAAGAACAACAAGAACATACTAAGTTATTACATGATTTTCCTAAATTCTTTGTATGGTCTTATTTTGATACAGCTTGGCATAGACCCTAAGTAGTTACACATAATATTATGTTAGAAGATGATGCTAAACCTGTGAGAAAAAAAGATTCATAAAATGAACCCCAAGGTGGCCTTGTTGGTTAATGTTGAGATTGAAAAGCTCTTGCAAGCTAGTTTCATCCACCCTATTGACTATTCACCTTGGATATCAAACATAGTGGTTGTTGCAAAACCAATTAATTGTATTTGAATGTGTACGAATTTTTGTGACCTTGATAATTCATCTTTGAAAGATGATTTCCCTCTTCCAAACATAGACATGATTGTTGATTCAACTAAAAGACATGCTTTACTATCATTTATGGATGGTTTTTCTGGAAACAATCAATTTTTTATTAATCCTCAAGATCACTATAAATATGCCTTTATTACACCTTGAGGAACATTTTGTTGGGTTGTCATGTCATTTGGTTTAAAAATGCTCAAGAAATATATCAAAGAGCTATGACATTAATATTTCATGATTTTATACATAAAATTTTAGAGGATTATATCAATAATATTTTGGCTAAATCTATCTAACATCAAGATCTTTTCAAAATTCTTTATAAAGTATTTGAGTGAGCTCTAAATACAACATGTAGTTTAATCCTTGAAAATGTGTCTTTGGTGTGGATAGTGGAAAATTATTGGGATTTATAGTCACATAGAGGTATTGAGGTGGAAACGAAGAAAATTTATGCTATAATAAACATGCCACATCCTAAAACATCTCTCAACTTTGTAGCTTACAAGGAAAGATTCAAGCTATTTGTTGTTTTATTGTATCATTTGCAGATCAAACTCTTCCATTTACTCAATTGCTTAAGAAAGAATCCCAATTTAAATGGAATGAAGATTTTCAAAATCCTTTGAGAGTTTACAATGGTATTTGGATGATCCTCCTATCTTACAACCAAAAACATCAGGATGTCCCTTCATTCTTTACACTTCAGCTTCATCTAATGCTCTTGCTGCATTATTGGCACAACAAGATGTGAATGGTAAAGACCTTGTTTACTATATTAGTTGAACATTGATTAGTTATGACACATGATACAAAAATAAAAATAAAAAATGTTTGGCTCTCATGTTTTTTGAAATTAAGTTGATACATTATTTTCTTAACATTGAAGTGCATGTTAGTTTGATCCATTAAAACATATTTTTGCTAAAACTAACTTATCTGAATGCTTAGCTAAATGGGTGATGTTGTTGATAGAATCTAATTTTAAGTTTGTCTCTCAAAAGGAAATTAAGTGTCAAGTGTTGACCAACCATTTAGCTAAAGCTCCTTCACCATTATCCTTACCAAACCAAGACTCATTTCTCAATGAATGTGTTTTGGCATTAGAAGAAAACAAAACACGGGATTTATACTTTGATGGTTCTAAGTGTTAAATTGGCTTTGGTGCTAGGGTTATACTATTACCTCCTTTAGGTAAGACAATTCCCTTATCTTACCATCTCAATTTACTTTGCACAAATACAATTTTGGGATACAAAGCTCTTATTGCTTGTTTACATGCGATAATGTCTCTTAATATTCAACACCTTCACGTATTTGGGATTATCAACTAATTATAAAAAAAATAATGGATCATATCAAGAAAAATAAGATAAACTATCTCAATATCATGATTTGGCATTAACAATATTAATTTTTCTACCTCGTATACTATTGACAATATTTTATGGAAGGATAATCGACATGCATATGCAATGGAAAGTGTTGCTTCTCTTATATCCCTCAATAATTCAACCATGGATTTTAAATTTAATATTTACAATCTCACATCACCATCAATAAGTGAGAACTTTAACGATGAAATAGTATGTCATAAAATTAAATCAAATGAATGGTACTTCCACATATTTCAATATTTGCATGATGGTATTTTCTTGAATCAACTACAAAAATCACTCGAGCTCGTATTTGAAAACTCGAGCATGATATATAATTTTAGCTAATGTGTTATACCAAAGGGATTATAATGGTCTCCTCCATTACCTTAGTAAGTAGAGATCCCAATTTCCCTCAAAGAAGCCCATTCAGGTGCTTCTAGAGGACACTTTGGCGATCAATATTTGGTTCAAAAGTTAATTCGTATTGGATATTATTGGTAAAATATGGAACAAGATTCTTTTCCTTCATTAAGAAATGTCCTAAATATTAACAACACAACAATTTTATTTATTCTCTTTCCCACAAACTTTGTGCCCAATTTGCTATTTGTCCATTTTCTATTTGGGGTTTGGATCTCATTGATAATATTTCTCCTCTGTTAAGATTCAGGCAAATCGAAGCAATAAACATTAACAATTATATGCAGATTAAATAACCCAAAAATAACAATGAAGAATAATGCAAAAGAGATCAACACAAAAATTTAACGTGGTTCACCTAATATGGGCTACATCCATAGAAAATCAACCACCCAATGATTTTATTATCCAGTACAAAACATATTACAATCTAGTGAATTACACACATTGAAACTTACATCCCAACTGCTTGTAACAAGATTTTTGGAAGCTTCCAGAATTGGGGTTTTTACAAAGTCGTTATTTCATTTGATGTGTTAGTGGGAAAACCTTGATGTGCAAATGGGAAATTTTTTTTTGGGGGCTATGCTCCCGAACCCCTACTATCAGGGGCTGTTGCCCTCAAACCCCCGCTTGAGGCCTAGCCCGATCTCGAACCTCAATAAGGATACATTACAAGTGTATAATACTTGCATGATTAGTCGCTACATACCAACAATCTCCTACTTGGAGACTGATCAAGCTCCACACCAAACAATCTCCCACTTTGGGATTGATCCTGGATGACACCACTGCACTTGCAACTCCCATTAGATTACAGGTCTGGCTAGTTTCTTATGTCCACCATTATCAGTCATGAAGGCCAACAAAAATTGATGATGAAATTAGTTTCTACCATGTAACTGCCTTTGTGAACATATCTGCAGGATTCTCACTTGTGTGAATTTTCTCTAGCTTCAACTGCCCATCCTCCAAAACTAACTGGATGAAGTGGTATCTGAGCTATATGTGCTTAGTTTTTGAATGCAGAGCCGAGTTATTAGAAAGATGAATGGAACTCTGGCTATCAGTGTACAAAGGGCTATCTTGTTGTTGTTGTCCCAATTCCTCTAGAAAACATTGTAACCAAATCATCTCCTTGTTGTCTTTCGTAGCAACAACATACTCAGATTCAGTGGTTGAAAGTGCAACAACCTTTTACAGTCTTGAAATCCAATTGACTGCAGTACCTCCTACAGTAAAAACATACCCTGTAGTACTCCTGCTATCAATATCACCCACCGAATTAGAGTCAAAATATCCTTTTAGAGCAAAATTTTTTCCTCCAAAACCTAGTTTCTTTGAATTAGTACCTCTCAAATATCAGAGAATCCATTTTACTACATTCTAATGTTCCATTATTGGATTGCTCATATACTTTCTCACAACTCCCATTGCATGTGCAATATCCGACCTTGTGTATACCATTGCATACATCAAGCTACCGATTGCTGATGCATATGGTATCTTAGACATTTTATCTTCCTCCTCTGGTGTCTTTGGAAATGTCTCCTTAGTCAACTTAAAATGACTAGGCAAAGGTGTACTAACTGCTTTTGCATCTTGCATGTTAAACCTTTTCAACACTTTCTCTACATACTCACTTTGAGATAAATAATTTTTTGTTTGTCTTGTCCTATGTGATCCTCATACCAAGGATTTGTTTTGATGCACCCAAATCCTTCATAGCAAATGAATTTGCTAATTTCTTCTTAAGTTCATTAATATGCTACATGTTAGACTCGATAACAAGCATGTCATCAACATAAAGAAACATGATAATATAGTTTTCATTATCCAATTTCTTGAAATAAACACAATAATCAAAATGACATCTTTTGTAACCTTGTTCAACCATAAAACTATCAAATTTCAAATACCATTGTTGAGGTGTTTGCTTCAGGCCATACAAACTCTTCTTTAACCTACACACAAATTCCTCCTTACCCTTGACCTCATATCCTTGTGATTGTTGCATGTATATTTCCTCTTCCAAATCCCCATGGAGAAATGTTGTTTTCACATCTAGTTGTTCAAGATGCAATTCTTCTGCAGCCACAAGACTTATAATAGTTCTAATAGAAGTCATCTTTACAACTGAAGAAAATATTTCATCAAAATCTATACCTTTTTCTATGCAAAACCTTTTACCACGAGTCTGGCCTTATATATTTTCTCGCCTCCATCTTCTTCCTTCAACCTATAAACCCATTTATTTGGTAATGCTCTTTTACCTACAGGCAATTGGACTAAGTCCCAAGTCTGATTCTACAACAAGAAATCCATTTCCTCTTTCATGCCTAGCTCCCACTACTTTTTGGTATCTACTTGCATTGCTTCTTCATAACCTTTAGGTTCACCAGAATCAGTTAATAATATAGAATATAACAATCGAGAAAATATTTTTGGAGGTCTAGTTATCCTTGTAGAACGTATAACACTTGTAGGAGTCTGTGGGATAACTTGTTGTTGCTAAGCATCAGGTACCATTGGCATTTTATTTTTTGGAATCTCATCCAACACCACATATTCCTTTTTGACCTATTCATGCTTCTTTTCCTACAACTGATCCTTATACATGACCTTCTCATTGAATATAACATCTCTGCTCCTATTGATTTTATGATTTTCATAATCCCATAACCTATAACCAAATTCATCTACTCCGTATCCAATGAAGGTACATTTTTTAGCCTTAGCCTCAAACTTGGTTCAATTTTCAATATCAACATGGACAAAAGCTTCACAAACAAAGGTTTTCAAAAATGAGTAGTTTACCTTTTTACCTGTCCATGCCTCCTCTAGAATGCCACCATCCAAAGGATTTGAAGGTCCCATGTTTATTAAATAAACAATGGTATGTACATCTACCCAAAACTGTAAGGGTAGTCCAACATGCAATCTAACTCTCCTTGCATGCTCCATAATGGTCCTATTCATCCTTTCATCCACACCATTTTCTTGTGGGGTTCCAAGAACTAGTTTTTGCCTACGGATTCCATTGTATGAACAATAATTTTCAAATTCTTTGCTACAATACTCACCTCCATTATCAGATATGAGAAAATTCAACTTTTTTCTTGTCTCATTCTCAACCAAAGCTTTCCACTTTTTAAAAGTTTCAAATACTTTTGATTTTTGTTTTAGGAAATACACCCATGTTTTCCTAGTTGTATCATCAATGAAAGTAACATAATAGCAAGAGCCACCAAGAGAAGATACCTAAGATGGTCCCCATACATCTGAATGCACAAGCTCTAAATTATCACTCTTCTTCTCTTTCCCGACTTTGAGAAATCAAACTCTTTTCTGTTTTTCGTAAACACAATTTTTGCATAACTCCAAATCAATCTGCTTCAGACCAGGTAGCAACTTTCTAGAGTGAAGGATCTTCATGCCTTTCTCACTCATGTGCCCAAGTCTATGGTGCCACAATTCTATTTTTGTACCTACGACAAGTGCTCTAACTATCTCAATAGCAACTGTTTCTGTAGCAACTAAGGTAGAATAAGTATTACCAATACACAAATACAATGTGCCTATCTTTTCACCTTTAGCTACTACTAATGCACCTTTAGTAACCTTCCAAACTTTTTTTGTTAAGGTAACTATGCAACCTTCACTACCCAATTGTCCTGTAGAGATTAAATTTCTTCTCAAATTTGGAACATGCCTTACCTCCTGTAGCAGCCATTCATTTCCATTCTGCAAATTGATTTTTATTTTTCCTTTTCCAACAATTTGGCAGGGTTCATCATCTCCCAAATATACCTATTCAAAATCACCTTGAACATAGTATACAAAATATTTCCTATGGGGTGTGGCATGAAATGAAGCCCCTGAATCTATTACCCAAGAATCATTAACATTATCTAAACATAGAATTAAAGCATAATGTAATTTATTACTTGCAACATTAGCTTCTTACTGCCATCATGTTGTCTGTCTCCTTGTTTTCCTTTTCAAGACCAACAATCCTTCTTCAAGTGTCCTAGCTTTCTGTAGTGCCAACAATCCATTTTTCCTTTGGATTTAGATCTACCTTTCTTCGACTTCCCTTGTGACTTCCCACAATTTGTTGGGCTTTTTCCTCCTTTTTTCTTCCCCTATTCTCTACAGTCAAAGCATTACTTGATGTTGAAGTCTCACCTTTTCTTTTCCATCACATTTACTTGCTAAGGATAACACCAACAACATCATCAAATTTCAATGTATTTGAACCAGAGACAAAGTTACTTACAACCATTACCAAGCTATTCCTATTGGCAACACTAGGGTAGACAACTGAGAGGGGGGGGTGAATTAGTTGTCACATAGATTATAATTATTAAAATTATTCTCAGATATGATAAATAAACATGAAAGCATAAACCATCACCACGTCAAAAACACACATAACACCAAGATTTTTTATGTGGCAACCTTGTTAGGGGAAAAACCACGGTGGAGGTTAATCCACAAGATTATACCCTGTTAAAAGTATAAAAGTATTATAAATGGGGAATGCACATGCATTCAGGCACACTGCCTAGAGCTCACTACTCAAATACAAAAGGCTTACTACCTAAAGGAAGACTCACTGTCTTACAATCACATTCAAATTACATCTGGAAGATTTTGAACTAAGAAAATAACATCTTCTAATGCCTGATTATAGTTCCAGTTAAGCACATAAACACTTTCTTCTGCTCACTCTTCTTCACACTTTACTTCTGCCTTTGAAATATAGAACATTATTCACACACCATGCCATCAAATGGTATAAAAAATTGATCATATATATCTGCAACTAAGGATAACATCAACTACATGTTGGCCCAACAAAATATAAAATGTGTACAAACTGTCGACCCAAATCAATAAACAATTTATCAATGCGAACAAAACAATGTAAGAAAAAACATAGTAAGGACCCAAAACAACATCCTCAAATACATAACACCTTCAAAAATCATGCTTCGAAGATCCACAACACGCTACAATCACCCTGTCGGCCATGATCATAAAAAACATGAACTCATAGAAGAAAATCACCAATCGCGAGCACACCGATCAATGTGTACCAACAACATAGATAGAGAATGATATAGAAACATCCACAAGCATCATGAATCACCATAGAAGCATTTGCAACAACTCAAATTACTAGAATCACATCATCTTCTTTTAGGAACATCGACTGAAGCAACAAAGCAATTGTCAGAACACAAATACTCATAACTTAATCAAATCTTCATGTGAACCTCTGAAACTTCATGTGGATAAACTAGATATACTTGTCAACAAACCCTTTAATCCACAACCTCTTATCATCAATATATTGAGCTAGCCACCATACTGAACTTCACTGCATCACCGACAACTTGCAACTTATTTTATTACAATTTTCTCAATATCCTCGACATATACAACCTTAAAGAAATTAATGCCAATAGTGTTGACATTAATGAAAACCACATATCAACAATATCCAACAATCTCCCCCTTTGGAATTGATGGAAACAAATGACGTGAAAAACACCATCAACGATACTTTCTCTTAGCACTTTCTCCCCCTTAGATTTTGACTCTTTTCTCCTTAACTCTTTCATAGTTTTTCACATGAATATTCTCCCCCTTTGAAATGAATGACAAAGATACACATTATCTTTCTCCACATAGGCTTTGAACCACATTTCTGAACATCTGACTATTCCCCCTGAGTAGCAGCCACCACAACATCAATCCGGATCACACGATATGACTATGAAATGCACAGACTGATGCAAGTCAACACATATTAATTCTAATTAGGAGGGGTAATCACCCCTAGCTTCCCTTTGAGATACTCAAAATTATCCTTAGGCAAGGGCTTGGTAAAGATATCTGTAATATGTTCCTTAGTGGGTACATACTCCAATTTGAATTTCTTGATACTCAAAAAGTGTAACTTGATAGATATATGCTTGGTTTTTGAATGCAGCACCAGATTCTTAGAAATGTTAATTGCACTTGAATTATCATAGAATATGGCAATAGGTTCATCATACACAACTCTGATATCTTTCAACATCTGCTTCATCCACAATACTTGAGTATAATTGTTAGCAACAACAATGTATTTTTCCTCTGCAG
Source organism: Sequoia sempervirens (assembly GCA_007258455.2). NCBI lineage: Eukaryota > Viridiplantae > Streptophyta > Pinopsida > Cupressales > Cupressaceae > Sequoia > Sequoia sempervirens. The sequence goes on along the minus strand of VDFB02281492.1, from coordinate 403,498,667 downwards.
TAGATAAAGAAATGGCATTCTGCTTCTTACTTAACCATGAAATCAGCTTCTTTCCCAAGAAAAATGTAAAACCACTAGTACTCTTTATGTCATTCACATTTCCTACCCAATCAACATCAGTAAAATCACTCAAAGTAAGGTCATCTTCTTTAGGATACCATAGGCCAAAATCAATTGTCCCCTTCAAGTACCCAAAAATCCTCTTCACAGTTGTGACATGAGATTCCTCAGGATCAGCTTGAATTCTTGCAACAATGCATATGACATTCATGATATCAGGTCTAGTTTGAGTCAAATAGAGCAATCCACCAATCATGGATCTGTATTAAGTTTGATTTGTTTTAGGAGAATCATCATCCTATGTCAACTTACATCTAATCACCATAGGTGTACCAACTGGCTTTGAATCTTCCATACCAAAATTCTTTAGCAATTCTTTCACATACTTGGACTAAGATATAAAGATCCCCCTATCTAGCTGAGTAATTTGTAATCCCAAAAGGAATTTCATTTATCCAATCATAGACATCTCAAACTCACTTTGCATCTCATCAACAAACTTCATGCACAAACTATCATCTCCTCCAAAAATGATATCATCAACAAAGACTTCAACAATCAAATCTTTATCATGATCAATCTTGAAATACAATTTAATATCAACTATACCTTTATTAAATCCAAGCTTCAAAAAATAATTGTCCAATCTTGCATACCATGCTCTTGGGGCTTGCTTAAGTCCATACAATGCTTTCTTCAACCAGAAAACCATATCTCCCTAATCAGTCAATTGAAATCCATCAGGTTGTTCAATATACACTTCTTCTTCCAGTTCACCATTTAGAAAAGCTGACTTGACATACATCTGATAAACCTTGAATTTTTTGTAAGCAACATAGGCAAGAAATAGTCTCACATCTTCAATCCTAGCAACAAGACCAAAAGTTTCTTCAAAGTCAATTCCTTCCATCTGAGAATATCCTTTACACACAAGTCTTGCTTTGTTTCTAACAAATTCACCTTTCTCATTCAGTTTGTTCCAAAAGACCCATTTCGTTCCAATTACATTTTTTTCCTTAGGTCTAGGAACAAGAATCCATGTATCATTCTTATCAATTTGCAGTAGTTCTTCTTTCATTGCTTCCACCCAATGTTCATCTTTGCATGCTTTATTGACACTATTAGGCTCAGTCTTTGAGATCAAATAGTATTCTTCTCCTAGTTTGAAAATCTTTGCTCTTATCACCTATAATCTAATCTTCTAAATGATTTACTCTTACATACCTTGGAGTCTTAGGGTATTCTTGAACTTCAGGCTCTTGTGATCTCACTTCTGCACTTTCACTAGTTTCTTCCTCTCAATTTTCCTAATTCACCGGAATGATTTGAACTTGATTTAGAGTATGAAATTTCTTTCCTTTATCTAAACTATCATTCTGATCGTCTGAATCATATCCACAGGTTCTATATGGTCTAACCATGTCTTCATCATCCTTGACATTAACACTTTCAATTACATTCCTTAATCTCTTATTGTAGCACCGATAGGCTTTATTTTTAGTAGAATAACCAAGAAAGATTCCTTCATCACTTCTTGCATCAAACTTTCCTATATCTTCATCTCTTTTGATGTAGCATTTACTCCCAAATATTTTGAAGTATCTAAAAGTAGGCTTATGACCAAACCATAGCTCATAAGGAGTCTTACTGGCATCACCTTTGACATGTACCCAGTTGAGAGTGTAAATGACAATACTCACAACTTCTCTCCAGTAGATATGTGGAACATTTCCTTTTAGCATCATGGTCCTAGCAGCTTCTTGAATTGTCCTGTTCTTCCTTTCCACAACTCCATTTTGCTGAGGGGTCCGCAGGGTAGATAATTGTCTCTTTATCTCATGCTCTTCACAAAAAGAATTAAACTCACCATAAGTGAATTCACCACCTCTATCTGATCTCAAACATTTAATCTTCAGAATTGTCTCTGTCTCAACCATAGCCTTAAAAATCTTGAATTTCTCTAGAGCTTCAAATTTTTCCCTTAAGAAAGTAACCCACATCAATCTAGAATAATCATCAATAAGTAACATGAAATACCTGTCTGCTAGTAAAATTATGACTCTAGAAGGACCACACAAGTTAGCATGCACAAGCTCCAACACTTCATTTGAATAATATTGTTTGCTTCAGAAAGAAACTCTAGTTTGCTTCCCTAACTGACATTCCTTGCATATAGCATTAGTAGGCTTTATCAACTTAGGAAGATCTCTCACTGCTTGAGTAGAACTTATCTTGATAATATTGTCAAATTTTATATGACACAATCTCCTATGCCACAACCAAATTTCATCATCTTGAGCAAGCAGACAACTTTTACTAGTAGCACTTAGGTGAAAGATATTACATTTTGTTTTTGTACTAGATGCAATCACATTTCCGGAACTCCCCAATATTCTACACTTTCCATCCTTGAATTGAAGATTGTAGCCCTTTTTAACCATCTGTCCAACACTTAAGAGATTATGCTTCAAACCTTCCACATATAGAACATCATCAGTATTATACTATTATGCTTACCATCAAGAGAAATGGATCCTCTGCCATGGATTACACTAGCTTTGTCATCACCAAATCTTACAACACCACCATCATACTTTTCCAAGCTCACAAATTTAGTTTTATCACCTGTCATGTGATGAGAGCATCCATTGTCAATCACCCATTCATCTTTTTCTTCAACTCTGATAGCCAGAGCTTTCTCCACATTTGTGCAATTAGCAGATTTAATAGGTACTGATCATTTTCCTTGATAGCAATAAATAACCATTCATCCTCACTTAAATTCCCTTCATCAGATTCATCATCTATCACACCTTCATTAGCTGCATAATAACACTTTCTTTGGAATCTAGGCTTGTTAGGTCTTGGCTTAGGAACTCTTTCCGGACACCTTAAGGAAAAATGACCTATCTTATTGCAAGAAAAACATTTAAGAGGCAATTTCCCTTTATACTTACCTTCTCCTTTGGCTACCCTCTTGACAATAAGTGCTTCAAGCTCATCTAGTTTTCTCTCTTCATCTTCAATCTCTCTCATTTCCTGCTCATACTTGGACATTTTTCCAGAACTTTCTCCCAGATCATATCTCTGCTTGTATTTTTTGGAGATAGTAGCTTTGAATGCAGATTCTTAGGAAGAGATTTACCAAACTCACTTAACTCAAAAGAAAAAATCTTACCAATCAGCATGTCTCTGGTTACATTTGTCATAGTCTAGATCTCCTCAATAGCAACAACTTTGTGTTTGTATGCAACATGAAAAGATCTGAGCACTTTAGCAACCATTTTTGATTCTTCCAATGTTCCACCAGCACATCTGATACTACACACAAGTTCATTCACTCCCTACATAAAAGAAGTTATGTTCTCATCTTCACCCATTCTCAACGTTTCATATTTCCCTTTTAGGATTTGTAGCTTAGCAATCTTCACATGGGTATCACCTTCATACAAAGTTTCCAACTTTTTCCAGATCTCATAAGCAGTCTTCAACTCCATTACATTTGTCATCTCAGAATCAGTCAAAGCACTCAACAAAGGTTCCTTAGCCTTGATATTGTACTTGACTTCCTTAATCTCACCTGTAGTAGAAGGACCATTATATGGGATGATATACCTATTCTTTGTAATTGTCCAATAAGCTTCACCAATGCATCTCAGATGACACTCCATTCGATTCTTCCATAGAGAATAATTTGTTCCATCAAATCTCAGACTATCCTTCTTATATATCGCCATCCCGGATCACCTCAAGCGGTCAAGCTTCTCCGGAGGAACCTACTCTGATACCAATTGTTGGAAACACAAGGGCAGACAACTGAGAGGGGGGGTGAATTAGTTGTCACAGAGATTATACTTACTAAACTTATTCTCAGATCTGATAAATAAACATGAAAGCATAAACCATCACCACATCAAAACACACATAACACCAAGATTTTTTACGTGGCAACCTTGTTAGGGGAAAAACCACGGTGGAGGTTAATCCACAAGATTATACCCTATTAAAAGTATAAAATTATTATAAATGGGGAATGCACATGCATTCAGGCACACTGCCTAGAGCTCACCACTCAAATACAAAAGGCTTACTGCCTAAAGGAAGACTCATTGTCTTACAGTCACATTCAGATTACATCTGGAAGATTTTGAACTGAGAAAATAATATCTTCTAATGCCTGATTACAGTTCCAGTTAAGCACATAAACACTTTCTTCTATTCACTCTTCTTCACACTTTACTTTTTCCTTTGAAATATAGAACATTATTCACACACCATGCCATCAAATGGTATAAACAATCGATCATATATATCCGCAACTAAGGATAACATCAACTACATGTTGGCCCAACAAAATATAAAATGTGTACAAACTGTCGACCCAAATCAATAAACAATTTATCAATGTGAACAAAACAATGTCAACCAAAACATAGTAAGGACCCAAAACAACATCCTCAAATACATAACACCTTCAAAAATTATGCTTCGAAGATCCACAGCACACTACAATCACCCTGTCAGCCATGATCATGAAAAACATGAACTCATAGAAGAAAATCACCAATCACGAGCACAATGATCAATGTAGACTAACAACATAGATAGAGCATGATATAGAAACATCCTCAAGCATCATGAATCACCACAAAAGCATTTGCAACAACTCAAATTACTAGAATCACATCATCTTCTTTCAGGAACACCAACTAAAGCAACAAATCAACTGTCAGAACACAAATACTCATAACTTAATCAAATCTTCATGCAAACCTCTAAAACTTCATGTGGATAAAATAGATATGCTTGTCAACAAACCCTTTAATCCACAACCTCTTATCATCAATATACTGAGCTAGCCACCATACTAAACTTCACTGCATTACCAACAACTTGCAACTTATTTTATTACAATTTTCTCAATATCCTTGACATATACAACCTTAAAGACATTAATGCCAATAGTGTTGACATCAGTGACAACCACATATCAATAATATCCAACAATCCCAACTTTTTGGCAAAGAACATAAAACCAAGAGAGCCCTCACCTCTTCATCAAAATTCACTTTTACAAAAGTTAACTGACTGGTAATGGTATTAAACTCATTTAAATGATCTGTCACAGATCTACCTTTAATAATTTTTAGATTAAACAAATGCTTCATGAGAAATACCTTATTTGAGGCTAAGGGTTTTTCATATAATTTAGCCAAATGTTCCATCAGATCCACTGTTGTTTTTGCTTCTGTTATATTGAACACCACAGATGGTGCCAGGCACAATCGAATGGTTCCCAATGCCTTTCTATCTAAAATTTTCCATTCTTCATCGGACATAGTAGCCTCTTTCTTTGTTTTTCCTTGCAATGGCTGCCATAGATCCTTTTGAAACAAATAATCTCCCATCTACATCTTCCATAATTGATAATTCTAGCCATTGAACTTCTCAACCTTGAATTTTCCTTCTTCCATTGCTCCCACTCAAATCTAGAGGTTTCCTACCAATCAACCGAAATACACACGACTTTGATACTAGTTGTTAGGATTCAGGCAGATCAAAGGAATAAACATTAACAATTATATAGAAATTAAATAACCCAAAAATAACAATGAAGAATAACACAAAAGAGATCAACACAAAAATTTAACGTGGTTCACCCAATATGGGATACATCCATAGAAACTCAGCCACCCAATGATTTTATTATCTAGTGCAAAACAAATTACAATCTCATGAATTACACACACCGTAACTTACATCCCAATCACTTATAACAAGCTTTTTGGAAGCTTCTAGAATTAGGGTTTTTACAGTCATTATTTCATTTGACATGTTAGCGGAAAAAACTTGACGTGTTAACAAGAATTTTTTTTTTGGGGGCTGTGCCCCTGAACCCCTGCTATTGGGGGCTGCCACCCACAAACCCCCGCTTCGGGCTCAGCCCGACCCCGAACCTCGAAAAGGACACGTTATGAGTGTATAGTACTTGCATGATTAGTCTTCACATACCAATGTCCTCCTTCGTCTTAGGGGCATAATTTTATTATAATGGCTACAAATTACTTCACAAAATGGGTTGAAGTAGTTCCGTTTCATTCCACAATGGCTGAATCTATTTTTTGTTTTATATTGGATAATAGTATATCACTTGATTTGGTCCTCCTTCCACTTTAATCTTAGACAATGCTACACCATTTAAGAACAAAGAAGTGAAGAAGTTCTTAGAAAAGTTTCATATACAGTATTATTTTTCTACACCATATTATCCTTAATCAAATGGACAAGCAAAAGAACTTATAAAATGATTGAACAAGTTTTACAAAAAATTGTTAACAAACATGGTAAAGATTGTCATACTCAACTTTCTTATGCTTTATGGGCTTATCAAACAAGTATTTGCATGACTATGAGTAATAGCCTTGTGTATGGCGCTGATATTGTCATGTCTTTGGAGTTAGAAATTCCTTCAATGTTAATTTGTCTCAATGGAATCATAGATGATAATTCTTGTAGAGAACAATGACTTCAACAACTTGAGATGCTCGATGAATAGTGCATACACACTCTCAAAAATCTTCAAGCCTATTACAAAGGTATTCAACACAAGTACAATGAAGGTGTTATTCACCATTCATTCAGGAAGGGTGACTTGATGCTATATGAGAACCAATGTAATTTAAATGCGGAACTAGGAGAAAAGGGAAAGTTTAGTCTGAATTGGTTAGGACCCTATGTTGTTAATGATGATTATGGATCTAGAGCATACAAAATTTCTATGACAAATGGTATGCCTCTAAAAGAACCTATTAATTCTATGATTTTTCATAGATTTTATGCATAACATTATCTTTAAATAATAATTTAAAGCATGTTGTTTAGATTAGATAGATTTTATTTTCTATTTAGTTTTGCATTACTTCATTTAGAACAAAAATTAATGTATCTTGGATTTTTAGAATATTTCTTAAATTTGATTATTAATTGTTTGCATTCTATTTAGTAATTTGTGTGACATGCTAATTAGATCATTACAACATTTATTTTTTCCAAATTAGATCATAGTCACATCTAGTTGAACATATGTATGCTTAGATAAACATATAGTATTTAATAGAACTATACATTTAATTGTTTAGTTAGATCACAAAATTCATTTAGATATATCAATTAGATCATTGTCATATTTATTAAATAATCTTAATCTAATTGTTTAATATATCACAATTGTATTCAATTTTTTGTATATGGAAATGTAATGAATGTTTAAAAATAAGATCACATGTAGCATTGAAAACAATTAAGAAAACAAACCAAATAAAAGATGCTCATATATATATATCATGGTGTTTTACATCATCATATCACCACTCTAATAAAATGTGGTGTATCATACACAAGGAATGTAATAATCATGTGGGCCTATGCCTACCAAACTCCTCCAACCCTGGTGGTGGTGGTCAATATGTGATTGCAGATCATGAGAAGCTCCTGGAGTCACTCTATGCTAGAACAATCCTGAGCTCACCTCTAAGGTTGACATTATCCTCAACCACTACTAGATCCAATCTCTCTCTGCTCATACCTTGCTAATCTCCTCTCATAGATAGGCTTGCATCTTGCTCTCAAAAGAAGCTTGAGCTCTCTTAATTCTCAGCTCCCTGTATGTGCATTCCTCAATCATGTTATAGGCTCAAATATATCCACATGTAACAATACACTCTATGGTGGCCTATGCTCAACTTGCATTGGTTGATGCAACTACATATCAAGAACCATATCCGATATTACTTGACCCACAAAGTTGAGCCAATATTAGGTGCCAATTGCAAAATAGAGAAAAACATAAGATAAAACTAGATAGCAACATCATATAAAAACATAACTTAAACTTAAAACATATCATCTAGTATACCATAAAGCAAATTAAAAAATCATATAACTTGGATCACTAGCTCAACACTAGGGATCTCGACATACAACTATGGTGGCCAGGTTTGGACTCCCTTGGAAGGTTGGGGGAATAGTGTTGATATGTGGATCTTGATCTGACTTGGTGTTTAAATTTTCCCCACTTTACTTGATGGGTTTTCCCCCTAAATTAATTAATGTGGGAATGAAGGGGGGCATAAACCCTCTTATAAGGTTCAAGGTGTATTATCCCCTCAACAGGGGGCTCAGGGGTGGAGCCCATGGTGGGGGTTCAGAGGAAAACCAATGAAAATTGGTTATATTTTTAATAAAGGAATTTATTATGAGTTGCCATTTTAAAACTTTGTTAAATCAGTTGAAAAATTTCTCAAAAGAATAAAAGTTTCTTACCGTGAACTTAAAACCAATAGTCACAATTTTAGACAATTGTGTGTGGAATTGGAAAGGTTGCAGAGTACATGAATTTTTTTTAGGGACGTGTGAAGTGCATGGAGAAGTTTTAGGTCATGGGTAGTGACTAAGAGAAAAATGCAAGTTTATGCATTAGGCACAAGTAGCACCGTATGCGGAGTAATAGAGCAGTGGAAATTGTGGATTCAATTGTTGCACATTGTAGCTATAGCTACATTTTATCGTAATATGCATTTCTTGGGAGTTAATCAATAAGTGAATTTCTATTTGTGGACGTAGCTTGAGAATTGGGTGAAACACATTAAACTTTGTTTTCTCGCTATCTCTGTGAATTTGTTTCATTCCTCAATGAAAATATTACTTAGAATATCAAGTGATACAATCATCCCTTTCTAAGTGAATGGAGGCAAAAATAGTGGATGTGGGAAAACAACCAAAGGTCAAGTTGGCTATTGTCAATTTAATATAATATATGCTCTAGTCTATATTGTGGCATGCTACCACCAACACCTTGTAATAATTTTATCTAAATATAGTTAGTTTTCAGATACATCTCAAAATTTACCCATACAATTTTAGAAAATAAATAGGTGACTCAAGATTTGTATGCGATTTATGGCTAAATTTTTTACTAACTATATTAGAAACTAGCTAAAATTACCTCATGCCTACACCATGATTGCAATTTTGCATTTATTATAAGAATGTATTGATGACGTAAGGTTTCAAATTTTATTTGTGATATGCAAGTCATTTGTTTCTTTATACACTTATACATCTACATAAAATTATATTTTAATTCCACTTAGTAAATCTATCAAGATTGGAATCGATGATTTTCATGGAATCTAAAACCACTTGCATTGAATTGACAACTATATGATTGTGGAGTATGTTAATCACTATTAAATGTCACTGTTTGAGTTTATAAAGTGGTTATGTTTCTGTAATCTTATATCTCAATTTTTTTAATTAATTTGAGCTCAAGGTTAGTTTTACTAATAAACCCTATCTATTTGAAGTTTATAAAATCTTTTATTTATTTATTTTATAAATTATAGAAACACCATAATATTTTTCTTTTAAAATTAAAAGAAATGCAATACAAATTTATTCTAAACTCTAATCATTTGAAATAAAAATGAAAACAAAATTGACCCTAAAATTTATGAAACAAGTTTTCCAATCAAAATTAAATCCACATTTATCTTAAAATTTAATATTAAAAGTTATTAAAATCAAAATAATTCTTATTTACCCTAAATATTGCTTATTTATTTTAATCAAAATAATTTTGATTTTATTAACCATTAAGAGTAGAGGTAAGGTCAAAAATTTGGTCACTGTCACTTTCTCTCACTTGAATATCTATTTTATAGCAAAATAAAATGAAATGGTTGTAGTTGTGATTTTTTAATTTTTTTTTCTTCTAAATGGATATCTATTTGAAATGATGAAAAATAGGTTTGATCAAAATGAAACATAGGGGGTATGATGCACCTATTTCTCTAATTTCATTCAAAATGTGTGTTACAAAGTGCCAATGAGAAATAGTAATAAAAGCTAACCCAAATAGAAATCAAAAGGAAAATTTGGAAAGGGTAAAATGCTATGTACCTATCACCATAGATGCTTTTTCAGACCTCACTGAGGACTCATTCACCCTATGGTGAATGGGTCTTGGATAAGGCTCTTGGAAAATGCTTTCTGGGTTCTCTTCTGCCAGGTCTACACTCCCAGATTTCAGTTGTTCATTGTTGGAAAGCCAAAAATAAAACCTATAGATTATTTTTCATTATTTGACAACTTTTCTTGCAACTTTGACAACTTTGCAACTTTATTCAATTTTTCTTTTCAAGGGATCTTTAACCTAAAATCTGCAATTACACATCAAAGAGAGAAAAATGTTATTTTTTAGGGAATAGGGGTTTTCCTTGGTCAAACCCCATTTTGGAAATTAAACCTTATGATGTCACAATGAAACATGAAACCATGAAACATGAAGAGATGAAACAGTGATGCCTTATTTGAAACCTTGAATAAAAAATGTGTAAACTAGCATGAAGTGGCCTTAATGGATGTAGATCTTGATCATGAAACTTGATTATAAAAAATGACTTCGAATGCTTGATAGATCTTGAACACTACATCGCCACATTAGCTCAAACAACATGCATGGTGCAATATATCTTTGATATGAAAATGGAATCTTGATTTATGCAATAATCTTCTACAAATCTTCCCTTGAATGCCTTAGAAATTCTCTTGAATGCTCTTGATCTCATAAAATTTCTATAAGGACTTGCTCATAAAGTTGCTTAGGTGAAACATAGTGAAATAGCCTTGTATTTATACATATCTTAACATTAATTCCTAAAATTCAAATATCACAAGCTGACATTGAATTATAGATTTGAAATCATTAAAATACCACCAAAAACATATTTCAAAGAGGCATCCTAGGTCTAAGTGTGGACCCATTCTCCATAGGGAAAATGGGTCCTAGGACACACATCAGACAATGTTAAACATTATGGAAAATCAGGGTCCTAGGACTAAGTGAGGACCCATTCGCCCCACTTACCTAGGACACACATCTTACAAAGTTAAGTGTTGTGTAATGGAATTTATGAATGTCGGGTTTTATCCCTTGAAATTTACATTTAATTAGGCTTGGATTTGAATTAAAGGGGCCAATTAAGAAAAATTAACCTCAATTAATCAATAAAGCCCTAGATTAGTGTGAAAGTGTAAAGGTACACCTTACAACACCAAAAATAAGGTACAATTAAGTCCATTTAAATTAAAAGGGCTTTAAACTTAATGTGAATATGAAAAACATATTACAACACTAAAATAAGGCAACATTAGGCTCATTTTATTATTAATTATTTGAAAATTAAGTGTGAAAAGGGACACTTTTTCCTACACTAAACTATTTATAAAAATTATATCTATTCCTAATGGACATCCATTTAAAATTGTATATTTCTTTAGATACATCAATTTGTAAAAGAATATACAAACTTGGGTGAACGAATCTTAAGTGGTAGGAAAGGGAAATGAGGTTGGTTGGGACAAAGGGATGAAGGAAGGGGAGCTAGGTTGTGGTGAGAAATGAGAATGGACAATGTGTCTTATACCTTGCAATATTTATAGCCCCTTAGGATGGGTGATGAGGAGGTTGCTTAAGGAATCTATAAGGGAAGAGGTTGAGGAATAGGTGATATCATTAGGTAGAATATAGGAGGCTTGAAGATTTTCATGTAAATGAGGGTTTCAATTGGGGTTTTAATATTTATATGTAAATTAAGCTTTTAATTAGGATTTGAAGATTTATATGAAATTATGGTTTTAATTAGGGTTTGAATATTTATATGAAATTAAGGTTTCAATTAGTTTGTGATGATTTACATGTGTAATTAGGGTTTAAAGTTTACATGTAAATTAGGGTTTCAAAATTACATGTAAATTAGGGTTTAAAAATTACATGTAAATTAGGGTTTCAAAATTACATATAAAATTAGGGTTTCAAAATACAATTTAAAATTGGAAATGAAGAAATTATAATGTGTAAATAAAGTTTTCAAAATACAATTTAAATTTGGAAATAAAAAATTACAATATGTAAATAAGGATTTAGAATTACATATAAAACTAGGGTTTTAAAATACAATTTAAATTTGGAAATGAAGAAATTACAATGTGTAAATTCGGGTTTAAAAAAATTAAAATTAGGAAATGAAAAAAATGTATGCCAAAAATAGGAGCATGCAAGTTAAAATGGCAATAAAACTTACAGATGACTAACTAGGCACTATACAGACATTTTCTCGAAGCTACCTATGGAAATTATCAAATTTCTACTGTTAAATCAAATATCTCACATTGTTGTAGATGAAAGCCAATAAAATGAAAATTAATCAAAAATTGTCATTTTTGATTTATATACCTTTTAAAAAAAGCAATAAAATAATACCTTTGAGTGAAGGTGACCTTCACTTGAAGGTATTATTGTATTTTTTTTTATATACCAAGGCCTTCGAATGAAGAGGATCTTCACTCGAAGGTATCTACACTAGGATCTTCAAATAAAGGACCTTCTCCCAATGAAATATATTCAAACAAAGGTAGTTGAAATAAATTCTCTTCCCTCCCCCGCTTTCAAAAATTTGATGTCTCAAGTTTGGGACCAAGTATTGTGGGATGACCCAGGTCAAGTGTAATTTTTATGAGTTGTACATAAGGTTTTTAGGACTATCTGTCATTAATACAAGATAATAAAAATTTTGACAATTCACCTATCATATACATGATAAAACAATAGTTATAATCAAAATTGAAATATCTTAACAAAATATCTACCATTAAGTATAATTTCCAGAAACAAATTAAAAAAATGGTATACCTAAACATAAGTTCTTGGTCCATTGCTATTAAAAATCTAAAAAATATAATGTATCATCCTCTACAAAAGCTTGTGAAATGGATACACAAGGAGAATAACAATATTGATTTTAATTTTTTCAAATATGGGGTAAGTTCTATGATATTGTGGATGTGGTTGTGGTGTTGGATGGACTAGCACCATCTCATCCATTATGGTTCTTACTATCACAAGTAAATTGTTTTTTTTACTCCATAGACATCTTAATGAAAACATTAAGTTTAGAATATCAAGTGATACAATCATCCCTTTCAAGCGAATGGAGGCAATAATGGTGGGTGTAGGAAAACAACTGTAATGCCAAAAATTGTATCCTATGCAATTTCACACTCCATAACATCCCATTTAGCTTAATTAAATTCAATAATGCAATGTCCCCTTCACCTAACCTTAATCTTGTCATTAACCCTTTCATTTTTTTTACCATTTAAGGGAAATTTTGTCTTGGATGATAGTGCATCACATAGAAATCTATGTGCTGTGTAAATGTCTCAAAAAGATTCCTACCAACGTGGCCATTGGGACATTACACTTCCCACTTGCCAGTAAAGTGTAACACCTTTGTGGCTTACAAACGTGCTAAAAATGTCATTTTCATGCTTTTCTCCATTGAAACTTCCTATTCTCTCATTCTTTCACTCTCTCTTGATCATTCTCTCTTTCTCGTTCATTCTCAAGCTTTCTTTCTCTCCCACACCATTTTTCTTCATGAATTTCTTGCACTTGGCTCTCTACATCAACACTTTGGTCCTCTTGAAATGTGTTGGGTGTGGAATTCTCTTCCTTTCAACATCACTATCTTCCTAAAGGGAAAATAACTACATTATTTTTACATTGCATTATCATCTTCATGTCAGATATAATATATTTTTATTCTAACTCATCTATTATTTTTATCTTGTCTATCTATTCTCTTGTCTATTTTATTTTCTATCTATCTATTTGGCTGTTAGTGGAGGTGAGAATGCCTACTTGGGGGTTTGACTAAGGAAAGCCCCTAAAACAAACCCAACAATTTTCCCATTTCCATGTGTGTAGTTCTTATAGTTGGAACATTGCGGGAGGCTTCACTCATGGGACCTCTTGTGATTTATTCTCTTCCTTTCCACTTCGTTACTTTCATTTCATTTTCATTTAATCTATTCTTTTTATTTCTATTTATGTTATTTTTTTTATTCTATTAGCCTAGCACATCTTTGATTTTTTAGTTGTCGAATAGTTAGTAGGCTCTTCATTGCCTCTATTAGTGAGCTCTGTTTTCGGCCTATGTGAGACTACAATCTGTCATGGGATGTCAGTATGCTACATTTTTGTCCTTGGTCAATAGCCTAGTAGTTTTCTCATGAGACCTCTAAAATCCGCTCTTTCAACCCCTAAAACTCTCATCCATAAATTCAACATAAAACATAAAATATAAAACAATCTTCCTTGTGTTCCCTTTTTGTCACCCGAGCTTTGATCCTTGAGGTAGTCGAGGAACATTTTCCCTTTGTGAGGGGGTGTCGAATTTCCTCCTTTAAATTTTGGTGAACCCAACATGAATTGTCCTTACCTTAATCTCTTGTTGAAAATTTTCTTCTCTCTTGTTTGGATGTTTGCTTGACCATGTGTTATGACACTTTTATTAGTTTCACAACCTAGTCTATGAATTTTGGGCACACAGTTGGAAGAAGCTTTTGACATTTAGATATGGGTTCAAGAAGATAGTTTAATCCACCTCGTTTAGGTCTTGAGTTTGATTAGTTCACTATAGGAATATAACCTGGTTATTCTCCCCCTTTTGATTCCATTCATGCATCAAAAAAAGTTCAAGAAAAATATCAAACAAAAACCCCTCCTGCTGGCTCTTCTTCTCCCACAGATCACGAGTCTACTCTCAGGTTCCCCTTTGAGTAGGTTTAGTATTTGGATGAGAGGTTAAAAGAGTTCAAATATTTTCTAAGAAAAGATGATACATACACTCAAGCTACTCTTATTTTTTTTTTTTTGAAGAAACTTCTTATCTCAGACCACTGAGGTCTTGAGTTGCTTTGAGGGATAACTAACTTGGTAGAGACGAATTTCCCCTCGTACACTTTAGTCTTGGGTAATCCTTATGATATCCAATGGGAAATCACTAGTAAAAAGTTTTATGTTATGATTTTAGGAGTGTTTGTGCTTATGATAGACACAGGTCCTTTTGTACCTTCTTTCACCACTACCAATAATACCAATGTTGTGCCTTCAAATGGTCCTAGAGTGAGAGTGAATCAATTCCATTTGGGATACGAGATCCCTATATCTGGAACCAGAACCTCCATCACCTCAACTAGTCAAGTTCCATCAACTGATCCCATCCTAAATGCTTTACTGCAAAACATAGGATAGATGCAATCACAATTGCCTAACCTAACTAACTCTACCTCTCAATCCACATTACAAACATACTATAATTGTATTCCTTTAGCCGTCGCCATTATAAATGTCCCCATACCTCAAGGGATGGAAATCCTAAAGTTTGATAAGTATAATGGTAGAGGTGACCCAAAAACCTATGTCTCATCCTTTACCGCCATGTGTACTAATTTAATATATCAGGATGCTTTGTTAAAAAATCTATTCCCACAATCCCTCAAGAATGCTCGTTGGAGTGGTTATGATCTCTTGCTAATAACTCTATCTTCTCCTTCAATCATTTGATTAATCAATTCTTACAATAGTTCTGAGTGAACATCGGGATGAAGATCACTTTGACTAGTCTCATCCATTGTAAGTAGGGGGCTCATGAAAAGTTAATTTATTTCATTTCTTGACACCAATCCCTATTTTCTCAAATCTCTTACGACCTATCACATTTTGATGTTCAACTTGTGTTCATAAAAAATATGCTGCTAATGTTGAGACAAAAATTTCTCCTAATGAAATACACTTCCTTCACCCATCTATTTGTTGCATTGAGTGAATACCAATAGAAGGTGATGTAGTAGAAGGATTCCTCCTCATCCTCCCATCTTGATAATTGGTTAGTTGTGTTTGTTTCTAGGGAGCCTAAATGAAATAAAGTAGTAGCAAATGTAGTTTTTGATCCTACTTAAAAGAACTCCATGGGACGTAATAGAATCTTTAATTTTTTTTATGAGTCTACAATAATGTTCTTCAAAAGTTATTAAAATATGGTTTAATTAATCTCCAAAAAATAAGACCATTATTCGAACCTTATCCTGGCTAGTATGATGCACAATTTTTTTGTCACTACCACTGAGTCCCCAATCACGATACTGAATGTTGTATGCATCTTAGACATGTTATCTAAGACCACATAAATAGTGGTACCATCTGAATCAATGGTAGGAAACAAAACCCAAATAAATCTATATCCAAGCCTAATAGCTAACTACAGATCTATATAGATCCTTTCCCTTCTCATTCTACTAATATGATAATAGTTACTTCTTCTTTTGATCCTAGTCCTTCTGAGTAGGTGAAAATGGTCTTGTTCACTTCTATTCCTCCTCCAAGTCATGTGGAAAATATTCTTGACATAACCTTCACACCACATGACTTGCCTCTTAACAAGAAACCTTTTCTGCTTTACATTTTGGCTCAAGTCAATGGTAACATTGTAACTGGTGTTATCATTGACCTTGCTAGTTAGGTCAATATCATTATGGAGGAGACCCTCTTTATCAAAAAATTACATAAGGAAAAGTATGAGGAGTCAAAGACCACAATCCATACTCATGATGGATTTTTTCGTGCCTCCTATTGGTTCCATTTATTTGTTAGTCCTTCTTGGGCCTAAATTTGTTGATGTCTCATTTCTCATGATTCCTAAATCTGACATGTTTAGGGTAAGACTAGGCATTCTATGGCTAGTATCCATGAATGCAATCGCTTCAATTATCCACAAATGTTTAAAATTTCCCCATGACGACACAATGCATATTATATAGGAAAATATATATAAACCACTAGTGTCACATGGGGGCTTCTCACTAGATCATTTTTGGCTTACCCCGATTAGACCATTATTGACCTGTGGAGACTTATTCTATAGGGCCTCTTATAGGTACAAGAAGGACGTCACAATTCCTAATGTTGTATTCTCACCTTCTTCTCACACAATCTCCATGAAGGAATCCATGCATGCACAATAGCGTGCCTTTTCCTCTACACCTTCCTCTTCAAAGGCTAAGGACAAATAGGATCCAACACATAGACCTTCTTCCTCTTCTGCGACTTTATAAACCTTGGAAGTGTCCTTATTTATTTCTACTGTTCTCAACATAAGAAAAGGAAAGGCACCCATGTTGTGGAATTCTAAGCCACAAGTCTTCCAAATCCCAATTTTACACACTATTATTTGATCCACCCGCTACTATAAGGATAAACAGGTATGCAGAGTTGTCCCTTATTCTATATTTCTTGCATCTTGACCTCTGAGGCCTCCTCCTATTCCTCCACTTGCTCCAAAAAAAGTGAAAGGAAAGGAGCTCATGGCCGAGACCCTCCTCTCCATCGTTTCTCCTCCTCACATTCCTCCTCCGTGTTGGAGACTTGCATCCATTTAAAGACAATTTCCACATAACCCATAAGAGAAATTTATACAACTAAGTATTCAGAATCCACATGAAAGAAAATATACAACATACCCATGAAAATATGACACAAGATATACCCTGGGAAAACCCTTAAGAGGGAAAAAACCCAGCCTCCAAAAGCATCCATCACTCATGTATTATTCACAATAAAGACTACAATACATCTTCAAAGTCTCCATGAAAACCATTGAAGCATCAAGCCCTCTCCAAGCAACCCATGAGAACACGCATGTAACCACAAATCCCATGCCATGCTTCAAACCCTCACAAATTCTAACAAGAGCTAACATGCAAACTTCCTGTCCTAAAAAACTACCTTTGTGGTTGCTTTTATAGAAGAAAGCTCCCACAAAACCACCAAGTGGTATTACAAAAAACCATGTGACTAAAACATGAGATTACAAAACCATGTCCCCACATTTAATATTGCATACTTTATTTATTTATTTTCCCTAATATTAAATAATTACATTTTAGCAACTTAACTTATGTCCCAATGTTACATATAATATAAAGTGGCCCCAAGAATAATTACATTAAATACATTATTCAAGGTGTACAACACACCTTTTCCTAACATTCTCCCACTTGTATACATTGCATAAGGAGAACAAGTAACCTCAAAACATGAATCAAATGAACAATCCATATAGCCACACATACAATCATGGAATCAAAGTGATCCATGTGCTCCCATCAAGATACCTGCAACAAGAATCAAAGTGACCACCATCCTCCATCATGCCAATGCACAAAGAAGAATCCATCCAATAGAGAAGCCACACAATCTGTCACAATGAAGCATAATTCTTGCTCAACTAATATC
Organism: Sequoia sempervirens; assembly: GCA_007258455.2. Classification (NCBI taxonomy): domain Eukaryota; kingdom Viridiplantae; phylum Streptophyta; class Pinopsida; order Cupressales; family Cupressaceae; genus Sequoia; species Sequoia sempervirens. The sequence continues at coordinate 403,480,411 of VDFB02281492.1, read as the reverse complement.
CAAAACACATACACTCAATCCAAAGATAACAATATGAACCAATAGCTGTCAAGATACAAAATCCCATAGCTGAAATGACACCCACAACAAGTGCCAATACATCCAACTATCCATACCTCCAAGGTATACAAAGCATAGTAAACTCATGCCATAAACATATACACCCATAAAATGCAATCATAAACTCCATGTGCAAAACCTGTCAAAGAATGACATACACATCCAAGAGCTCCCACTACATGGGTAATGAAAATCTAAAAAAGATCAAGGCATACCAAGTCTACCAATAGCATCATATAGAAAGTGTAAACAACATCATGTAGTACCAAGGAATCATCCATAATGATATGCAAACCTGCAAATCGATAACCTATAAGAAAAAATCTCACCACTAGTCTCCATAGCTCTCCCAAGTTCTCCACACCCAACAAAGGAAAAAGATAAAGGAACCTTCATGTCATCACCTAAGAACATAAATGAAAACACATGACCATAAGCTAGTGATCACAATAGCTCTATCCAAACCTCAAACCAATGTAATGTGAAACCAAACATCTAGGAAGATAACCAAGACCCAAGAAGAAACTTTGTACATCATATACCTATAGAAAAATTTCCTACATACACCTATAAATGCCAATTGTGTCAAGTATGATCTCCTCCAAAACACCCCAAAATAAAAGCCATGACAACACCCAACCGTTCAATCACCAAGATCAAACATAACATATGTATCATGCAATAAACATGGATGTAAGCCTCTCATAACTAAAGCAGATCAAACTAAATCCATTCCTAATTGAACCATAGATTTTTGTGGTTTAGGATGCTATGATTCTCTTACTCTATTAGGGTTTTTCACCTAAAGGAGAGAGATAGACCGCACACAAAATCTAGGTGGTTCACTCAAACTAATTCAAGTACAATGAAAATTTGCCTAAATGCAACAAACTAATAAAATAGATTGATTATTTATTCAAAACCTAGGAAATATGATGTGTTTGAAAACACACTGTGATATGCAAACAAGTATGAGAAGATGACTAAAAATGCAAATATAACAAAACAAAAGTTACAAGACTGAATGTGTGCACCTGTAAACCTAATGGAGATAGGAAAATGCTCTGAAAAACTAGAAATGTTGACTTTTTGACTGAATTGGTACTCATTCGCCACCCTGGGCGAATCAGTCCCAGATCAGGGTTTTTTCCTAGAATCCCATTTCTACCGAAAGGGTACTGGAATTCACACTTTGTTCTGATAGACACCTCCAGTGGGACTCATTTACCATCCATGGAAAATTAGTCCTTTTTCTGATTTCTAAAAATTCAAGTTTCAGATTTGCACTTTATCACCTGCACAACATTTCTTGACGAAAACCTGGATCTGAATCTTTGAAAACACCTACAAAACAGCTTTAAATTTGTTTGCTAATGGGGGGTTTTCCTTGGTCAAACCCCTAATTTGGTAGTTGAACCTTGAATGGATAAAATCTACATAAAACCCTAGCCCTAATTGTGTCTAAGACTAGGAAAATCTGAAGTAAGATAAAACCCTATTCCAAAGTGATAGAATAAGATAAGTAAATGTGATTTGAATGATGCAATATATCCAAGAAACCCTAAAACATTTCAAATGAATTTAAATGACATGCAAGCCTTGAATCTGAAGATAAAGAGAAAATGGAAGATGGAATCACTTTGAAAACAAGTCATAAGGTGTGATTTTATGGCTAGTTGCATCTCCTCAACCTAGATTTCTCCATGATTCTCCATAGGGATCCATGATCAACTCTTTACAATGTTGGATCTTGAAGACTTGCAAAAACCCTATCTTTTTGTCCCACCCTTGGTGAATGGGTCCCACAAGAGGGGACTCATTTTCCCAAGGTGGCGAATGGGTCCCACTTATGGTTTTTGGAGGTGGGTTTTTGAGATATGAATGAATTAAGTATTATTTGTCAGGATTTGTATGATTTTTAAGTGAAATGGGCCTATATATAAAAAATAATGGGTCTTAGGGGCCTATAAATGCTATTTTGAAGAATGATTAATGCAAGGGTACTCAAAAGTAGGTCCAAATTAAGCATGAAATTGTCTCTTTTTCCAAGAGCGTCCAATTTTGTATGCCACACCAATGAAGGAAATAAGACCAATACATCTCCTAATCTCAACATCAATGAATGTAATCACAATGCATAAGGAGATAGACATGCCATTCATTCTCTTATGCAATGCATAGATTCAAACTCAAACAATATTTTTTCTCAACCAAGTGTTATACAACCACAACCATGGCTCTAATACCACTTGTTGGAAACTTGCAGCCATTTAAAGACAATTTCCACATAATCCATAATAGAAATCTATGCAACTAAGTATTCATAATCCACATGCAAGAGAATAGACAACATACCCATGAAAATATGACACAAGATATACCCTAGGAAAACCCTCAAGAGGGAAAAAAAAACCCAGCCTCCAAAAGCTTCCATAACTCATGTATTATTCAGAAATAAAGATTACAATACATCTTAAGAGTCTCCATGAACACCATTGAAGCATCAAACCCTCTCCAAGAAATCCATGAGAAAAAACATGTAACCACACTTCCCATGCCATGCTTCAAACCCTCACAAATGCTAACAAGAGCTAACATGAAAACTTCTTGTCCTAAACAACTACCTTTGTGGTTGCTTTTATAGAAGCAAGCTCCCACAAAAACACTAAGTGGTATTACACAAAACCATGAGATTACTATGTCCCCACATTTAATATTGGGTATTTTATTTATTTATTTTCCCTAATATTAAATAATTACATTTTAGCAACTTAACTTATGTCCCAATGTTACATACAATATAAAGTGGCCCCAAGAATAATTACATTAAATACATTATGCAAGGTGTACAAAACACCTTTTCCTAACACTCAGAAGCTTGCTCTTCTACTGACAATGGCCATGGGGACTACTCCTTCAGTGGAATAGGATACCTTAGAGTCTTCTTAGTCTATTATTCCCAGTGCCCATAGCCATTGTAACCGACTTGCACTTGAGCATAAACATTGTTGACAAGCATTGGCTCGGGAATGTGAGGCCTCCAAAAATACTAAGGATGAAGCTTTTGTCTCTAATTTTGACTTTTTCTCTATTCCTATTCCTATCTCCATTTCCATTCCTCTTTCATTCTCATTTCCTATGTTTCTCTTTCAAATTATTTGATGGATCTTGATGAACCTCACCCCAAGCAAATGTAAGTGTTCATTGCTCCTTCTTTGGAGCCTCCTTTGATCACCTCTTTACCAAATCTTCCTCCTTTCCGTTAGTCCGTGGACATGCCTCATACAAGGCTTGTGTCTACCATGGATCCTTCTCCTTCTCTCTCCTCCACTTCTGATTTGAGGATTCCACATCCTCCACTTAAGCACAAGCTAGAGCATGACCTCATCCCACACAATGGTTACAAGAAGTATTCTTTGTCTTCTTCATATTGTTCTATTTTGTCTTGTACCATTCTCATGATGAATAAGTTGCTGAAATGAACAAGACAACTAAGAGGGGGGTGAATTAGTTGTAGCAAATTAAACCTTCAAAACTCTCAACAACAATCAGATCCATAAGCATTCATTAAACCTTATTCTGTTAGTATGATTATACATGAAATGCAGTTAAAAAAAACTGAAATAACAACACCATACACAAGAGAACACTAGATTTATGTGGAAAACCCATTGAGGGAAAAATCATAGTGAGGATTAGCTCACAATATAAGAAATAGAAAAACTAGTACAAAAGGGCTCACTGCCAAAATAGGACACACTATCCAAAAAGGCTCAGAACTAGGGCTCACTTCCATAGAAAGAATACAAGAAGATAGAAGAAGAATGTTACATAGAGAACACTTCTCAATGCAACAAGGAATCCACCATGATTGCTCATACTTTTGCATACTTAGAAATTTCCATAGCATATCAAAACTCTCATCTTAGGACACCATCATTTGTCACCTTGCATTAGACATTCCTCTTAGACATCATTATCACCTTGCATTATACATTCCTATTAGACATTATTGTCACTTTGAATTCCTCATAAACATCATTTTCACCTCACATTGGCCATCCAACATCCTCTTTATACATTATTGTCACATTACATTAGGACACTCCTCATTTCTTACTCTAAAAAGACCAAAAACATAATTGCATTAGCATTGATTCTTTATATCCAAAAAAATCCAAAAACATAGACTTAGTGTCATATCATTTGCATTTCCCCTTTTTTTTTGAGAAAATCTTACATGATTGAGACTAGATTACAAAAAATAAGAAGAGACATGGACCTTTTTGCAAAAGAAGATGACCTTTATAACCATGCTAGTGACATGAACCTAAATGCCACTTCACATACAACTCACAACAATACCAACATGGGATCTACCTCCAACAACCCTTTCGATGACATAAATATTGGACATCCATCACACAACAATCCTTTTGAGGAATTCATTCAAAGAGATGCAAATTGAAATGTGTTTGTAGAAGACATAGAGGCTGCTGCCCAAAATCCAGAAGTAGCTTCTTTTGTAGACGAATTAATCATGCTAGACCCACAACAATATTTAGCCAAACTCTTGCATGAAAGAGTTAGATTACCCCATGGATTTGATGTCAACACTTTGAGAGCAGCATCACATAGTCACAACACACAAACTAGTCAAGCTTCCTCAACACAACAACATAGCACTACCACTACTTCTATTAGCATGACAATTCAAAATGCAACAAACATGATCAATACAACATCTGATTTTGGGACACCAACTATATCACAAATCACATCACAATCAATGCCAAAAGTGTCCCAAATTGTGTCACAAACTTTTGGACCAACATTTTCTACATTTGGATCATCATCCAATGCTATGGGGACATCCTAATTTAATCATTTTGCAAGAAACAAAGCAAGAAAAGTTTCCATTCAAGGACCTCAACCTAACACCAATACCATGTCACAAGGTCCTGAAATCAACACAAACACTAGTGGCCCTCATAGACAAAACACGAACATCCCACATGGTCATATCTATCAATTTGGACAAGGAAATAAAGTTTCACAACACATTCATGAACATGTCACAAGCAGGTACTCGGTCATCAAAACACACATGGACAACACATTCCCCAAATGAAATTCAATACTATTGGAGATCACACATCCCAACATATACTTTCTATATTCATACACATGCCCAACATCAAAATGTTCCAACTCAAAACACATCATCACAACAAATGGGAATGCATGGGATACCTATTGACAACATGAGTGATGCCACCAACAATCCAATAGTGGATGCATTGACTGCCCAACTAGTTGCCTTACAAAAGAAAGTAGAGAACATGTAGCTATCAAACAAGAAGGCTTATACATCCTTTGTCTTTCATCCATATCCATTTAACACAAGCTTATAAATGCCACCATTTTCTCTAGGATATGTGGTCCCAAATTTCCCTAAGTACAAAGGAAAGACAAAACCTATTAAGCACATAAGCAAATTTACAACCAATTGTTTAGACGTGGCATATGAACACACTTATTTGATGATAATTTTTCCTAGGAGTCTCATAGGTCTTGCACTTGATTGGTTCACACTTTTTCCTAAAGGGATAAGATCATGAGATGAACTTTCCAACAAATTTGTAGAGAACTATGCCTATGAAATTGACACTGACGTTACAATTGACACACTATGTAAGAAAACACAAGAAGAATTTGGTGAAAAATTCATTCATTTCTTTCAAAAGTGGTGAGGCTTGGCAAGCTGATGTCTAGTTGAAATCCTCGAAAAAGAGAAGGTACACATGTTTGTTCAAAACCTCATTGGACCTTTGAAATATAACTTGCAAGTCTATTGTTGTACAACCTTCATAGACCTTGTTGAAAAGGGTGTCCAACTTGAAAAGGCCCTCATCACACAAGGTGAACTTAAGTACCCTAGTAAGAACACAAACATGAACACAAACAATGATAAGAACAAGTATTGGGCCAAAAACAAACATGTTACCAATGATGGTGTCGTCGACGCTAAAGTGGTGAATAAAACCTATCCTACAATCACACTTAGGGGATCTCAACCACAAAACACTCCCCCATCTATTATGACACCTATCAAAAATTTCGTTCAAAGTAACCAAGACCAAGATCAACAAAGACAAACTAGACAATTCCCAAAACGACACACATACACACCCTTGGGAGAACCTATTGAAGCGGTCCTCAAGAAGCTCATCCAATCTAACATCATAAAATTGCAAGAACCTAAATCATATGATCTAAGACAGTTTAAACCATCTTGGTGGGATGAAAATTCCTTCTATGATTACCATAGAGCAAAAGGACATAAAACATCATGTAAACTATTGAGGAACATCATACAAGATATAATTGAGAACAGTGTCATCGAATTTAACGGTCAACAATACTCTTCCAATACTAACCATACCATTCATAAGAATCCAATTCAAGATCATGGTTAGGGAAATCCATCCTCGTTAGGTCAAAAGACTAATAACCAGGCTAACTACACTCGTGCTGCCTTCGATTCCTCGAGTGGGACTAAAATCAATCACCTTCGAGCTACTAATGAATATGTCAATACCATCACCATAAAAAATACTCTTGAATGCAATGTCACCACTCACTAAGCCAATTCAATGTCACCACTCACTAAGCCAAAATCACGATATCAAGCCCTTCTGCTAAGCCGTCACAGCCTAAAGGACAATTTAACCTTGTCAACCAATTGGGTAAAACCCCTGTACAGATTTCTATAATCAAAATTTTGCGCATCTCTCCCACACATAAAGCTATCCTTGACAAGGATTTACAAGAGACTTCAGTCCCCACTGACATTGATGTCAACCGCTTTGAAGCTATGGTCGGATATTTGTCCAATTCTCACTAGCTCACTTTCTTAGACCAAGATTACTCCATGCCTAAGCCATACCACAATGATGCATTACACATTGAAGTTTTATTTCACAAACACAAGGTCAGATGAGTCCTAGTAGATGGAAGAGTTGGATTGAACATATGCTAATTAAAATTGGTCAAGGATTTAGGCTTCTCTGATGCATGTGTAGATGCCACTAAAAGCATTGTAATTAAAGCCTATGGTGATGAGGAGCATTCTTCTAAGGGAATTATAATTCTCTCTATTCTTGTTGGGCCAACAATCATAGAAACCATGTGCTAGGTCCTGGATTTTGAATTACCATACAACATCCTCCTTGGTCAACCTTAGATTAATGCCTTGAAGGCCATACCATCCACATATCACCAATTTATGAAGTTCCCCTATAACGGCACTGAGATTACCATAGCATGTGATCCTGACCCCTTTCAATATTACACAAACTTAAGGGGAATTTATGAACATCAAGTTCCCATTAATCATGAAGCTTCAACATCCACCTCATCCCAATACGTCAATCCATCTACACTTACCAAGTCATCCACTTCCAATGCTTCGACATCCACCATACCATCCACTTCCACCATTCCAACCGCTGATCCAAACGTCAAGTTCCGGGACAAAGGATGTGTTGAGTATAAACTAAATACTACCTATTACATCACAAAGATACCTAAGTCTCCCTAGTCTTATGGTAGGCCTTGCTTCAAGATAGAACCCAAAGTTATCTTTAAGGTTACTCCCACCACCACTTTCATAAAATGGGAAGAGGTAAACAAAGAAGACATTGATGATATTTCAACTTGGATTTACAAATACGAGGAAGATCTACCACTGTGACCAATACAACAATATCACAAAGGATTTTAGATAATGAAGGAAAAAGGATATGATGGAATTGGTGGTCTTGGTATAAAAAAAAATGGAATGAGAGAACCCTTAATACCACCTAAAAGACCAAAGAATCTAGCATTAGGGTTTAAGCTAGTCAAGATTGGCGCTCCACGTACCCTTGTGATTTCTAGTGAGGGCGTAAGTGCTTATGAAAATATCAAGATATTTGATGAATCCTATACCGAGATTGACTCTCATGAATGGGAATACAGTTATGATAAATCCCTTAGTGACTATGATCTTGAAGAAACATTTTTCTAAAATCTCGAGGAAAAGAGAGGCTCGGATAAGAACCTTCTAGGCATATGACCCCCATGAATATGAAAAACCTCAACCACCACTTGACTCTCTTGACTTGCTCTTCCCCACTCCTGACCTCCATGATGAGTCCAATTTACTTGAGATCATTAAGGATGAAGATTGGATGGAATCCTCCTAGGATCCTGAAAATACTTCTGTCTTTACCCTTTCAGTCTCCATTTGCATGCTCTTAGTGTCATCTCCACCTTTCACTAACACTGATGATGGTATCTCCCTCATATATCCATAGCTCATTGATTGGCATCAATAAGGCCCGCCTACCATGGACACTTTTGAGAATGATGAAGCCATCGTTTAATTCATAGGACTACGTGAAGGAATACTAGGTGGGGACCATAAAGTTGGATTTACTATGGATCTTGATTTCACAACATATTTCAGAGAGACAGTTCAACCCTCTAGTCACAAAAGTAATAAAAATAAAACAAGAAAGGATGCGTCTTTAGGTGAAAACCACAAGGCACCTTTTGATGACACAAAAGTAAAAATAAAGGACGTATTTGAGGGTAAAAACCTCTTTGGGGCGCCTAAGGATGGAGGGTTGGAATTTCTCCCTATTACTCAAGAGAAATAGGCTATACTAATTGAAGATACCATAGAAGACAATACAGGCACACCCAAAAATCCCAAAATGATTCTCCTTGCAACCTTGTTGATAGAAAAGGAAAGGTTTGAGTTTAAAGATTTCTTCATAGAACATCAGGTCAACTTTGCTTGGTCGTATGCTGATATGCCATGACTAGATCCTGCGTTAGTCTTGCATCATTTTCCATTACTTCCAAATGCAAAACCAGTCAAACAAAAACTCTAGGAGATGCACCTATAGATCATCTTGCTCGTAAAAGCTGAGCTCAAACAAGTTGTTAGATGCTAGATTCATAGATCTATAGATTATGCCGACTAGATATCAAACCTCGTACCTGTCACCAAACCGAATGGTCAAATCCGGATCTACACAGACTTCCAGGATTTGAACAAAGCTTTCCCAAAGGATTATTTTCTACTCCTGAATATAGATATCATAGTGGATCTCACAATAGGATACAAGATGCTATATCTTATGGATGGTTTTTTAGGATAGAATCAAATCTGTATCACCCCAAAAGATCAACATAAAATTACATTCACTTGTCCCTAGAGTACATACCTGCTAGAATGTCACGCCTTTCAAATTGAAAAATGTAGGTGCCACTTACCAATGGGCTATGACCATAATATTTCATGATATTATTGTTGGAAAGAGACAATCCAATTATGATTTTGTGTTTTCATTGATGACAATCCTAGTCGGTAATTGGATCCGCATGAAATCATTTGCTTATACTGATAGTTAGATTGAGGATAGTCAGGAAGAAGAGAGCATCCGACAGTTTGGTGACCATCGATTCACGTGCAAATTTCCAGTTGTTATTTTGAGTTGTGGATCTCATGAAGGGTTCATCAATGTATTTATTGTGTTATCCAGAAATCTTAGTGCCTCATACCAAGTCATGTGTAAGTTTGGTGATTCGGTTGATACTTTTCTGTTTATTAGTATTTTGGGGCCGACTCAGTTGATATAATGTGTTGCGGGTATTCAAGGAATGCTTATTTGAATATTTTTGTGTTTGCTCATCTTGATTAGGGTCTAAGCTAAGTTATGGCCAACCATTGTGGATGCACATTGGATAACTCTTAAGATTTGAGCTGATAGTTTCTAATATTTTTAAGTTTTATTGAAGCTAACTTGTTGTAATTAAATTGTTAGTCATGGATATATATGTATAATCTATTATATCATTTTGGTGTGTGTGCATGGTGTGTCAATGTGTATTGGGAATATCAGAAGAGTGTTAGAGCTATTTTATGCATAGTTTCACTTGTGCATAAAATTTTTGTGGTGTGAGTTAGAGCAAGAGCATAGCAGAAGTTCATTATCAGTCAGAAGGACAGAAGATCGACAACTGAGCCTAAATGGAACTATAATAAAGCATTTTTAGATGCTATTCTTTCAGTTCATCCCCTTGGATCTAATCCAAATCTCTGTAAGGTAGTGTGCCTTCCTATTTTGAGCAGTGAGCTCTAGGAAATGTGCCTGAATGCAAGTGCATTCCCATTTTGTAAACTTATTTTTGAGTATACTCAAATTATATTGCAGATTGGCCATCCACCATGGTTTTTCCCCTAACAGAGTTTCTACGTAAAAATCCTTGTGTTATGGTGTTGTGGTTATTTTCTTTCTATTTCTGCATATTTCTTTTGGTTGAATGCTTGAAGTGGGTTAATGATCAGAATAACAAAGTTAATTTTTGTAGAACACTAATTCACCCCCCCTCTCAGTGTTGCTTTTTTCCAAAAATTAGTATTAGAGCTAGTTCCTTGAAATAATTCTAACAACTTGGGGAGATCTTGGAAAGTGTTTACAATGGATACAAGTAGTCTTCAACAACAACTTATGGTGGCCCTGGATGATCTTGACCAGTCAAAATCTAAGAACCGAGAATTCAAGAAAATATTGAGAGTGCAAAAAAATTCATCTAGTCATTGAAAGACAAAATGAATGAATCAAGGGAGAAAATAATGGAATTATGTGATTAGCTCAAGTAGAACAACAAAAGAATGGAAGATGAACAACTCAATCATGCCTTGAAGGATAAAACAAAAGAATGTGAAAAATTTTCCAAAGAAAATGCTGCCCTGAAGTGTGAGATGGAATCTATCATGATGAAGATGACCAAGGAGATTGAAGATAGAAAGAAGAATGAAGAAAATATTGCTCAATCCTTGAAAGAAAAATCTAAACAATGTAGCCGATTGGACAATGAGTTGGAACAATCTAAAAACAATGAGGAAGGACTTGAAAAACAACTTGATGATCTTAGAGATGAATTTACTGCCACAAATGAGTACAAGGAGAAATTCAAAGCAAGCTCAACAAAGCTTGATGAATTGATTAAAGGTCAAAGGACTGATGGTGACAAGCAAGGTCTTGGCTATGAGGAAGGTGAAAGTTCCAGATTTGGACAAGGGAACTCTACACAAAGGCATTCTAGACAAGGAGGATTCTGACAAGGAAATTAGATAAGTGGAGCTAGAAGGAATCCGAGGAGATAACCAAATGCTTAGAGATTCAATGGTTATTTTTTTTCTTGCAAAAAATTTGGCCATATGGCTTCTCAGTGTAGAAGCAGGATGAATCCAAGTGGACCATCATTCTCAGGTCAGTGCTTTAATTGTAACAAGTTTGGTCATAAGTCCAATGAATGTAGAAATGTGATGAAAAAATTTCATAGAGATATTAGATGCTATGCATGCAATAGACTTGGGCATATTTCCAACCAATGCAAATCATGGAAAAATCAGTGGAATAGTTGGTCTGAATAGAGAAATGTTGTGTGTTACAACTGCAACAAATTTGGCCATATTGTTAGATTTTGTTGGAAGAGAAGAGGTCCGGTAAGACAAAATACACAACAGGATGTCAAAGGGAAAGGGAAAGTTACTACGGATATGATCAAGAAGCAAATGCAAAAGAAATGGGTGAAAAGAACCCCTCTATTGAAGGAAATACACTAGCACCAAAATCTACTTCTGGTAATTCCTCTGGGAATTAGTTTTAGGCTTTTGGCCTAGGTGGAGCTTTCAGAAAAATCCTTTAACCCCCTATAGGAAATTGATACTAGAATGTGGACTAGTCCAGTAGGTGGATCAATGCTTTTTAGATGTTGTTTAACCCAATTGGAGGTAGTATTGTAGAGTTTTGGAGATCCACAGAAGAATCATCTATCTTAGTATATGGAAATAGGGTAACCAAATGAATTAGGGTAAAAAAATTTATTGTGACAAAAGGGTTAGGTGTGCAGACGATAAAAGAACATTTTTATCCTTCATTTGTCACTTTGCATTTTGGAGGAACACAGTTTGAAGAGCCTTGGAGTGAACTTTGCTGAATTGTGGGAGATTCAAAGTGTGAAGAAGAATCTGCGATCCAACTTCGATCTGACGAAAAGGTATTTATTGAAAAGCCAGTGAATTTGTGAATTTTCAATCATGTCCACTCCTTTGGTAGTCAAAGTCAAGGACAAATCCCATCCTAAATTCAAATGGCATCCCTATAAGTCTATTGAGACCGAGCCCCTTGGTGCATTTTCATCTCTGCTGTACGAAGTATTGCATACATAAGATATTAGGGCTTATATACATGCCAATATTGAAGAATTACGAAGTTCTCAAATGGTGAATATGTATTCCCATCATATAATTGGAGAGAATTTTATTGTAAAGCCAAAATTTAAAGCCCTAGAAGAGAATAAGTTCACGTAGTTTGTGAAATTTCCCATATTTGATGAAAGTGAATGGGTTAGATACATTTTGAGCCATGTTCATGATGAGTTCATGTGGCTAAATATACCCTTCAAGATAAAAAAGAGGCTATATGTGCAGTCATGGGTTTGAATTCCACCGATAGACTTCTAGTCTTGAAATCCGTGAAGAATGAGAAGGTTACATAGGCAACAGGTGCACAATGGGATAGAAGGGAAATGACAATAGAAGATATTGCTGAAGTGGATGTAAAATTTTCATCAATGGTCATTGGCTACAAGATATACCATTCTAGACAGGATAATTCTATATCCAGTATGGCCATCTATGTAGCTTATGAAATGGTAAAGAAAAATGCAGAATATGACTTGTGCGAGTTGCTCAAAAGTCAGTTGATGGAGAATCTGAGTAAAATCAAGAAAGACAACAAGAATAATTTCAAATATGGTAATATGCTATTGTGTTTATTTTTCTATTTCATGGATGAGGTTTCGAGTGTTGAAAAAGTACATTGGAAAAATGATGTGCCTGTAGCTGTTCAGATAAGGAACATGTTGTTTGGAATTGGTGATCATTAGGTCAGGAATACTAACCTCTTGGGGTTCTTCAAAAATTTCCAGAATATGATGCATGCTAGGGAAAAAATTTCCATTTCAATTGTGGAATAGTACAAAGTTACTATCTGCTTGATGGTGGATATTGATCAATGTCATATGGAAGCTACCAATCCCAGAACAATATGGATCATGGCTATGGGATATGAAGTAGAGGATAAAATCTTGAAGATGTATGAAGAACACTTGTTGAGTTCACCTTTGGATTAGGGAGAAGAGAGGTTTGGAAATTATGTAGAGAACAATATGCAGGTTCATGAGGAATTGAAAAAACTAGTAATATTCAGGAGAGTAAGAAAAGAGGTAGAAGTTTTTGCAAAAAGTATGGGCTTACCTATAGAAGCTTTGAGAGAAGCAAGGAGGAGAGATGAGGCAGAAGTAGCAAAAGTGAAAGAAAAATTAGAGTTTGCTAGTCTAGGAGCATCCTTTACTTGCACTAGATCTACAAGGAGTTCCCCTGCAGCCAAGCCAGCTCAAGACAAGCCTTCCAGTAAAAGGAAGAAGAATAAAAGAACAAGAACATATGAAGCTGTTTTAGAAGATGAGGAAACAAAATTAGAAGAATTTTTGAGAGAAATGAAGGCTACCGGAACTCAGGCTGTAAAGTTAACTAAGAGAAAATCTTCCAGTAAAGAAGAAGAAGCAAAGAAAAGGGGAAAGGTTGAAAAACCTGGTATGTCAGTTGAGGAAGTTGAGAATGCAGTTATCAAGGATGGAAATCTCAAGCCCCTCTGTGAATTGTATGAAACTTTTGATGAATCCGATTAAAGAGTTCTTGAAGAATCCACAATAAAACATATGAAAATTTTCAATAAAGTTCTTGTTGAGATTATGTTTGGCTTACCAAAGAGTTTGTATAATATTTTGGAGTCAAGAAGATTAAGTACTAGAACATAAGAAGAGAATATGAGGAAGAGAATTCTTGTAGATTTATGTCCAGAAATGTCAATTGAGGAGATGAATTCACTCCTTGAAAAAGATAAAAAGGAATTTAAGAGCAAGAAAAGGGTGAATAAACTCATGATTGGTGAAACTGATGTTGTTGTTGGTGAAACCAAGGAGATTCTGGAAGAGTTTATGCCAAAGAATAAGATTAATGTTGAGGAAATGAATATTGAAAATGTTCCAAAAAATGAGGAAGTGAATGAAGATGCTGAGGATTTTCAGATTCCTCCTAATGTGAAAAATACAGTGACACCTATGGAAACTAAAGTTCCTAAGGTGGTATTAGCTGAGGAGAAGGAGGTGCAAAATGAAGAGGTTGAAGTGTCCAAAGGAAATCCAGAAACAGTCTCTGAAGAACCCAAGGCTGAAGAAGAAAAAGTTCAAATTAAGGAAATCAAAGTGAAGGCAAGAGACACTGCCGAGGTAGTGAATAAATCTCTGATGGAGCAATAGGAAGATTTTAATTCTAAATTGGATGAAAGCTCAATCAATCTTTCCACTTTTTCCCCAATTCAGATGATGAAGGTCATGTTAATTGCTCAAGCTAAGGCTAGTGAGAAGATTATGATGTCTCACATAGAGGATAGTGAATTGCTAAGCCTTGCATCCAGAGTTCTACAAAAATTAATGCCTAATCATGTCATGGATCCATTTAGTTCCCCTTTTGGTGAGCTAAAGAAGCTCATAAATGCTATAAGTACTCAATTTGAGTCTCTTGAAAAATATGCTGAGGATAAAGTGCAAAAAGAGTTTAATGGTAAAAGACTTAGCTGGTTGAAGGAAGTGATTACAAAGGATAAGAATATGTTAGTCACCTACATGAAGAACATTCAAGGTTCCATATTTGAAGCTGGAAAGGCCTATAAGGCATGTTTGGTTTTATCCAAGTTTACTGAAGGTAATGAGAAAAAGGTGAAGGATCTTGAAAATCAATTGGCTATCATTTTTGATACTTTTGATCTATTAGCTGGTGATGTTGCTTAGCAAGAAAGTCAAGTAACATCTCTACTTGAAAAAAATAAGATGCTTGAAGAGTGAAAGTGACAGGATTGTTGGGAGAGTATGTGAACTCAGAGGACTAATTTCTCTGAAGATTGAGATAATGGTGAGTGCTTTGAAGGAAACGAAAGTTGCTATGGAAGTTAGTTACCCAGTGAACCTAGAATATGCAGAAGCTCAATCTTACTTGTGTGGTCACATAACAGTTTTTGAGAGTCTCAAAAAGGTTTGCGATGACAATTTAAGAGTGCTGAAGCAAGATTTTGCAGATATTTTCAAAATTTTGTAAGTTACAAGTTCATGCCTGTATAGTTTTGGAATTTTGTTTTGGTTTCCCTATTTTTTTCCATTGATGTCAAAGGGGGAGAAGTGTATAGTGAAAAATGTGTATTTATCTTAGGGGGAGTTGTTTTTTTGAGCCAAGATTGAAGATTCTTTTTTTGAAGGTTTGAAGTGGTAGTGTACTTCATGTTGGTTTTGATTTGACACTTAGTCATTTTTCACTAAGTGTTGCCATCATTTCCAAAGGGGGAGATTGTTGGCAAGAGACACTGCAATCATGCTTTGGTGTTGTCATTGATGGAAACCCTAGTCGATAATTAGATCTGCATGATATCATTTGCTTATACTGACAGTCAGATTGAGGACAGTTAGGAAGAACAAAGCATCTGATAGTTTGGTGAGCATTGATTCACTTGCAGTTTTCCAGTTGTTATTTTGAGTTGTGGATCTCATGAAAGGTTCATCAGTTTATTTGTTATGTTATTCAAAAATATTAGTGCCTCATACCAAGTCATGTGTAAGTTTGGTGATCCAGTTGATACTTTTCTGTTTATTAGTATTTTGGGGTTGACTCTGTTGATATAATGTGTTGCAGGTATTCAAGGAATACTTATTCGAATATTTTTGTGTTCGCTCATCTTGATTTGGGTCCAAGCTAAGTTGTGGCTGACTGTTGTGGATGTGCATTGGATAATTCTTAAGATTTGAGCCGACAGTTGCTAATATTTTAAAGTTTTATTGAAGCCAACTTGTTGCAATTAAATTGTTAGTCGTGGATATATGTATGATATATTATATCATTTTGGTGTGTGTGCGTGGTGTGTCAATGTGTATTGAAAATATTAGAAGAGTGTTAGAGTGATTTTATGCACAGTTTCACTTGCACATAAAGATTTTGTGGTGCGAGTCAGAGCAAGAGCACAACAGAAGTTCAATATCAGTTAGAAGGACAGAAGATCGACAACTGAGCCTAACTGGAACTTTAATCAAGTATTTGTAGATGCTATTATTTTAGTTCATCCTCTTGGATCTAATCCAAATCTTTGTAAGGCAGTGTGCCTTCCTATTTTGAGCAGTGAGCTCTAGGCAGTGTGTCTGAATGCAAGTGCATTCCCCATTTTATAAACTTTTTTTTGAGTATACTCAGATTATATTGTGGATTGGCCATCCACCGTGGTTTTTCCCCTAAAATGGTTTCCATGTAAAAATCCTTGTGTTATGGTGTTGTGGTTATTTTCTTTCTATTTCTTTCTATTTCTTTTGGTTGAATGCTTAAAGTGGGTTAATGATCAGAATAACAAAGTTAATTTTTTTAGAACATTGATTCACCCCCCCTCTCAGTGTTGCTTATTTCCAAAACTTATGCACACATTAATGGAGGACTATGTTGATGATCTCATGGAAAAATCCCTAATGCGAGGTGATCACCTAAAGGTGCTAGACAAGATCTTCAAAAGGATGGAAGAGTATAAGGTCTGTTTCAACCCTAAGAAGTGTGTCTTCGTCGTTACTTTGGGTAAACTCCTGAGGTACATAGTTTCTCACTGAGGCATTGGGGTTGACCCAGCTAAGGTAAAAGTAATCTTGGATATGCCTCCACCAAAAGGATCATTGAGCTCCAAAATCCGTGCTGAGTGTAGACCTAATAGGAACATGCATGAAATATATATTCCTAAAACGTAGGAAATAAAAGCCGTGGACAGGACCATTGTTGCTAAAATCACTCCTAGAGCTGTTTCCCATGCGCTAAAGATTCCCGAGAAAGTGCCCATAAAGAACATGTCTGTTGCAATGGCTAGTGAGTTTTTCAAAGTCAATGAGAGCTACTGGAGGAATTCTATGACCAAAGGGTGGTTGAAGTCAGAGAAAAGAGGTAAGTCACAACTACCTGCCAAACATAAGAGAATGCATTTTAAAGGGGAAATTGCAGATTCCATTGCTCTATTAAATCACATTGTTGGAAATGCACAAATTGAGTCCTTTCAAGATTGGATGTGTCAGTTTATTTTGGTTATCTGTAATGAGAATGTGTTCATTGATTGGGCTAAGATCATTTGCTTTCATTTGAATGAACAATTAATCAATTTTTAGAAAACTGCTACCTTCCATTTGTGTTCTTGCTTAATATATATTATAGCCAATCAAAGATCTTTTTGGATAGGATTAAAGCCTCAGGTATCCCCAACTTCTGGCATGCCTGTGTATAAGTGCTATCTGTAGTTTACCAAGCAAGCTGGTATGGGAGATTTTTTCCTTGTCAAAGATGCATTCTTGATGGAAGCTATGAGGAAATTGGATGGAAACCCCGAAATGCATTTTTATTCTAAGTCAATGTTTCTTGTATATCAGTTTGGAAGTTTTTATATCCAATTTGATAGGTTTTCCTACTTGAGGATATGAGGTTTTGAGAAAGCCCTGTTAAAATTGCATAAATATCCTAAAGATTTGCTGGTGTTCCTAGAGGTTTGTAGGCAAATGGTTGTGGTGAATGTGAAGTACATGACTATGGGAAAGCGGGGTTATCCTTTCCCGTTAATAACTCCTTTCACATGTAAAAATAATCAAATGGAAAAATGTGCTAAAGGAATTCTTAAAGAATATAATCTCTAGAATTTGTTCATGCAAGCTAATTTTGACAACAAGGGTTTCCTGAGGTAGAATTTATATGGAGGAAGTTCATATTAACATCATCCTTCTATTGAGGATTTTTGGGAAGACTGTGCTGATGAGAATGAATTTTTCAAAATGGATTATATAAGGTTAACCCTCAAACAAATACAAGATTTTGGTCTTTCTTTCTAGATTCCCAAAGGTGCAATTGAAGATTTAGTGGTCTTTGAACCCGAATATGAAAAACTGTCTAATAAATCTCATCCTAAGGTTGACTAGGGTAAAAACAAAGTTTTGAATATGAATGTATGAGCTGCTCTAGTAATGAAAAGAACTCAGGACTGGCTAGAAGGAGTGTGGCAATAGGCTGTAGGTTCTACTCAAGAACCAAAATCATCTCAAAGAAATAAACAAGGGTCCACTCAGGCAGTTGCAGTGGGTACATCATTAGGGAGAATGGTTACTAGGTCTTCTAGTGCAAATTCACAGTCTGGGGGTGATGGTGATAAGCCTAAAGAGATGGCTAAATTGAAGTCAGTGTGCGAATAAGATAGCTCATCTAATCCTACTCTGAAGAAGAAGTCCAATCAAATGAAACCCGTACTTGAAGATTCTAATGCTATTTTTAGGAAATTTTTTGAAGACAATACATTTCCCCCTTTATACAAAGTACTCTCTTCCCCAATGGTAAATATACCCATCACTCCTGGTGAGTCTAGAGAAATTGCTCTAGGAAATAAGGATTCTGTTTTGATAGAAACCTCCCCAGTATGGCTAAAGAAAGCAGTAGAGAAAAAGAGGAAGTACATTCCTACGACAACAATTGGAGTAGATACAGTTGCAAAGTTGCCTCAAACTTCTTCAAGGCCAAAGAAAGCTCATAAAATTTCAAGAATGCTGACTAACCCTACTTTTGGTAATCAAGTGTTGGAAATTGCAGTCCCTATAAAAGATCTAAATGAGGATGAAATAATAGTAGCCGACTAGATAAAGTCACACATGTTGATATGGGGCCCCAAAAACTTGAAGGTGATGTGTATCATGCTAATTATTCAATCAATGCCTTGATTAAGTGAGTAAAGGAAGAAAGGAATGAAAAGGTGGCATTGCAATCCCAAATTATTGATTTGAAGAACTTTATCTCTTCTATAGTTCCTCCTTCTATATCCAGTGGAGCCTCAAGTTCTCAGGAAGAAGTTATTGATGGGTCTACAATGCAATTAATCAGAAAGAACCTGAGCTATTCCAAAAATTTAAGTGAATGGATTGATGAAATGCTTGAAGAAACTATCCTTTTTATGAGTAAATCTATACTTTCTACACTCAAATTGTTGATAAAATAAAGGAGTTGATGGCAGAGCTACAATAGATTAGAAAAGATCAGACGAGTCTCTATGTGCTCTCACAAGAAATAAAAGAGTTGATTTCCATAGATCGAATGAAATTAATTAATGAACAAATTGTGAATGATCCAAAGGAGTTAGATCCTTCATGGCCTGACTCATTAGAGTGGAAATTGAGAATTTATGACAACCTGGTAAAGGAGATTTATACAGTACTTGAAAGGTATCTGGACATGCTAGTGGAGATTAAAGGAAATTTTCATGACCTAAAAGTAGAGATAACTGATGAATTCGATGAGAAGATTCTAGATTCAAAGGAAATGTGTTTGAAATTCAAAGAAATATTCAACATGGAGAGGATAGATCCTACCACCATTACTAAAGAATCTTTCTTGAAGCTCAATAGGTTACAAGTTTATCTTAGTTCATTTAAAGTTGAGGCAAGTAGGAGGACTGAGACTTTGAATGACTCCGAAGAAGCTCTAACTAAAGTAAGAACTGGATTACAAATTACTGCAACTCTAAGAAGCAAAGAGTTACTTGTGATTATTACCAAGTACATAGATTACAAATCTAGGATGAAGGCACAAGAAAAACAGTTGCAACAAGAAGTGGTCGAGGATCTGGAAGATGAAGAGGCTAAAGTGAAAGGAAATGATGCATAGTTATTTTTATTATTTCATGATACTTTCTTTTAATTTGGTTCTTTTAAGTTAAGACTTACTTTTAATTATTCGGTGTGTTTACTTTCAAGAAACTGTTACCAAAGACAATTAGCTTATGCTTTAAATATGGGTTAGGCTGATATGATCCAGATCTTTTGGGAAAACTTTGATTTACTCATTAGAGCAAAACTCTGTTATTTTGAAATACTGCTTTCTATTATTTTAATATAGAAGACAATGGTGGAGTTTATGCATTCATAATCTTTGAATTATGGTGTATGAATTTGTTCTACTTATGCTGAATGTTCTACTAGTGTTTGATCTATTATTGGAATGATAGATATTTTGATTAGTTGCATAACTATGGTATCATTTATCTATGAGTAGGGATTACTTTGTGGTGATATTTGATTTAATTTCAGTCATGAAGTATTTTCTAGTTTATCATATGAAGTTATTGAATACCTTTAAAGATTTTTGGTTAAAAGCCCCTTCCTTTATTTTCTTTCCGGTTAAAAGAAACATCAGTTAAAAATTATTCATTGAATATCAAATAAAGTTAGCTGCTACCTTTTAAAATAAGTAGAGAATTAGTCTGAAAAAAATATTATTACCGATTCAACTGTGGTTACATTTGTCACCTTAGTGGGTGTGAGAATATAGAGTTAGGTGATAAATCTGTCAACCAATAGATTTTTGGTGACTCTGCTAGGGATAACTCAAGAAAATAATTTTTGTATGATGAGTTGGTCTATGGATAATAAAAATGGTTCTCCAAAGGTGTAAGGCTCTTGTTCTTCAACCTAATGTAGATTGGTTGGTAGGTGATCAAGAAGATATAATAACTGGTCTTAGGCTGCTGGCTTGGCAACAAAGAAGAACCAACTATCAATATCATAGAGTTAAAAAAGTATTGGAAGAAGAGGAGGAACATCAAAGAAAATGCTATGCGCTTTGAGAATGCTTGGGAGATTGTGTTCATAGAAAATATTCTGCCTCCTGTCAGAAGGGTAAGAGTCCCTCCCGCACAGGCTCCTAGAAATAAAGTTCATAGAAATCAAGTAAATAATAGGTAAAATCCCCCATGAAACCATCAATAAATAAAAGTTGGTGACTCCATTGGCCTATCAGTATCCTGTCAAAACCTAGCTTCTAAAAGGTATACTAGGAGTGATAAGAAAAAAGGCTTGTGGATAAAAAATTTGAGTTCTTAGAAACCGTTGATTTTTCATATTTTCCACCTACCTAAAAAGTTAAGTCTATTAACAGACCATCTTCTCCTCCCCTTCCTAAACCCAGTGTATATGGGGTTCCGAAGATATCCTACCAAGGTCTTCTTTTGTGCGATACTACCCTTCCTACACGAGTAAATTTTCCTCTAGTAATGGCACAACCCCAACTGGTCCCATGGGGGGCCATCATAGGTCCTCTAACCTTTGGAGCCGCTGCACAACTCCATGATTTACCCAAAGATTTGGGAAAGATTATACCAAAATTTAGTGGGGATAGGAAAGTTTCTCTTGATGAGCATATGAAGGATTTCTTTGTCATCTCTTCCATTCTTGCAATACAACATGAAGATGTTGCTATGAGACTCTTTGCAGAATCTTTAATGGATGTTGCTGCTGACTGGTTTTATTCTCTTCCCAATGGCTCTATTAACAATTGGGATACCCTAAGAACAAGGTTTGAGAACATATTTAATTTTGCATAAGATGATCAAATCCTGGTTGCTCAATTGGGTTCAATGAAAAAGGAGGTTCACGAGTCAATGAAGGATTTTGTGGCCAAGTTTAATAAATTACATAACCGAATTATTGTGAACATGAGGCTCGGTGCTGAATTGTTGAAAGTCATGTTCATTAACACTCTCCCATTAGATGTGAGTTTCATTATTAAAAGGGAAGGTGCGACTGATTTGGCTACTACACAAGATAGAGCTGTATTCATAGAAGATGATCTGATTATCTTTGGGAAATGGAAGAAAGAATTAAAAACTGGTAGAACTTCACCAATAAATTATACTAACCCAACCATTCAAAGATTGGCCAACAACATAATCACTCTTAAGAGACAAATGCCAAAGGGTCCCTCACAAATGCCCTATCAAGATGTTCCCAAGAATTATCAAGGAACTCCCAATAAAACAGTTTCCTTGCCTACCCCAAATCAAAGGCTGACAATTGAGGGCCCTTCTTCTTCCCATAAGTGGAATCATTGTAATTTTCATTTAATTGATCATGATGGAGCTACTTTTCCTGAGATGATTAGATTCATGCAAATGCTTTCAAAAAATGAACATACTATGGAACCATATGTGGAGGAGCCTAGTTCATCCAATGATGCTAGCATGAACTTCTTCGAGTTCGTATTAAAGGTAGAAGCTGGAGAGGATGCATATGTCAGAGTTGATGATCCTAATTGTGCTATCTTCACTAGAGCACAACATGCCAAAGCTAATTAGGCTGACTCATCTTCAGCCCCAAAATACATTTTAACAAGGAAAAATAAGCAAGAGAAAACTGCTTCCAATAGTGCACAAGTTGAGGTACCATCTACTTCATCCCTTATCACTCTTCCATCTGGTTCATTTGATATAGTTGAGTCCTACAAGAATACCAAAATTCAAATTTCATAAGCTGAATACTTGAGACTCAATCCCTCAAAACTAGATATGCTGGTGAAATATGTTAAGCAAGAGTCTTCACCGTCCCAATGTAATGCTCAAATTTCTAATGATAATGAATCCAACCTTGGGAATCATATTTGTTCTAATACTATTGATAAACCTTCAAGCTCACAAAACCAATTCATGAAACCATAACCTTTCTATATCTCATTATACATTGTTGGTTCTAGACTAAGTAATTGTATCATTGATTTTGGAGCATCTGAAAATGTGATGCCTGCCCAAATAGCTAAGGCCCTAGGTTTATCTTATACCTATTCCCAAAGTAAATGTTATTCCATGGATGGGTTCCTAGTTCCTATTATAGGTCAGATCAAAGATGCTCAAGTAGCCCTGGCTGCTTTTCCTGAAAAGAGGCTGAAATTGACTATATTGGTTGTTGACATTCCTACAAGTTATGGTATGCTATTGATTAATATTTTTTATAAGGATTTGGGTGGAGAAATCCAGATGGATTGGTCTCATGCCTTAATACCTCTAGATGGAAAGAAAATATGTCTGAATCCTGAACCTAAGGCCAAGTTCACTATCTTAAAGTCTGGCGATCCAAGAGAAGATATTTTGTTTGTTGAAATAGGACCAAGAACCTATATGTGCACTTCTGATCAAGAGGAAAATTTGAATCCTATTAGCCTTGATTTGGTCAATGAGTTGTGGACACTCGAATTTGATGGAAGTTGTGCTAATGTCAGGTCAGGTGCTGGAGTAGTTTTGATTTCACCTGATGGTTATAAATTCCATTTTGCTTTCAAATTGGAGTTTCCCAATACCAATAATATGGTTGATTATGAAGCTCTGTTTCTTGGTCTAAGTGTAGCCAAAGAAAAAGGCATCAAACAATTGAGAGTAGTAGGAGATGTAGAGTTAGTGGTGAAGTAGGTGAGAAATATTTATACTATGAAAAATGGTCAACTTAAGCATTATAGAAACAAAGTTTAGGATTGTATAGAAGATTTTGATGCTTTTTCTGTAGAGTATGTTCCCAGGGAACAAAACACTAAGGCTGACTCCCTGGTAGTCTCAACGTCATTGCTCTTGCTACATCCAGATTTTAAATATGAATCTTATAGAATTGAAATTATGTATAGACCTAGCATTCCTGATAATGTAAATCATTGGAAAGTATTCAATAATGATTAACATATTATTGAATTTTTGGAGAAAGCTGAAGCCTTTGCTCACATCTATTTTGAAGGAAGTGATGATAAAAATAACGATGCTTTAGAAGGTGACATCATTGCCTTTGATGGAAAAGAGGTGGAGGTTATACAGTTGAAAAAAAATAAAATTCCAAAAGGTTTAGTCTCTCTTGAACATTTATTCAACAGGCATGATCAATATTTGAAGTAGAAGGGTAAAGTTTCCATTGAAGCATCCATTGAATATGATAAAGTGAATATTGGTACAAAAGATGATCCTAAGATTGTTTGTATTGGGAAAAATTGTTCCCAGGAGGAGAGAGAGAGATTGATTTCTCTATTGAAATATTACAGGGATGTTTTTGCATTGTGCTATGCAGATTTGAAGAAGTTTAGAAATGGAGAATTTCAGCATAAGATTCCGTTGAAACCTAGTGCCACACCTTACAGACAAAAATAGTGGACTTATAATCCCAAAGTTGCAGAAGCTATTTTCAATGAAATTGATAAAATGCTTAAGGAAAAAATTATTTATCCTATTCCTCATTCCACATGGGTAGCCAATATAGTTCTTGTGAGAAAGAAAAATGGAGAGATAAGGATATGTGTTGACTTCATAAATCTAAATAAGAAATCTTTAAAAGATAATTACCCACTACCTATGATGGATCATATTCTACAAATAGTTTTTGGCTTTGAAATGATGTCTATGCTTGATGGTTTCTTAGGTTATAATCATGTCGAAGTAGCCCCTAAAGACCAACATAAAATGACATTCACCATGGCCATTGGTGTTTTTGCCTATAATAGAATGCCATTCGGCCTCATTAATGCAGGAGCCACTTTTCAAAGAGCTATGGAATTATCTTTTGGTGATCTTAGGAGTAAAATTATGGTGATTTATTTGTATCAACTAACAATTTTTTCTAAAAAGAGAGCCAATCATTTACATGATTTAGAGGTAGTATTGCAGTGTTGTAGAGAAGAAGGTATCTCTTTAAGCCCTAAGAAGTCTATCTTCGCTGTAACTAAATGAAAAATATTAGGTCACATTGTTTCAAAGGATGGAATGAAGATAGACCTAGAGAGAGTGACTGCAATCATGCAGCTTGGATTACTTGCCAACAAAGACGACACCAGGTCTTTCTTTGGTCAAGTGAACTTTCTAAGGAGGTTTGTTCCTAATTTTGCTGAGATGACAAAACCCATTTCTGATATGATGAAGGATCACCCAGTGTTTAAATGGAGTAGTGAGGGAAAACAATCTTTTACAGATATTAAAACTACAATAGCAAATGTTCCTACTTTAGTTCATCCTGATTTTACTAAATATTTCATCATATATAGCTATGCCTCTGAACACACCTTGTCAGCCATCTTACTACAAAAGAATGAGCAAGGTATTGAATTCCTTATCTCTTTTATAAGCACTCCCCTAAAGAAGTATGAAATAAAATATTCACCACTTGAAAAACATGCATACGCTGTTGTGAAGGCTCTCAAAAGTTTCAAGTTTTATATTCTTCATTCTCATACTACTATTTTTGTTCCTGAAACTGCTGTGAAAAGTATTCTTACCCAACAAGATATTGGATGCAATAAAAGAGGATCTTGGATAGCCTAGATTCAAGAATATGATTTGGATATTAATACCACTGATTTAGTTAGGGGAAAGGGTCTGGCTAAAATGATTGCTGAAAGTAAACTTGTTGAAGAAGAAGAGTTACCATTAGTACTATTCACAAGCACAACTGATGATTGGTTTTCTGATATCTCTTATTTCCTAACCCATGGTGATTTCCCATCACATTTTTCATCAAAATAATGGAGAAATTTAAGACTTAAAGCAAACAAGTATGTTCTCTGAGATGTGTTGACAAAGAGCAACAAAAGAAGCTATTAGAGGCTTTTCATAGTGAGGCATATGGAAGACATTTTTTGGCTTCTGTGGTAGCTTTCAAAATCCTCTGTCATAGATTCTATTGGCTGGGTATGTTTAAAGACGCTTATGAGTGGGTGTCAAAATATGAAAAGTGTTTAAAATTCATTGGTAGAGCATAGATTGCTGCTTTAGCCTTGAAACCTGTGTTAATTGATGAGCCCTTTCAACAATGGGGTCTGGATTTTATTGGGCCAATCAACCCGAGTTCTAGTGTAGGACATACACACATATTGATTGCTACAAACTATTTCACTAAATGGGTGGAAGCTATTCCAGTGAAGCATACCACCACTAAGGTCATGTGTAATTTTTTGAAAGAGAATATTTTGGTAAGGTTTGGAGTGCCCAAGAAAATTGTCACCGATAATGCTAGCTCTTTTTCCTCTGCTGAAATTACCCTTTTCTGCTATGATTATGGTATTAGTCTTGCTCATTCATTTGATTATTATCCACAAGGCAATGGGAAAGCTGAGTTTAGTAATAAGAATTTAATTTCCATTATCAAGAAGTTGGTTGATGAAAATCATAGAGGATGGCATAAAAAGTTATACGATGCTTTGTGGGCTGATAGAGTTACCTATAAAAGATCTATTGGGATGTCCCCCTTTCAATTAGTATATGGAATTGATAGCACTTTTCCTACACCATTGGAGATTTCAGCACTTAATTTACAGAAGGCTATAGAAGATGGGCAATTTCAGACGGCCTTGGAAAAGCAGATTATGTATTTGAATAAGCTGAAAGAAAAAAGAGAAATTGTGGTGGATAGGATTACCAAACATCAATAGATGGTGAAGAAGGTTTTTGATAAAAGGGATAGACAAAGAGACTTTGCAGTTGGTGATTCAGTTCTTCTCTGGGATAGGAGGAGGGAAGCAAAAGGAGCACATTAAAAAATTGATTCTCTCTAGAGAGGGCCTTTTCTGATCAAGCATCTTGTTGGTGATCATGCTTTCCAATTAGCTTATCCTAATGGTACTACTCTACCTCTTGCCTACAATGGGCAATATTTAAAACTCCTTGAATAATTTTTCTATTCGGTCTGTCCTTGTACATAGTTTTATTTTTGTTTGTTTTGTTCTATTTTTGGCTTGTTTGCTTTTGATTCCATTGCCCAATGAATAAGGCTTTATGCCATGTTTCTGGATTCTCTGTGTCCTATCAGTCCTAGTTCCCATTCAGAGCCAATGTTACCCGTAGGTATACTATGTATCATGTACTTTCCATCTTTAATTTCTTATTTTTCACCCAAGTCTAAAGTCCTGGCTTTCATTTTAACCTTTGTCACGGGATCCTCTGAGTTTCTAACTCCTTGTCACACGTTCTCTAAGTTTTGAAATTGAAGTCACTAGCACCCCATGTCTTAAACCTTTGTTGTCAGGTTTGTTTTTTCCTAACCTCATGATGGCCTGACTTGTTGTCTTTTTGTAGTGTCAAGTATGTTGGTCTATTGTGTAGTTGGAGAGTGGTAGGTTGTCATAACTGCATAACTCCCAATTTTGAGATATAAAGTTTCAACCCTCCGTGAAAAAGCTATATGTTGTCCATCCCGCTTGTTTCAAGGTGTTGCCTATGTATTTAATAAAGAGTATGGTACAAACTGGAGATGTTTTATCAAGGATTTTTACAAGACACAAAATCCTAGGGTTTGCTTTACCGAGGATTAAAATAAAGTGCCATATTAATTCATACCAAACACACATCCTGTCATTTTGCATGACTTAAGGTGGTGGAGATTTATTTGGTTAAACCTTCAGTTGTACCTTTGTCTTCTGCAATTATTTCTTTAGGCATATGAGTGTTGTTTTTGTGTATTGCGAGCTCATGTAGTCTAGAATTGAAAATCATTGGCTCAGCGTAAGGGACATAGAGTTGGGATCCTTTAAGTTGGAGGAATTTTGGACATGTTTGGAAAGTGACAGAAGATCTCTTGTTAATACAAAATTGTTAGAAAGTGGATTAACTCATGCCGGGGGTTTTCCAGAAGCTGTGTTGAGTGTAGACCTAATAGGAACATGCGTGAGAAGATATATTCCTGAAACACAGGAAATAAAAGTCATGGATGAGATTGTTGTTTCTAAAATCACTCTTGGAGCTGTTTCCCACATGCTAAAGATTCCTAAGAAAGCACCTGTAAAGAACATGTATGTTGTGATAGCTAGTGAGTTTTTCAAAGTCAATGAGAGTCAGTGCAAGAATTCTATGGCCAAAGGGTGGTCGAAGTGGGAGAAAAGAGGTAAGTCACAACTACCTTCCAAACTTAACAGAATGCATTTTAAAGGGGAAATTGCAAATGCCATTGCTCTATTACATCTCATTGTTGGAAATGCACAAATTGAGTCCTTTCAAGATTGGATGTGTCAGTTTATTTTGGTTATTTGTGATGAGAATATGTTCATTGATTGGGATAAGATCATTTTCTTTCATTTGAATGAACAATTAATCAATTTCCAGAAAATTTCTACCTTCCATTTGTGTTCTTGCTTAATATATATTATATCCAATCAAAAATCTTTTTGGCCGAGATTAAAGCCACAAGTATCCCTAGCTTTTGGCATGTCTGTGTATAAGTGCTATCCATAGTTTACCAAGCAAGCTGGAATGGGAGATTTTTTCCTTGTCAATGATGCATTCTTGATGGAAGAAGTGAGGAAATTGGATGGAAACCCCGAAATACATTTTTCTTCTGAGTCAATGTCTCTTGTATCTAAGTTTGGAAGTTTTTATATCCAATTTGATGAGTTTTCCTACTTGAGGATAGGAGGTTTTGAGAAAGCCCCATTAAAATTGCATAGATATCCTGAAGATTTGTTGGTGTTCTTGGAGGTTTGTAGGAAAATGACTGCACGGTGAGTGTGAAGTACATGAATATGGGAAAGTGGGGTTATCCTTTCTCATTAATAAATCCTTCTTTCACATGTAAAAATAATTAGATGGCCAAATGTGCTAAGGGAATTATGAAAGAGTATAGTCTCCAACATTTATTCATGTGAGCTAATTTTGACAACAGGGGTTTCCTAAAGCATAATTTATATGGAGGAAGTTCATATCAGCATCAACCTTCTATTGAGAATTTTTGGGAAGACTGTGCTGATGAGAATGAAGTTTTCAAAAGGGATTATATGAGGTTAACCCTCAAACAAATGCAAGATTTTATTCTTTCTTTCCAGATTCCTGAAGCTATGATTGAAGATTTGGTGGTCGTATAACAATTGGTTGTGTTAGCTCTCAAAAACACAGGTAAAATATCTCAAGAGGTTGCCAAAATCTTGGTATGTTTCAGGGTAACATACAAGGTCAAGTGGTTTAGTCCTTCTTCTCTTCAGGTGCTGCTAAACCTAGGTGGGTCTACTTATGTGAATGATGCAGACTTGAATTATGTGATTCTTTCCTAAGAAATCTATCCACAATGGAAATCTGATGTGGAGAGATGAAATCCTAAATTGGTATAAATTTTATGAGTAGTTTTAAAGTAAAGATCAATATGTTCAGTTAACAGATGTAAAAAATAAAATGAATGAAATGAGATGTATGGGACCAGTGCCTGTTGGGTATATGGATTCTAATGAAGATCTAAAATATGTAACCTAGTGATGATAATAATTCAAATTGTTTGGAACACAAACATAGTTTATAACTTGTATAAACGTGCAAATAAATGATTGACAAACTCTACTTGAGACAAAATGACAATCCTAACTATGTGGTTCTTCTTACTGATCCAATTAATACTCCCCAGTTACTATGATTGATTAGAAGGATTTAATCTTTGCTTGAAAGAACCAAATAATCTCATCACACAAGTACAACAAATGTGTATTGAAAAACTAAAGATATGCTTGATATAACAATTTAAACAACAAAAATGTATTAAAATGGAGACAACCAAATAATTGTATAATTCCAAGAAATAGGTGATGCCAGGATTAAGCCACAAGTTCAGATATCTTCATTAACTTCATCAAAATTCATACATGCATTTGAGTCTTTTTTGATGAAAACATCATTGCAAATTATCTATTGTATCTTTCTCCTATTTTCCTGTATCCTAAATCTAATAAATTTCAACTTGATCCCAATATTCATATATATACATTGCATATTCAAGAGCCGTGACCTTTTGCCTGCCCGTCTGCTAAACTTCTTTGTTTTATTTTAATTAATTTCCTTTCAACAAATTAAAATATTTTAATCTTTGTTATCTTTGTCTCCTATGAAAATTATTTCACAATAAAGTTTAATTCCCTTTCTGGAAATCTTCACTTTTTCACCCCCCAAAAAAAATAGAAATAATTACACGCTTTATAACTCCTTTGGTGAAAATATTTCCAATCCTTGTGAAAATATTTTACCTTGTGCATTTTGTGGGTAAAATAATTACACCTTATAACTCCCTTCACTAAAATATTTCATATTTCAACGAGAATATTTTACTTCATGAAGAAAATATTTAATCTCTCCACCTTCACCTTTGTAAAATAAATTCTCACTTTATTACTCCCGCACTTATTATAATATTTCTATATTTTCACCCAGATCATATGATAGCATATCCATTTTAATATTTGTATTCATTCAAAACTTTGGCATGACATGCATCATTAGAAAGATATTATTTTCTTATCCTGAAAGTATTTCTCTCACTGATGAAGCTTTCATCGGCATGACAAACGCACTCGGCGTGACTTAAAAATTTCACTCCGATCCTCATTCTCTCGCCGATGCATTTATTTAGGGTTTTTTTTGTTCTCTGTTCTTTCTATGAAATATGATATCATTTCTTCTTTTCACGCTCTTTTGGGAAGAAGAAGCTAATACGCTCCAGTCTCTTGCAATCTCCTGTTCATGGGTGGACCCATATGTTTTTGGGATTTTTGCTCCAAGTGATAGAATAATCTGCAATTGTACCATGAAAATGGTATAAAGCTTCACAGATTGTGTATCATAGAAGTCCCCAAAATCTAGTGCCGTATCCTCAATTGATGTACAAAAATGATTGGCCAGAATCATATCGATCCAAATTTTCAATCATAGAATTCAATCTCTTGTGAAATTTTATTCTAATTGTCCATCGCTCAGTATCTTGAGTATTAACCTGCTCTCAGTTTAAATTTCCCTTAATACCTTTTGTTTGTTATGCCATTTGCCCACAAATCTTCCTTTGGTAAAGTACTTGATCTGTTTGAATTCCATCGATCTGAAACTTGAGAATGACTCCTTTGATCTCAACTCAATCTATTCTTTTTCTTTGACCAGGGATCTTATCAGTACCAATGATAATAAGGACATAAACTATGGCTACCACGTTTTTATTCCTTGTAGATTACTGATGGTGCAATCTCCTCTTCAAATCCATGGCACTTTTATTGACTTAAGCGACATCTTCCTTAAATCAGTCGCATGTTTTATGTATTCTTAACAATGCTCAATACATTGACTTGACATCAAACATTATGTCAATGTTCTCCTTTTAAACGCTGACTTCCCAACTAAATTCAAGCGCCTTAGTAGTGTTGCAAGCTCCTGCAACTTACCACAGTCAAATTGTATAAGCCTCCTATCTGGAAGACAACTGCCTGCGCACTATAATAGGTCTGAGAGTTTGAAGAAGGTGACTAAGCTCTTTGAAACAATTATTTCCATAGCTGCACTTTATTTCCTGTCATTGTACTCCTTTATTTGACAAAAAATTTCTCATCAATTGCATCTATTATGGAGAGACTCCCGTGAATCAACCCTCTCTTGGAGTGACAACATATGGAGATATTATATTTTTTTCTCGCAAACCTTATATGCTGTTCATATTCTTCTCATTCTATAGTATTAATAGATCAAAGCTTCTGTGTGCTCTAATGTCAGCATGCATTTCTCCAATGCTATAAATCTTAGGGCTTGTACATAACCCGCTCCCACCATCTCATCATACATATTCAAAACTTGCAAGAGATCACCCATTCCTCTGAAACTTGCCTCCTTTGCATAGGCCACCAATTAGGATTGTATATGCAATATGTTATGTGGCTACATCATGTTTCTTTAGTTTCTCATAGAAATCCATAACACCCTTATCATACTTTTCTTGTAGTCTTTTGAGGAGTGCAGTGTAGCTAACTGCATTAAGCCTAATGATTCCATTTTCCAAATAATCCCAAAAGTGGTACACATGCTTCCACCTAGTCTTGCTCTTCTCCGCAAGGGAATAACTTTCCCTTTTAAACTAACCTCGGTATAGAGTCCAAATATGACATGAATTCTTGATGGTGCAGATAAAAGTCCTAGTGGATATGAAATGGGATCTTAGAGTTTTGACAACTTATGCGAATGCTCGGCCTGGCCAAATCTCCTATCAAATGTACAAGTTTTGAAAGGTTCATGATGAGTCTTGAGTTCCCAAAAGCATACTATTCAAAAGATACCTCTAATTTAACATACTTAGGTGCTTTTGACTAAGTGAATGGTTTCTATCATTGAGGAATGGCTCTGAAATGTAGGGAAGAATTATGACACTAAAACTTGGAAGGCTTAGATTTCAAAATTGATTTCTAATATGGCATAGGAAAGGAGATATTTTATGTGGTTTCCATATCATTATTGAGTTTGCAACTAGTCCCAAAGTATTGAAAACATTATGAGATGGGAGATAATGCATTAAATTTATACCCCTTACTGTGATAAAAATATGTCAGGTATCCTCCAAAATTACCTCAGAAAACTGATCAAAACTTCTCCCAGAACCATGAAAATGTATTGGAATGTAGACTAATTTTATGACAATGAGGTTTCCAAGTATATTTGTATCAAGCCACTAGGATTGCAAAATATCAATGTTCAAAATTGCCTATCTGATATTTTCTGCAAATTACCACTGTGAAAACTATCTGAAGCATGCCAACTTGCCATTTCGTAAAAATATCAAATCACTTCATGTGAAGCCATAACTTGGGGAATTGATTCATTTTGGATTTATGAGCATGTGTGCAAAGTGTCTTTTCATCAATCTTCTTTGTTTGCAAATATCAAGTCTCCAATTTGACCCTTTGTGACAATTTTCTGGAAATGCACATGCGAAAACTGTGCAAAATCATTTTGCTTTTGGCTTTGAAAAAATACCAAATGATGTCCAAACTCCTTGAAAATTGGCATGGAGGTAAAATTTGGTGTGGAGAATCAAAGGAACCAATCAATTTGTAATGATCATCATCCATTTGCTTAAAATTTACCCTCAAAGGTGACCATTTTAATAGAATTTTCACTGTATTGACAACAAATTTTCGTAAAAACCATTCAACTTGTTGCTTAAAAAATTTATCACATCAGATCGTATGAAGCTGAAAACTGGCATGCACACTCACATATGCTAGATAAACAAACTTGCAAGATGGCATTGCATGAAAATGACTAGATTCAAAATTATTATTTTTCAAAATGTGCTCCTTGGGCTGCTTTTTCAACTGAGTTTCTAAGTGCTGTATTTAAATTTTTTGACATGGCACCTTCAAATTTTGCCAAAATTTGAAGGTTCCAATAGGTTGATGAAAATCAAAGAGGATGGCATAAAAATTTATATGACACTCCATGGGCTGATAGAGTTACCTATAAAAGAGCTATTGGGATGTCCCCCTTTCAATTAGCATATGGCATTTGATAGCACTTTTCCTACACCATTGGAGAGTTCAACACTTAATTTACAGAAGGCTATAGAAGATGGGAAATTTTAGATGGCCTTGGAAAAGAAAATTATGTATTTGAATAATTTGGAAGAAGAAAGAGAAAGTGGTGGATAAGATTACCAAATATCAATAGATGGTGAAGAACGTTTTTGATAAAAGGGATAGACAAAGAGACTTTGTAGTTGGTGATTTAGTTCTTCTCTAGGATAGGATGAGGGAAGCAAAAGGAGCACATTAAAAAATTGATTCTCTCTAGAAAGGGCCTTTTCTGATCAAGTAGCTTGTTGGTGATCATGCTTTCTGATTAGCTTATCTTGATGGTACTGTTCTACCTCTTGCCTACAACGGGAAAAATTTGAAAGTCCTCGAATAATTGTTCTATTCAATCCGTCCTTGTACATAGTTTTGTTTTTTTTTTTTTGGTTCTATTTCTGGCTTGTTTGGTTTTCATTCCGTTTCTGAATGAATAAGGCTTTATGCCATGTTTCTAGATTCTTTGCCTCCTATCAGTCCTAGTTCCCATTCAGAGCCAATGTTAAACATAGGTATACTATGTATCATGTACTTTTGAATTTTATCTTCCTTAGTATTAAATTTCTTATTTTCCACCCAAGTCTAAAGTCTTGGCTTTCATTTTAACCTTTGTCACGAGATCCTCTGAGTTTCTAACTCCTTGTTGCACGTTCTGTAAGTTTTGAAACTCAAGTCACTGGCACCCCATGTCTTAAACCTTTGTCGTTGGTTTTGTGTTTTTTCCTAACCTCATGATGGCCCGACTTGTTCTCTTTTTGTAGTGTCAAGTATGTTGGTCTATTGTGTAGTCAGAGAGTTGTAGGTTCTCATAACTGTGTAACTCCCAACTTTGAGTTATAAAGTTTCAACCCTCTGCGACAAAGCTATAAGTTGTCCATCCTGCATGTTTCAAGGCACCACATATGTATTTAATAGAGAGTATAGTATAACCTAGAGATGTATTATCAAGGATGTTTACAAGACATGCAAATCCTAGGGTTTGATTTACTGAGGATTAAAATAAAGCACCATTTTAATTCATACCAAATGCACATCTTGTCATTTTGCATGATTGAAGGTGGTGGAGATTTATTTGGTTAAACCTTTAGTTGTACCTCCATCTTCTGCAATTATTTCTTTAGGCATATGAGTTTTCTTTTTGTGTATTTCAAGCTCATGCAATATGGAATTGAAAATCGTTGGCTCAGCATAAGGGACACAGAGTTGGGATCCTTTAAGCTAGAGGAATTCTAGGCGAGTTTGGAAAGTGATAGAAGATCTTATGTCAATGAAAAATTGTTAGAAAGTGGATTAGCTCACGCCGAGGGTTTTCTAGAAGCTGTGTTGAGTGTAGACCTAATAGGCGCATGCGCGAGAAGATATATTCCTAAAACGTAGGAAATAAAAGACGTGGATGGGACTGTTGTTGCTAAAATCACTCTTGGAGCTATTTCCCATGTGTTGAAGATTCTCGAGAAAGCACCTGTAAGAAACATGTCTATTGCGATGGCTAGTGAGTTTTTCAAAGTCAATGAGAGATGGTGCAAGAATTTTGTGGCCAAAGGGTGGTTGAAGTCAGAGAAAAGAGGTAAGTCACAATTATGTGCCAAATGTAAGAGAATGCATTTGAAAGGGTAAATTACAAATGCCATTGCTTTATTACATCGCATTGTTGGAAATGAACAAATTGAGTCCTTTGAAGATTGGATGTGCTAGTTTATTTTGGTTATATGTGATGAGAATGCGTTCATTGATTGGGCTAAGATCATTTTCTTTCATTTGAATGAACAATTAATCAATTTCCAAAAAATTGCTACCTTCCATTTGTGTTCTTGCTTAAAATATATTTATAGCCAATCAAAGATCTTTTTGGCTGGGATTAAAGCCACAAGTATCCCCAACTTCTGGCATGCCTGTGTATAAGTGCTATCTGTAGTTTACCAAGCAATCTGGAATGGGAGATTTTTTCCTTGTCAATGATGCATTCTTGATGGAAGAAGTGATGAAATTGGATGGAAACCCCAAAATGCATTTTTCTTATGAGTCAATGTCTCTTGTATCTAAGTTTGGAAGTTTTTATATCCAATTTGATGAGTTTTCCTACTTCAAGATAAGAGGTTTTGAGAAAGCCCCGTTAAAATTGCATAGATATCCTGAAGATTTGTTGGTGTTCTTGGAGGTTTGTAGGAAAATGATTGTGGTGAATGTGAAGTACATGAATATGGGAAACCAGGGTTATCCTTTCCCATTAATAACTCATTTCACATGTAAAAATAATCAGATGGCTAAATGTGCTGATGGAATTCTTAAAGAATATAATCTCCAACATTTATTCATGCGAGCTAATTTTGATAGCAAGGGTTTCTTGAGGCATAATTTATATGGAGGAAGTTCATATCAGCATCAACCTTCTATTGAGGATTTTTGGGAAGACTGTGCTAATGAGAATGAAGTTTTCAAAAGGGATTATATGAGGTTAACCGTAAAAAAAATACAAGATTTTGGTCTTTCTTTCTAGATTCTTGAAGGTGCGATTGAAGATTCGGTGGTCATTGACCCCGAATATGAAAAACTGTCTGATAAATCTCATCCTAAGTTTGACTGGGGTAAAAATGAAGTTTTGAATATTAATGTATGAGCTTCTTCAGTACTGAAAATAACTCAGGACTGGCTAGAAGGAACGTGGCGACAGGTTGCAGGTCCTAGTCAAGAACCAAAATCATCTCAGAGAAATGAACAGGGGTCCACTCAGGCATTTGCAGTGGGTACATCATTGGGGAAAATGGTTACTAGGTCTTCTAGTGCAAATTCAAAGTCTGGGGGTGATGGTGATAAGCCTGAAGAGATGGCTAAATTGAAGTCAGTGTGTGAACAGGATAACCCATCTACTCCTACTTCGAAGAAGAAGGCCAATCAAATGAAACCCGCACTTGAATATTCTGATGCTATTTTTTAGAAAATTGTTGAAGACAATACTTTTCCCCGTTTACCCGAAGTACTCTCTTCCCTAGTGGAAAATATACCCATCACTCCTAGTGAGTCTAGAGAAATTGCTCTAGGAAATAAGGATTCTGTTTTGATATAAACCTCCCCAGTATGGCTAAAGAAAGCTGTAGAGAAAAAGAGGAAGTACACTCCTACGACAACAATTGGAGTAGATATAGTTGCAAAGTTTCTTCAGACTTCTTCAAGGCCAAAGAAAGCTCAGACAATGTCAAGAATGTTGATTGACCCTACTTCTAGTAATCAAGTATTGGAAATTGCAGACCCTATAAAAGATCTAAATGAGGATGAAATAACAATAGCTGACTATAAATTCAAACATGTTGATATGGGTCTCAAAACACTTGAAGGTGATGTGTATCATGCTAATTATTCATTCAATGCCTTGATTAAGTGAGTAAAGGAAGAAAGGAAAGAAAAGGTGGCATTGCAATCCCAAATTCTTGATTTGAAGAACTTTATCTCTTCTATAGTTCCTCCTTCTATATCCAGTGGAGCCACAAGTTCTCAAGAAGAAGTTATTGATGGGTCTACAATGCAATTAATTAGAAAGAACCTGAGCTATTCCAAGAATGTTAGTGAATGGATTGATGAAATGCTTGAAGAAACTATCCTCTTCATTAGTAAATCTATACTTTTCTACACTCAAATTTTTGATAAAAGAAAGGAATTGATGGCAGAGCTACGATAGATTAGAAAAGATCAGACTAGTCTCTATGTACTCTCATAAGAAATAAAAGAGTTGATTTCCTTGGATCAAATTAAATTAATTAATGAAAAAATAATGCATGATCCAAAGGAGTTAGATCCTTCATGGCATGACTCATAGGAGTGGAAATTGAGCATTTATGATAGCCTGGTAAAGGAGATTTCTATAGTAATTGAAAGGTATCTGAACATGCTAGTGGAGATTAAAGGAAATTTTCATGACTTAAAAGTAGAGATAACTGATGAATTCGATAAGAAGATTCTAGATTCAAAGGAAAGTTGTCTAAAATTCAAAGAAATATTTAACAAGGAGATGATAGATCCTACCACCACGACTAAAGAATCTTTCTTGAAGCTCAATAGGTTACAAGTTTATCACAGTTCCTTTAAAGTTGAGGCAAGTAGGAGGACTGACACTCTGAATGAGTCTGAAGCAGCTCTAACTAAAGTAAGAACTGGATTACAGATTATCGCAACTCCAGGAAGCAAATAGTTACTTGCAATTATTACCAAGTACAAAGATTACAAATACAAGATGAAGGAACAAGAAAAATAGTTGCAGCAAGAAGCGGTCAAGGATCTGGAAGAGGAAGAGGCTGCAGCAGAAGGAAATGATGCATAGTTATTCTTAGTATTTCATGATACTTTCTTTTAATTTGGATCTTTTAAGTTAAGACTTATTTTTAATTATTCGGTGTGGTTACTTTCAAGAAACCGTTACAAAATAAAATTAGCTTATTCTTTAAACATGGGTTAGGCTGATATGATTCAGATCTTTTGGGAAAACTTTGATTTACTCATTAGAGAAAAACTCTGTTATTTTGAAATATTGCTTTCTATTATTTTAATATAGAAGACAATGGTGGAATTTATGCATTCGTAATCTTTGAGTTATGGTGTATGAATATGTTCTTCTTATGTTGAATGTTCTTCCAGTGTTTGAGATATTATTGGAATGATAGATATTTTGATTAGTTGCATCACTGTGGTATCATTTATTTGTGAATAGGGATTCCTCTGTGGTGATATTTGATTTAATTTCAGTCGTGAAGTATTTTCTGGTTTTATCATATGAAGTTATTGAATACCTTTAAATCTTTTTCGATAAAAGCCCCTTCCTTTATTTTCTTTCCAATTAAAAGCAACATTAGGTAAAAATTATTCACTGAATATGAAATAAAGGTAGCTGCCACCTTTTAAAATAAGTAGAGAATCAGTCTGAAAATCATATTATTATTGATTCAACTGTGGTTACATTTGTCACCTTAGTGGGTGTGAGAATATAAAGTTAGGTGATAAATCTGTCAACCAACATATTTATAGGAAATTCACCTTATTTTCTCATTAATTGGATCCCTAAGGCCGACATGGAGAAAAATAAAACTTAAAATCCAAAATTTCCTGCTCAAAACTCAAAAATGACCCAAATGGGACTAATTCGCCACCTTGGGTGAATCAGTCCCACCTGGTAGGGACTCATTTTCCTGGATGGGCGAATTAGTCCTAGAGGGGTCCTTTGTTGGCAACACAAGGGTAGACAACTAAGAGGGGGGGGGTGAATCAGTTTTCACTAAATTTCAAACTTGTTAAACTTATTAATCCTTATTCTTAGATATGATCAATACCAATGAAAGCATAAATCAACAACACATAAGAAACACACATAACACCAAGATATTTACATGGAAACCTTGTTAGGGGAAAAACCACGGTGGAGGTTAGTCCACAAGATTATACCCTGTTAAAAGTATAAGAAGAATAAATGGGGAATGCACATGCATTCAGGCACACTGCCTAGAGCTCACTACTCAATTACAAAGGAAGACACACTGTCTTATAGAAAGATTCAGATTACAACCATCTAGATTTTGAACTGAGAAAATAACATCTGCTAATGCCTGATTATAGTTCCGGTTAAGCACATGAACACTTCTTCTACCTTCTTCACACTTCTTCACACTCTGCTTTTCCTTCAAATGATTTGAATATTATTCGCATACAAACACATAAGCACTCCCTTACACACTTCAATTCAAATAAACAATCATTCTTATATATCCACAACAAGAAATTAAATCACTACAAGTTAGCCACAAAGAAATAATAAAATGAATACAAACTATCGGCCCAAAACAATAGATAATTTTCAATGCAAATAAACCAAGGTTGACCACAACATAGTGAAGAACCAAATTAACATCCTCAACATGAAAACACTTCAATTAATTTCTCCTTGAAGATCCACAACACGCTTCAACACCTTGTCCACCAAGAAGATGAAAAATATGAACACTCAAGAGAAAATCTTGGATTACGAGCACAACAATCCATGCAGATGTGCAACATAAATAGATCATGATCTAGAAACATCCATGAGCATCATGAATTACCAGAGAAGCATCAACAACAACTGAACTTACTGAAATCACATAATCTTCATTCAAAAACACAAACTGAAGTAACAAAAAATTGTCAAAATACAAAT
Organism: Sequoia sempervirens; assembly: GCA_007258455.2. NCBI lineage: Eukaryota > Viridiplantae > Streptophyta > Pinopsida > Cupressales > Cupressaceae > Sequoia > Sequoia sempervirens. The sequence goes on along the minus strand of VDFB02281492.1, from coordinate 403,440,812 downwards.
CTACATAACTTGATTAAATCTTCATGCGAATCTCTAAAACTCAACGTGGATAAACTAGATTTATTCAACAAGAAACCCTTTGGTCCACAACCTCTAATAAACAATGTACAAAACTCACTGATAGACAAAACTTCACTTCACCATTAACAACCTGCAACTCATTTCATTACACTTTTCTCAATATCCTTGACATATACAACTTCAAATGCACTAATGCTAATAGTGTTGACATCGATGACAACCACATATCAGCAACACAACCACAACATCCAACAATCTCCCCCTTTGGAATTGATGGAAACACATGATGTGAAAAACTTCATCAACGTGACTAACTTTGGCACTTACCCCCCCTTAGGTTCTGACTCATTTTCTCCTCAACTCTTTCACATGATCTTCTCCCCACAAGGCTCTTCTCCCTAGATAATCACTAGTTTTTCACATTAATTTTCTCCTCCTTTGAAATCAATGAGAAATATCTCTTCAATACAAGCTCTGAACCACATATCTCAACTTCTGAACATCTGACTACTCACCCTGAGTAGTAGCCACCATGACATCAATCTGAATCAAAATGTGATCATGAAATGCATGGATTGATGAAAATCAATGCATCCTTAGTTCTAATTAGGAGGGGTAATCACCCCTAACTTCTCTCTGAGATACTCAAAAGTATCCTTAGGCAACGAATTTTTAAAGATATCTTCAATCTGCTTCTTAGTAGGCACATACTCCAATCTAACTTCCTTTTCACTAACCTTTTCTCTCAAAAAGTGAAACTTGATAGATATATGCTTGTTTTTGAATGCATCACCAGATTCTTAAAAATGTTAATGGCACTTGAATTATCACATAATATAGCAATAGGTTCATTATACACAACTCTGATATCTTTCAGCATCTGCTTCATCCACAATACTTGAGTATAATTGTTAGTAATAACAATGTATTCAGTCTCTATAACTTAGATAAAGAAATAGCATTTTGATTTTTACTCAAGCATGAAATTAGCTTTTTACCCAAGAAAAATGCACCACCACTAGTACTTTTTTTTTCATCCACATCTTCTACCCAATCAACATCTGTAAAGGCACTCAGAGTAAGATCATCATATTTAGCATACCATAGACCAAAATTAATTGTTCCCTTCAAGTATCTAAAAATTCTCTTCACAGCAGTCACATGAGATTCCTTGGGATCAACTTGAAATCTTGCAACAATACATACGAAATTCATGATATCAGGCCTAGTTTTAGTCAAATAAATGAATACACTAATCATTGATTTGTATCTAGTTTGATTTTCCTTTGGAGAATCAACATCTATTGTCAACTTGCATCTAGTCACAACTAGCTTTGAATCTTCCATACTGAATTTCTTGAACAATTCTTTCACATACTTGGACTGAGATATAAAGATCCCTTTATCTAATTGATTAATTTTCAATCCCAAAAAGAATTTCATCTCTCCAATCATTGACATCTCAAACTCACTCTGCATCTCATTAGAAAACTTCATGCACAAACTATCATCACCTCCAAAAATGATATCATCAACAAAAACTTCCACAATCAAATCATTATCATCATTCTTGAAATAGAAATTACTATAAGTAGTACCTTTGTTAAATCCAAGCTTCAACAAATATTTATCCAATCTGGCATACTAAGCAATAGATATGGGGAACATTTCCTTCCAACATCATAGTTCTAGAAACATCTTGAACTGTTCTGTTATTTCTTTCCACAACTCTATTTTGTTGAGGGGTCCACAGTGCAAATAATTGTCTCTTTATTCCTTGCTCTTCACAAAAATAATTAAACTCACCAGAAGTGAATTCACCACCTCTATATGATCTCAGAAATTTAATCTTCAGACTAGTCTCTGTCTCAACCATAGCCTTAAAGATCTTGAACTTTTCCAATGCTTCAGATTTCTCCCTTAAGAAAGTAGTCCACATAATTCTTGAATAATCATAAATAAGGAACATGAAATACCTATAACCTTGTAAACTTCTAATTCTAGAGGGACCACACAAATTAGTATGCACAAGCTACAACAATTCATTTGAACAATGCTGTTTGCTTCGAAATGAAATTCTAGTTTGCTTCCCCAATTGACATTCCTTGCATATGGCATTAGTATGTTTTACCAACTTAGGAAGATCTCTCACAGCCTTAGTAGAAATTATCTTGACAATGTTATCAAAGTTAACATGACACATTCTCCTATGCCACAACCAACTTTCATCAACTTGAGCAATCAAACAACTTTTACTAGCAACATTCAGATGAAAGATATTACCTCTTGTTTTTGTACTTGATGCAATCACATTTCCAGAACATCCCAATATTTTTCACTTTCCATCCTTGAACTGAAGATTGTATCCCTTATCAACCATCTATCTGACACTTACAAGATTATGCATCAGACCTTCCACATACAAGACATCATCAATATTATTCTTACCATCAAGAGAAATGCATCCTCTTCCACGGATCACACCAGTTGTGTTATCACCAAATCTCACAACACCACCATCATACTTTTCCAAGCTTACAAACTTACTTTTGTCTCTAGTCATATGATGTGAACATCCACTATCAATCACCCATTCATATTTCTCTTCAACTCGAGTAGTTAGGGATTTCTCCACATTTGTACAACTACTAGATTCAATAGATACAAGATTATTTTCCTTGATAGCAATAAACACCCATTCGTCTTCACCTTTATTAGATTCATCATCTGCCACACCTTCATCAACAACATAGTAACACTTATTTTGAAATTTATGCTTGTTATGTCTTGGTTTAGAAGCTCTTTCTGGACATATCAATGCAAAATGACCTATCTTATTGCAAGAAAAACATTTAAGAGGAAATTTTCCTTCATACTTACCTTTTCCTCTCGGTACTCTCTTGAAAATAAGTGCTTCTAACACTTCTAGATCTCTTTGTTCTTCTTCAATCTATCTGATTTCATCCTCATACTTGAATGTATTTCTAGATGAACTCTCACCCAGATCACATCTTTGTCTATCTCTTCGAGAAGTAGTAACCTTAAATTCAGATTCAACCTTAGGAAAGGCATCACCAAATTTTCTCAACTCAAAATCAGTCAACTTACCAACCAACATATCTCTGGTTACGTTTGTTACAGTCTAGAGCTCTTTAATAGCTATAAATTTGACTTTATAAGCAACAGGCAAGGATATAAGCACTTTAGCAACAATCTCTGACTCTACCAACTTTCCACTAGCACATTTGATACCACACACAAGTTCATTCACTTTTTGCATGAAAGTACTAACATTTTCATCATCACCCATTCTCAACATTTCATATTTCCCTTTCAGACTCTACAACTTAGCAATCTTCACATTAGCATCACCTTCATACAAAGTTTCCAAATTTTTCCAGATCTCATAAGTAGTCTTTAGATCCATAACATTAGTCATCTCAGTATCATTCAAAGCACTCAACAATGCTTCCTTAGCCCTGATCTTAGCAGAAGTAGTAGGACCATTTGGTGGAATAATATACATATTATTTGTAATGCTCAAGTAGGGTTCACCAATGCATCTTAGATGGAACTCTATTTGAGTCTTCCACAAAGAATAATTTTTTCCATCAAATCTCAAACTATCCTTCTTGTATGTCGCCATCCTAGATCACCTCAAGCTATTAAAATTATTCCAAGGAACTAAGCTTTGATACCAATTGTTGGCAACACAAGGGTAGACAACTGAGAGTGGGGGGGTGAATCAGTTGTCACCGAATTTCAAACTTGTTAAACTTATTAATCCTTATTCTTAGATCTGATCAATATCAATAAAAGTGACATCAGAAACACACATAACACCAAGATTTTTACATGGAAACCCTGTTAGGGGAAAAACCATGGTGGAGGTCAATCCACAAGATTATACCTTGCTAAAAGTATAAGAAGAATAAATGAGAAATGTACACGCATTTAGGCACACTTCCTAGAGCTCTATGCTCAATTACAAAGGAAGACACATTGTCTTATAGAAAGATTTAGATTAAAACCATTCGGATTTTGAACTAAGAAAATAGCATCTGCTAATGCCTAATTATAGTTCTGGTTTAGCACATGAACACTTCTTCAACCTTCTTCACTCTTCTTCACACTCTGCTCTGCCTTCAAATGACTTGAACATTATTTGTATACACACAAAAAAGCACTCCATTTCACACTTAAATTTGAATAAACAATCGTTCTTATATATCCACAACAAGAAATTAAATCACTACAAGTTGGCCACAAAGAAATAATAAAATGAATACAAACTATCAGCCAAAAACAATAGATAATTTTCAATGTGAATCAACCAAGGTCGGCCACAACATAGTGAAGACCCAAATCAACATATTCAACATGAAAATACTTCAATTAATTTCTCCTCGAATATCCACAACACGCTTCAACACCTTGTTGATGAAGAACATGAAATACATGAACACTCAAGAGAAAATCTTGGATCATGAGCACAACGATCCATACATATGTGCAACACAAATAGAGCATGATATAGAAACATCCACAAGCATCATGAATCACCAGAGAAGCATCTACAATAACTGAACTTACTAAAATCACATAATATTCATTCAAGAACACAAGATGAAGTAACAAAAAAATTGTCAAAATAGAAATTTTCATAACTCGATTAAATCTTCACGCGGATCTCTGAAACTCAATGTGGATAAACTATATATACTCAACAAGAAACCCTTTGGTCCACAACCTCTGATAAAAAACATACAAAACTCACAGACAAACAAAACCTCACTTCACCACTAACAACTTGCAACTCATTTCATTACAATTTTCTCAATATCCTCGACATATATAGCTTCAAATGCACTAATGCTAATAGTGTTGACATGAATGAAAACCACATATAAGTAACACAGCCACAACATCTAACATCCTTTTGACAGTTGGAATGTTGGGGAATGAGGAATTTTAGTTCTTATGTTGAATTCATCGGGTATTTGATTAAATTATTCCTCAAGATGCACAATATGGGGTAATAGGGGCCTATTAATTATGATGTAAAGGTCAATTAGGGCCTGGGACACAAAATTCAATGTGAAAGTATGATTAAATAAAATTTACTACATTAAAATGAGGTCCACATAACCTAGAAAGGAACAACATCCAATGTGAATGTGTAAGGCACATTAGAACACTAGATTAACATTAAGTTTATTTTACAAGCCTTCTAGATTGATGTGAAAATACAATTAAATATATTTTACATGGGTTCATTAGGTCAAGAGGGGTGTGAAAGTATTTTACAATACTTTACAACACCTTTACAAGACATTGATAAGTGCATTTTATTCAATTTGCAAGGGTACAAGACCTTGTGTGGATGTGTAAAACACCTCACAACACTGAATCAAGGCCTCATTAAGTCCAATTTATCATCAATTATTCTAAAATAAAGCAATTTTTTTTTTCTACGGTACCTTTAGCCCCCACTTTAGTGAGAGGATGAACTTGCTTCAAACTCACACTAGACATTCAAGAGAGGTCCATTTGTACCAATGTGGATGGTCTAAGATAACAAAGATCAAGAAGGTGGTCAAGCCCCCGAGATCTAAGATTCTAAGTCAAGCCAATATGAATGCAAACAGACATGCACAAGGTGAATGATTTGCAGCAAAACAAGATACATGATCGTGCAATGGGAATAACTAGAAGGAAGAGAAATGAGAATGTGGATCAAGCTTCGACTGTTTGTCCAACATGTGGATCAGATCTAGGCTATTTGTTTAGAAAGAAAATGTATACTCACTCTAGGGTGATGAAACTCTTGGCTGTCCATTGGGTGAGAAGGCCCAAGGTATACTCAGTCTAGGGCCATGAAACTTCTAGTTACCTACCGGGTGAGAAATGCACAAGGTGGCTATGGGGAAAAGTCATGCCTCAAAATGGGATTTCCCGCTCAATGATACCAAAGTTATACTACTTTCTGATAACTTTAATAAGGTGCCACAAAGGAAAATGATTTTCGAGCTCTATGAGGTAAGAAAAAATTCATATGCTTGAAACTCATAGACAAACAATATGGCACCATAGGCATGTAAGCTGCATTATGCAAGGTGGCCATATAACAATTGTTGTAAATGTGAAAAATGTGTAAAGTGTGCTCAAAGGGATTTTGCTTAGTTCATACAAGGTCTCATCTTAGGGAACATTGTATCTAGTGTTTTCAAGAGAGGAAATCATGAGAAAAAGAAAATCACACAATGAAATGTGAGTGGTGATGTATGCCCCCACTTTAAAGTAGTTGCTAACACCATTAATGTGAGAAATTTCTTTAAAGTAGAAGAAGAGGAAGACACGAGAGCTTACTTGGAAATCCCTATGCCAAGTCATATGTTTCCAAATTTAGCTACATCATGAATGAGTATGTCACATGCGAGTCAATTTAAGGCACATCGTCTACATCCCAAGCTTGATCTTATTTGTTCATGAAAGGTTAATGACTAGCAAAAAGTAGAAACACCGAGTGACATACAAGGACAAGGCTACTTAAACCCTTTCCCCCACTTAGTGCAGGACAAGGGTGAGCCAAAATGCTTGATGAAATGAATGGTAGAGTGAAAATCAATATCAATTAGAGGAATTAGGTTCCCCCACATAGGGAAGCATATCAAACTCCTTAAGATGTTGGATTTTACTAATCAAAGCCTTACATTCATTGGTGGAATGACCATGAACTCTATGATAGGAAAAAAATGAAGTCTTGTAATAGCATTTCTTTCAATTTCTTGGAGGAGTCTCGACAAGATACCCTCTTGATTAGTGGTAGAAAGTTGGCCAGTAGCTTGTGACAAAGATGTTTCTTGCTTAGTACAAGATGTCATACTTACACAAGACTCTTTAGATTGTGAGATTTTTTTTCTCCTTTATAGGAGGGTGTAAAATCTAACGAATTCAATTCATGAGTGTTTTGCGTGATGACATTGACATTAAGCGAAGAGTTTTTTGTTTGTGTCATGTTTTGTAAAGGATGATTTTCATGACCACTAGTGTGGATGAGTTTAGGATGTACGAATATTAAGGTTGGTTTAGGAGAATGTTGTTTGAGAGTGTTGATGTTGAGTGAAGGCTTGGCGATCTCTATCAAAGGATAATAACCAAGACCATAAGTTTATTGTTGTGTGATAGGGTCGATAGGGTTGCAGATACCTTGTTCATTAGCACCACATCCTTTTCCACTATATCCATGTTGTTGCAGAAGCTCATAACCATGCTCATAAATCTCTTTCATTGCTTTTGGATCAAGTGGTTGCTCGTGATTAAGTTCATCAATTTTTTTGTGTAATTTGCTTTGTTGGCTAAAGTGGTTGAGAAAGATGTTTTCAAAAGGTCATCCAAATTGTGTGTTGACTTTATCATTGTTTCTTTTCCCTTATTTGAATCTTTGTTGATGATTTTGTATTCAGCCATGAAGTCATGTTTGAAATCCAAGGAACCTCAATCATCTTCTAATAGCTTTGTAACTTGTTCAATATGTTTGTTTTTTTGTTGAATGGATTCCATGTGTGTATTTAATGTTGATGTGTTTAAGAGACGTTCTTTGTTTTTATCAAGTTGGAAGAGACTATAAGGCTCAAGATCAATGTCAAGGGTGTGGAATGTGTTGTTGTAGATCTATTTCATTTTACGATGAAGAGTAGAGGGCACCACATGCATTGCATGAATCCACGGTTTGCCTAAGATAAGATTACATGAAAGTTTATGAGGCATAACATGGATTGGTGTATTCAATGTGGCCAATCCAACTGTAAGAGGTATAATTATTACCTCGAGCGGTTTCTTTTCGACATTGCCAAATCCATCAATAGATAAATAATCAGGTTGAATGTTCAATAGATCAATACCAAGCCTATCCAGAAGGCTCACACTACATGCATTAAGGGAAGAACTAGTGTCTACAAGAGTTCTCTTTATCCCTTTTAATTTGTATTGTGCTATGATTAGGAAAGGATCATTTTGTTTTTACACATCCAAAGAGGGGAGTTGACTTTGGTGGAAAAAAATGTCATTGTTTATTCCTTGAATGATGGCTGCTATGTCATTTGGTTGTGCATTAGAAGAGATAGGAACTTGTTGTAAGGCTATTTGGATCATGTTGTGATAGTGAGGGGAGGCTTGAATAAGGTCCCACAATGATATATTAGCAAGAGTATTCTTAAGTTTTTTGACAAGATCATACTCCTTTTGACTTGGAAAGAAAGGGTTAGGTAGGTTAGGATTAGGAAAAGGTAAGGGTGTTGGGGTTGGTTGTGGTGGTTGTAGATTGTTTAGAGTATGTATGAGAAACTGTATTGTGACTCAGTTGCTGCGAAACATTATTATTAGGAGGGTAAAGGAAAAATTCAATTTTATTTTGAGTTTGTTGTTTGTGTGAAGGTGGGTAGAGAATTAGAGGGTTGTTAGGATGTCCCATGGGGTATGTATGAGGTCCATTGATTGAGGGGGATCTAATGGAAACTTGGGCATTCATAACCTCAGTGGTCTTGGTTTGATGTATCTCTAATGAAGGGAAATTGAGAATCACCTTTTTATTTAAGGAAGAAACATTATTATTGTTTCCTTTTTCTAGCACCAAGATATTCTGCCTAGAAGAAGAGTTTTTAGGAGAACTATGAACCAAATGTGCTTGATATTCATGGATTGGTTCCTCTAAAATGACTTCATCTCAAGTAGGGGAATGCTAAATGGTTGAATTTTCATGTTTATCAATAGTGGGGAAATGAGGTGAAGACTCTATTTGATTGCCACATTTCCCTAAGGTCTCATTCTCATGTTCCATATTATCTACCCTACTAGGAGATCTTGTAATATGTTCATCCAAGGTTAAAGTAGTTGGAATATGGCTTTGAGAGATAATTTTTGGCTATTTGTGTTGTCATTGATGGCAACTAGAGTCAGCAGTATGATCCTCAGTGTTAGCATTGCTCTTATTTGAAATGGAAGTAAGATTCTGTAATCTACCGACATAAAGAATGAAGAGCAGGACATCTGGTCGATAAACTGATATGATCATTTCACCGGATCACTATTTTGTGGTGTGGATCTCTAGGGAATCCTTCCTAGCATGTATACTATCCTATTGGTGTGTTTTGTGGTGTCAATTTAGTCAGAGTTCAAGTTAAGAGGTTTGGGAGTATGATTCATCGTTTATTCTCTCTTTTTGGCTGACATATTTTATATGGCATATTGTGGATGTATGTGGAGTGTGTATTTAGCTATTTATTATGTTTGGAACTTTGTTATGGGTCCTTAATATAGTCTAGCTGACTTGTGAGGGTACACATCAACTCTAATTAATTATTTGAGCCAACGCAGGCAAGAATATTATATTTTGTTGTGAAGCTGACATACAATGAATTTCTGATTAGCGGGTATATAAAGGAGATCAAAAAATTATTTTGTGTGTGGAAGTATCTGTGATAGAGATAGAAGTGTATGTGTATCAAGAAGAGAGCGAAAAAGGACAGATTAGTTATTTGAGGGAAGAAAAGGGTTTTTTATGCTAAGTAGAGTAGGGCAGAGCAGAAGTGCAAATTGGCCAAAAGATCTGGAATATGATTATGAGCTTCATTGGAACTAAATCCAGCCATTTGTAGATGCTGTATTCTCAGTTCAAAATTTTATTGTAATTTCAATTATACTTAGTAAGGCAGCAAGCCTTTCTCTCTTGAGCAGTGAGCTCTAAGTAGTGCACCTGAATGCAAGTGCGTTCCCTTCTTTTATCATAATTTTAACAGAGTATACATTTTGGATTGATCTCCACTGTGGTTTTTCCCCTAACAGGGTTTCCACATAAATTTTTTGGTGTTATGGTGTTCATTAATGTGATTGCTTGTTTCCCTCTATTTATATGTTGTGAATGCTATTGTGGGTTTAATTATTGTTGTTGATGGTTTAAGATCTGGTTTGAAAATCAAATATTGTCAAACACTGATTCACCCCCCCTCTCAGTGTTCCTAGTGTCCAACAATTGGTATCAGAGTTGGTTCCTCTTCCAGAGTTTAACAACTTGATGTGGATCTTGAATTACAATGGACGCTGGTGGTCTTCAACAAAAGCTTATGGTGGAACTTGATGATCTTGATTAGTCCAAAGTAGAGGTCATGAAACTAAAAGAAAATCTTGTGGCTATTGAAACATTCATTCAATCACTGAAGGATACGATAAACGAGTCAAGGGAAAAGAGGAAGGAACTATGTGATCAATTGAAGCAAAAAAAAGCAAAGGTTTGGATGATGTCCATCTGAATCAAACCCTAAGAGAAATAATAGAAGAACGTGAATAGCTTGCTAAGGAAAATACAACTCTAAATCTTGAAATGGAATCTGTGGCGATGAAGTATACCAAAGAGATTGAAGAGAAAAAGAAGAATGAGGAGAATCTGGCCCAGTCCCTGAAAGAAAAATCTGAAGAATGCAACAAAATTAATAGTGGATTCATTTAGTTGGAAATTGAACTGCAACAATCCAAAAACAATGAACAAGATCTTGAGAGACAGGTAGTTATCCTCAAAAATGAGCTTGCTACTGCAAATGAATTCAAGGAGAAATTTAGGATAAGCTCTGCTAGGCTTGATGAGATAACTAGAGGAGAAAAGGATACAAATGAAAAGAGAGGTCTTGGATATGAGAAGGGTGAAAGTTCTGGATTTGAACAAAAGAACCTTGAAAATAAAAAAAGGAAGAAGACATCCGGTAAAGCAACCCAATGCTCAAAAATTTAATGGATATTGTTTTGCTTGCAATAAATTTGGACATATAGCTTCTCAGTGTAGAAGAAAGATAAATCCTAGTACTCCATTTTCTGGTTAGTGTTTTAAATGCAACAAGTTTGGTCATAACACATTAGAATTTAGAAGTATGTATGTCAGTGCAAGTAACATTAAATGCTATACCTATGGAAGATTTGGACATGTTGCTAATCAATGCAGGTCAGGAGGAAATTAGTCGAATGGATGGTATAGAATGAAAATTATGGTATGATACAATTGTAACATTTTTTGGCACATTGCAAAGTTTTGTAGGAACAAAAACATGAATAAAAGAGGTCCGGTTTATCAAGGAAGAAATTCATAGAAAGAAAAAAAAGGAAAAGAAAAAGAATTTGTAGAAGAGATAAGAGATCAGATGAAGAAAACATGGGTAAAGAAAAGTGAATCTGATGAAGGAAACAAGGCTGTACCAGAAGCTACCTCTAGTAACTCTTCCAGCAACTGACTTGAGGCCAGAGGCCTAGGGGGAGTTTCTCATGAAAAATCCTTGTCCCCCCATGTGTAGTTGTCTCTGAATCATTGGATGCGATTAGCCGATGTGTTATTCATTGTTGAAGGTATTAGTAATCATCTGTTGAGTTGAATGAAATAGTATAGATCCACAGTCAGATTCTTCACTTGTTGTCTAAGTTTGCACAGTAACCGAAACTTCTAGGGAAATGCATTTAATGCATCATAAAGTTAAGTTATAAAAGGGAACTTGGAACCCTAGTTCATCATCATGCATTGAAAGAGAATAGTTGGAGAGCCCTTTTAGCAAAATTCCAAAGGTGTGAAAGATCAATTTAGTGGTGAATTCTTTAGGTATTTCTGTTGCTTATTAATTTCATATCTATTTGGCGATCGGTAGAACCCTCTTCGGCATGAAAAATGAAAAAAATCAAAGGAAGAGTAAATCTGGATGAGTATAGCAGTCAAAAATTTAGGGATGAAAGAAATCTATTGTCTCTCGCCGAATTATGGAAGCTTGGAGGATCGAAGCATAAGAAGTTGGATATCTGGAATGAATTCCCTCATTTCATCAATGCGTGCATGGTTTCGTTTATCTTAAATGGATTGGACAGTGATATCCTTACTCTGGATAAACCCTATCGAATATCTGAGGATGTAATCAAGAATCTAATAGGTTTTTGCAATGTTGGTAATATTCTGAAGAAGAAATCGATTCAAAATGTTGAGGTCTAAGCCCTAACCAGAATAAGGGGAGATCAGAGAGCTCTGATAATGGCATCGATTAAAGATCCATTGACAAGGTATGCTGCACATGGAATCTCATATAAGATCTTCTTTAGAAACCAAGAAGGATCAACCTTGGCAAGTGTTGTATATATCGCTCATAAAATGATAATAGAAAATGAAGACTTTGACCTATGTAGTTTGATGAAGGATCAACTGATGGAGAATGTAAAATTAACGAAGGACATTGACTACTCCTTCAGGTTTGGCACCCTTGCAATATGCATTATGATGTATTTTCTAAATTTCTTTCCTTTGAATGACAATGTGGTGTGGAAGGAAATATTTGAGCATTACAACTCTTTTGAAAATGGGGAACGAGTTTATGAAAATTTCTTTAGAAAGGTGTTAGATAAGTTTGGTGTAAGTGTTATCACTCTTCTGGTAAAAATAACTAAAGTTGGATCATCCTCTGGAAAGACAGAGAAAAAGCAGAAGAGAGGAAGAGAATTGGTTGGTGTCACTTCTCCGACACCCAAGTCAGAAAAATTTAAAGAAAAAGGGAAAGGACAGTTGGTTGTGGATGTAGTGGATGAAGAATTTGATGAATATACTCGTAGAGATCAACCAAAATGAGGTGAACCAAAAATATAATAGCTGAAGACAGTGATGAAGAAGGTGCTCTGTTCAAATCAAAGATAATGCTAATTATTTAGGATAAAGATGGGATGCAAAAGATATATGACATATAGTTGAATGGACCATCTTATGAGAAGGATCTCATTGAGAACACTTTAGGAAGATACTTTGTTGATAATAATATTGAGTTGGAGAGTCTGCAAGATGTTCTCCTAGAAGAACTGATTGAGTGTGTTAAGGAGGATATGGAATCTGTGCCTCTAGATAGGAAAGAGGAGGAAATAATTTCCCATTTGAAGATGTAGTTTAGGCTATCTCTTGCAAAGGTGAAGAAGAAAAATGAATGTGCTAAGATAGTGCATTGATTCGGCCAATAAAGTCTTCAATTACTGTCTAAGGTGGCCTCATGTGGTCAACAAGTATAAGGATAAGTTAGAGGAAATTGAAAAAGAGCTTGTCAGAATTAGACAGGACTACAATATGTTTTTAGATAAGGATGGAAAGGTTAAGAAAAAGATTCATGATCTACAAGATAAGCATGCAAAGGTTCACTTTGCTAGAAATACCCTCATGGACACCTTCTAGAGAGTAAAAGACCCGACTGAAGGCAGACTAGAGCAAATGATTGAAGTGCTTAAGATAGGAGAAAATCTAGAAGAAGAAATCACCATTCCTAAATCCCTTGTCCAGATTATCAATAGGACATCAGAGAATAACAACTTGATCATAGCTATTGGGCTTGCGGTGGAATCTTGGAAGAAATTCCTTCCATAAATTAAAGCTAAGTATAAAATAATCTTCTAATTTTTGTAGAAGTTTCTCAAATGTTGATCCAACTCTCTATTTTGAAAAAGGGAAAGAATAAGAAGAGAAGTATAGTAACACATTACAAGGAGAGTGGAAGTAATGGAAGCTTTTTCATTGATGTCAAAGGGGGAGAGAATGCAGTGAAAAATTTCTTGACATCAAAAAGGGGAGCAGTGGTCTTGGTTTTGTTGAGTTTTTTGTTTTGACACTTAGTCAAATTTTCACTAAGTGTTTCCATCAATGCCAATGGGGGAGATTGTTGGAATATGGATTTGAGAGATCAATTTTGGTTACTTGTGTTGTCATTAATGGAAACTAGAGTCAACAGTATGATCCGTAGTGTTAGCATTTCTCCTACCGGAAAGGGAAGTAAGATTCTGTAATCTACTGACATAAAGAATGAAGAGAAGGATATCCAGTCGATAAAACGATCTGATCATTTCACCAGATCACTATTTTGTGGTGTGGATCTCTAGGGAAGCCTTCCTAGCATGTATACTATCCTACTAGTAAGTTTTGTGGTGTTTATTTAGTCAAAGTTTGAGTTAATAGGTTTGGGAGTGTGATTCATGGTTTATTCTCTCATTTTGGCCGACATATTTTATATGGAATATCGTGGATGTATGTGGAGTATATATTTAGCTATTTCTTATGTTTGGAACTTTGTTATGGGTCCCTAATATAGTATAGCTAACTTGTGAGGGTACACATCAACACTAATTAATGATTTGAGCCGACATGGGCAAGAATATTATATTTTGTTGTGAAGCCGAAATACAATGATTTTTGATTAGTGGGTATATAAAGGAGATCAAAAAATCATTTTGTATGTGGAAGTAACTATGATAGAGATATAAGTGTATGTGTATCAAGAAGAGAGAAAAATGACATCAGTTATTTGAGGGCAGAAAGGGGTTTTGTATGCTAAGTAGAGAAGAGCAGAGTAGAGTAGAAGTGCGAACTGGTCAAAAGATCCTGAATCTGATTATGAGCTTCATTGGAACTGAATCCACGCATTTGTAGATGCTGTATTCTCAGTTCAAAATTTTATTGTAATTTAAATTATACTTTGTAAGGCAGTGAACCTTTCTCTCTTGAGCAGTGAGCTCTAGGCAGTGTGCCTGAATGCAAGTGCATTCCCCTCTTTTATCATACTTTTAATAGAGTGTACATTGTGGATTGATCTCCACCATGGTTTCTCCCCTAACAGGGTTTCCACATAAAATTTTTGGTGTTATGGTGTTCATTAATGTGATTGCTTGTTTCCCTCTGTTTATATGTTGTGCATGCTATTGTGGGTTTAATTATTGTTGTTGATGGATTAAGATCTGGCTTTAAAATCAAATATTGTCGAACATTGATTCACCCCCCCTCTTAGTGTTCCTAGTGTCCAACAAAATTTTGTAAAGTAGCTTCATTGTAAGTGGGGGAGGCATCAAGAGAAGGAACACTATGGTTTTCAAATAGATTATCCCAAATGGTAGGAGTAGTAGGGAAGGGAGGATCAAGGGTTTCATGATTCTTAATAGGGATATCTTCTAACACCATCCTATCCTCTTTGCAATTAGGAGAAGGACAATGTTGATGGTCATGGTTATGGAGACTAGGTAAGGTGATATTTAGAAATGTGTCTATGATCTCATGTTCTTGTTGTCTAACATCTTCCAAAGGGGAATGAGGAGATAGACAATCGAGATCCTCAATGCTTGTATCTTCCTTCACCAAGATACCTTCATCACTAATAGGAGAGGTATCAAGAGAAGAAAAAGTATGATTGTTATGATTGTCTACACTACCATTCTCACCAATGGGAAATGTAATATTAAGGATTGTGTCAATGGTTTGATGATGTTTCTTAAAGACCTCATTGTTGTAATCGAAGTTCAACTCATAAGAGGGAATGTTGTATTTATGCAATCCATTATTTATGAAATCAAAGCCACATCTTTTGAAAGAAAACATGCTATGATAAAAAAGGAAAGAAAGTGAAATGCAATGACTTAAGATGAAATTCAATTTTTAGATATGAAAGAAGGTAATTTATTGATTACACTATGCAACAATATGAAAGAAAACACAAATTGGAAATTAAGCAATGCATGAAATGAGCTAATTTAAGCTAGATTTAGTGAAATGTATGTTACAAAAACTCAACCAACTTATTCAAATAGGTAATGTCAGAAAAAAAAGTGCAGAAATAGGGTTTTCAACTTTGTAAAAGGCAGTTTTAGGGGTGAAAAGGGACTAATTCGCCCAAGGTGGCGAATGAGTCCCAGTGGGGATTTTTTTCAAATTTTTGATTGATTTTTATGTTTTCTGTGTTCTATGATGCAAACCTAAGATGCAATTACATAATTTTAGAAAATTTTATTGATTGTAGATGCCAAAAATGCAACCTATATGCACTTTTTAGTTAATGCAAAATTTGAAACCTAGCATGCAAAATAATCAATGCAAACCCTAATACAAACTTAATGCAAGCTAAATATAAGATATTAAAGGACTCCAAATAAAAAAAAATTATTCTAAAGGAGGGTTCACCAAAATGAACCATAGATTTTTAGTTCTATGTACTTCTCTTGCACTCTTAGGGTTTTTCATCTGAAAGGAGAGAGATAGGTCAAAAACCTAGGTGGTTCACTCAAACTAATGCAATTATAATGGAAATATGAATGAAATGTGCCTAGATGTAATGTCCTAAATGCAAATAACTGATAAAATAGATCAACTATTGAATGAAAACTAAAGAAATGCAAGATGTTTGAAAACACAGTGTTGTATGCAAACATATGCTAAAAGACTTAGAAATGAAAGTAAACCATAACAAAAATGAGTGAAACTAAATGTGTGCACTTGAGAACTTGTTGGAGACTGGAAATGACTTTTGAAATGTTGCTGATGCTGAAATTTTGGCCTACTAGGACTCATTTTCCATTCTGGGCGAATTAGTCCCAGATATGGGAAACTGTTTCGAAGCCCATTTTAGACAAATGGGTATCCAAAACTGTAGAAAACCAAAATCAGGCCTATTAGTGGGACTCATTTTCCACTAATGTCTAATGAGTCCACTTTTGAATTTCTAAAGATTCAAAAGTGGAAACACGATCCCTTAGTCTACACTTTAGTTCTTGACAGTTGTCCACCTCTGAAAGTCTGATTTTTGACATTGTAGGTGACTTTTAGTGGATATTTTAACTTGGTGAAAGAAGATATGTATTCAAAAATTTTTCAAATTGATTCTTAATTATTTCCAAACCTTCAAGATTCCTAAATCTACAAGCACACAAGAAAAGAAAAAGAAATGTTGGATATTAGGGCGTGGGGGTTTGCCTTGGTCAAACCCCTTTTAGGTAATTAAACCAAATGAATAGGTGTAAGATGAAGCATGAACATGGAATGAAGGGATTATTACCTTTCCATGATGATAAATCTTGGATTGTTGCAACAATATGAAGAATCTACCCTTGAATGTTTGAAAAAATGTTATCTTGAACAACTTGGAATGTTAAAACCCTAGCTTTCTTGACTTGAAGTGGAAGACCAATGATGAATGAGTTGTGAATGAGTTAAGAGATGTAAAGTAGGGTTTAGAGACTTATATTTATAGGAAATCCACCTTATTTTCCTATTAATTGGATCCCTAATGCCGACATGGAGAAAAATTAAACTTAAAATCCAAAATTTCCCTCTCAAAACTCAAAAATGACCCAAATGGGACTAATTTGCAACCTTGGGTGAATTAGTCCCACCTAGTAGGGACTCATTTGCCCAGATGGGAGAATTAGTCCTAGAGGGGTCCTTTTGACAGCTGGAATGTTGGGGAATAAGGAATTCTTGTTCTTATGTTGAATTCATTAGGTATTTGATTAAATTATGCCTCGAGATGCACAATATAGGGTAATAGGGGCCTATTAATGATGATGTAAAGGTCAATTAGGGATTGGGACAAAAAAATAAATGTGAAAGTGTGATTAAATACACTTTACTACATAAAAATAAGGTCCACATATCCTAGAAAGGCACAAAATCCAATGTGAATGTGTAAGGCCATTACAACAATAGATTAACATTAAGTTTATTTTACAAGCCTTCTAGATTGATGTGAAAATTAAATTAAATATATTTTACTTGGGTTCATTAAGTCTAGAGAG
Source organism: Sequoia sempervirens (assembly GCA_007258455.2). Taxonomy (NCBI): domain Eukaryota; kingdom Viridiplantae; phylum Streptophyta; class Pinopsida; order Cupressales; family Cupressaceae; genus Sequoia; species Sequoia sempervirens. The sequence goes on along the minus strand of VDFB02281492.1, from coordinate 403,423,187 downwards.
GTGTGAAAGTCTTTTACAACACTTTACAACACCTTTACAAGACATTGATAAGTGTATTTTATTCAATCTGCAAGGGTCCAAGACCTAGTGTGGATATGTAAAACACCTCACAATACTGAATCAAGGCCTCATTAAGTTCAATTTATCATCAATTATTCCCAAATCAAGCAAGAAATGATTTTTTCTATGGTATACCCATAAAAGGCAATCACTCATTAGTAGCTTATTTTCTAGATGAATCCGTCTTTCATGTAGAACCTAGATTACCCTTGGAAACTTTATTTTGATGGGTCCCATACAGGTCATGGTTCAGGAGTAGGCATATTATTCATCACACCACAAGGAGATTCTATTCCTAAATCATTTTGCATTGCATTTCCATGCACTAATAATGTCACCAAATATGAAGCATTGTTGATAGGACTTCGAATGGAAGTTCAGTGGAAAATTAAAGATCTCCTAGTTTTTGGCGATTCTCGATTAGTTATCAACCAAGTCAATGACGATTATAAAACCAAGGATGATAAATTGATGCCTTAAAAATGCATGGTGGATATTTTCCTATCATACTTCCATATGATTCCCCGAGAATAGAACAAAGCAGCCGATACTATGGCCACGAATGGATCTCTCTTAGATATCCCTAATAATGTACCACAATTTGAGTTCTTAGTGGAACAACTGTTGGTTCCTACCTATGAAATTCCTGAGTCTGAAATGGTTTGTGAACTTGTTGGTCCTAATTCCTCTTGGTATTAGGACATATACAATTACTTACATTCCCAGATTTCACCACCAGCTCTTTCCAATAACCAACACAAGTCCTTCATTCGCAAAGCCGCCCACTATGCCATCATCAGTGACACCCTATATAGATGCAACTTTGACAATACCCTCCTCTGATGTCTCAACACAGATGAAGCACAAACAACCTTACGTGAGGTACATGAGGGTATATGTGGATCCCATTTGAGTGGCCCAACCTTAGCCAAGAAAATCATGAGACTTGGGTACTACTAGACAACCATGGAAAAAGATGATTTTTCAGTTTGTGAGAAAGTGCTATCAATGTTAGGTACATAGTGACCTCATTCATGTGCCTGTACAGGAACTATGACCAATCACTTCCCCCTGGCCCTTTGCACAATGGGGACTTGACCTCGTGGGTAAAATTCATCCCACTTCATCCAACAACCACAAATTAATTATTACTGCAACCGAATATTTCATGAAATGGATCAAGGCCATCTGTCTCACCTACATAATGATAAAAAAGTTTCTAAATTCATCATTAAATATGCCATATGTCATTATGGTGTTCCCCAATCCATCATCATAGACAATGATCATCCTTTTAAAAACTAAGATGTCCATGAGCTTTGTGAGAAATTCCATATTCAACATCATTTCTCCATGCCATACTACCCACAAGGTAACAACCAAGCTGAGGCATCCAACAAGACAATAATCAAATTTTTTAAGAATACTGTCAATGACGCTGGCTGTGACTGGCACCTCCAACTTAATCTCGCTCTATGGGCTTACCGCACTAGCATTCGCATGCCTATAGGTGCCACCCAATTTTCCTTGGTCTTCAAATTCAAAGCTATTTTTCCCATTGAGATCAAAGTCCCCTCCTTAAGGGTTTCCATGAAGGGATTGGTTGATGATGAGGAATATTGATAGTCCCAGTTGCATGACCTAGAACTATTAGATGAATCTAGACAAAATACCTTGACTAACCTATAGGTATATTATAATCGCCTTTTTTGAAGCTACAAAAAAATATTTATGGTCTAAAGATTTGACATTGGAAACTTGGTCTTGATGCAGAACCTGAAGAATCAAGTTGAACGCGAGAATCTCGACAAGTTTGAGCCTAATTGGCTAGGTCCATATGTCATCACTACATCCTTTGGTTCTGATGGTTACCAATTATCTACTCCTGAAGGTGAACAATTTTCAAAATCCATCAATAGTTTGCATCTACGCAGGTTCTACACATAGCTTTGGAGAGCTTGGCCAAAACCATTAAAATACAAAAAAGTGAAAAATGCAACAAAAATCATTACCTTGATGAAATCCTACCAAACAGGCGTCTTGGTGACACCAAAAAAAAAAACAGTAAGAGAAATAATCCATCCAATAATGAAAACCACTTCGGTAGTGCTTTGGATAAGTACAATGGTGAAAACCTGGAAAACATGCACCATGCGTAGGAAGTCTTTGCTTAACCATTTACTATCACTCCACCTATCTTTTTCCATAATAAATACCCATTCTTCCAACACTCTCACAACATCCGTCATATAGTCTTGCTCTTTCTTTTCATGGTTGAAAATGGTTGAAATCATGCCTCACACACCATCCACCTTATATCCCAGGCAAGTCCCATTCCATCTCGTTCATCCTAGTTAGTCCTAGACCTGACTGGGGGAAGAACCCTTAACACCTGATTGCAGTGGGTCTCACATATGGTCTCATATATCACAAAAGAAAAAAAATCAAATATTCGACAAAAAAAAATTCAAATATTCCAAAAAGGAAAAAAAATCAGAACATTATCAAAAATATGAAAAAATTAAGAAAAATTAAACAATATGAAAAAAACAAAAACATCCAAATAAGTCTCCAAAATCCCAAAAATAGAGTCAGAATCAGTCAAAGTCGAGTCATAGATAGAATGGTCTAACTACGCGGTCTCTGCACATTTTCTACATAGGCAAGGTCATCATTTGATGTACCCTTGAGACCACCTAAGTCAGTCTTTTAGGTTTTTAATGTCAGCTGGTCATTTTAGTCTAATAAACAAGTTACTTGGTCTTTTCCAAGTCAATCATCTCAGTCACTAAAATCTGTCGTCCTTGATCATGGTATCAGTTAAACTACGAGGTCTTTGCACATTTTCTATGTAGGCAAGGCCATCATTGATGAGCCCCCGAGGCCCCCTAGGTCAATCTTTTAGGATCCATCAGGTCAGGTTAAAACACATCAATTAGTCTTCAATAAATGGGCATGTTAGTCCCATCTTTGTCGAACTATGTAGTCTCTGAGTGTATGACGTAGGCAAGGCCATCATTGATAAGCCACTAAGGCCCCCTAGGTCCAGTCCCTTAGGGTCTGTCAAGTCAGCCTTTGTCTCATCGCAACATCCTAAATAAAACAAGTCTTGAACAAATCTAGGCAACCATTCAACAAACAATCCAACTGAATTGACACTTCAAATGCGGCATGGGGTCAATTGGGTCATCTAGTCAAACTTGGTCAAACTCTCATAACAATGTCAAATTTTCACTTCTTGGTCATTCTTAGGATATGTGTTTCTAGGGAATGACCCTTGTCATTTATTTTTTCTTCAGGATATGTCTTTCCTGAGCATTGACACTATCAATTGGTATTTTGGGGATCCTATTAACATTGGGGATCAATGCTCTCAATATAGATACCATTCAGGATGTGTCCTTCCTAATTTGACTCCTTGACATTTATCACACATTAGCCTACTTGACACAAAACTAGGCTTCATGAAAATTGGCATTTCAGCATTAATAATCTTGACATCCAAAAACACTCTTGGCAAACACTTTGGAAAACACTGTCTCTAAATATGGTCACATCTATCATTTGATTTTTCTTGATGATACTAGCCACCTTGAGGATGTCTTGTAAAGGTTTTAGAGGAGCAACGATGTTTCATGACTTGTCTTTCTTTTTGATGATTATCTGTGGTTGGTTGTGACAAAAAGACTGGGGCAATTGGGCTCCTCATATGAGTTACGATCCTCCTTGTCTACGACTGTTTGTTTTACATGATGGCACAACCTTACACACCATAAATTTAAGTCATATCATGGTGTTTGTTGTCCATTGAAATAATCCTCCCAATGATGATTAATGCAACATCTATTTGTACTTTGGAAAAATATTAAAGGTTTCTTTCTCCACACCAACATCCATCCCCTTCCATCTAATAGTACCTCTTCTTCCACCCGCTAACAATGTCCTGTGACACAAAAAAACATAGCTACATACATGACCATGTAGGGGTTAGCATTAGTAAATTACCATAGGCTATACAACCCACATTTGCAGAAATCCATTTACATATAATTTTCATAATTCCATTTGCATTAACATAACATATAGGCGCATTTCCATTTTCATTTCATACATCATACATTCCATTGCTTCACATATGTACATGATAGCCATAATCATATCATCCACAATTAGAGAACATTACATTCATAATCATAATCATTTTATTTTATGCATTCATTAGTATTTAGGAATCATGCATATATAGAACATTATCATAATGTCATCAATAACATCTCATCATAAAATACCATCATGCACACACATCACATAACACACAATGAATCATCATAGGAATCATAACATAGACAACATTGCATAAACATCATAAATCATCATGCATAATAACACAACACATGGCTTATAGTCCGTACCAAAAATGCATCATATATATAATCTCAAAATGATGTCACAGGATAGAGTCTCAATGAATCCCAAAAATGGAGCTTGGAGGCTCGACGGTCAAAATATAAAGTGGCTCAACATAATGATGATAACATGAAATATGCCCTAGATGGGACCCTCATCCCCTTGGGGTGAGGGATGAGGTGACTGATGCTCTCTCTTGGGAGTTGATGATCTCTGCTCGGATACCACAAGCCGCCTCTGTGAAGACCTAGGTACTGCTGTGGATGGTCGACTATGATGTGACCTATGCCCTAAAGATGATGCATGGCTATGTGCCAATATATTCCCTTATGAGTGCCTATGGGTATGTGATGACCGATGTCCTGATATAGATGGTTTCCCAAAAGATGAGGAACATCTCACACTGCTTTGACTCCTGTGACTCCTAGACCCACTGGTTGTCTCACTCTAGGGCTGAGTAAAGCTAGGCTCCCACCACTCAAGTGGCACCACACTCTCATATAATACTCTATAATAATACCTACCATCACTCACCCTCACCAGCTCTCTCGCAACCTCTCCCACCGGCCCAACACATAGTTATGCAAACTCACTATACCGCTGATCTTCCTCCTACTGTCTAATCACAGGCTGATCCCTCTCCACCCAGTTGACCTCCATTTCTCCATCTAGTTCCCTAATCCTAGTGAGGGCCTTCATCCAACCAAATCTGCATATCCTCTAATCATTGATCGACCATCACATCTTGAAGCATTACTGGCCTCACATCTAGATCCTCCTCTCCATCCACTATCCGGTCTTGGATCCTCCTCTCAGCCTCACTGATCTCCTCCTTTCCACCAACGTCCTCCTCACCTACATCGAGGGCCTCCTCCTCCATGGCTGCCTTTGCCTCCAACTATGGATACTCTGCCTCCTCCACTCCCACCTCTGGGAGAGGTCCCTTTGATCTAGCCTCTCTCCCCTCTCCCTCACCTACCTCTCAGATAGGTGACAACTGTGCTTGTGAGACTCTCTGACTCACTCTCCTGGCCTTTCCTCAACCTCTCCCACATCCCCATCCATCTCCATCATCTCCTCCATCATCTCCTCTGTCTCCATCACTCTTGCCACCCCTACCTCCATCCCTGCCTCTCCCTCTTCTACCACCTCTGCCTCCTCATCTTGCTCTACAAACCCATGGTAACATTGCTCACTGATCCACCAGTACAAGATGATCAGGATCTATCAATAGAATGGGCCTAAGCATAAGCCACTATGCATAAAACTCAAGTTTGGTACCTGCATCTTTTGGTCCCCCTCTCCAACCCCACTATTGTACCTATAAGCTGTCAATCTGCTACTTTGCTACAACCATTAGAATCATGATCCTCTATACCACCTCCCATGAGGACCTAGAAAACTCTGTTGTACTTGTCGACACATCTTGTCTCTCACCGAACTGTCTCAGTACTCACTAGGGCAAGTACATCTCAATGATTTCCTGAATTTGAAGTATCCACCCATTCAAATATCTAAACTGTTAGTAAAATACTAAATGATCATCCTCTTGGGGCCACTGTGCCCAATCCTTATAAGGTCTCTAGAAAAAATCTACCAGTGGTCTATGGCATGTCGCTAGTACCCTATGTGTCCAACCCAAGTCTGCATAACTTCTCCAACATATATATACACATAGGGCATACCCTCAACTAACTGTCTCTATACTAGTGGTCTAAATATGACAATGTTCTCCCAAGCCCATATCATAAGGAGTGTCGTGTCACAACTGATACTGGTCCCTTCTCTATAGGCAGCATCATGAAGCTGATAATACAACATACCTAGTAGACAAGGCCCCCATGCATACACTGTCATGTCATGCATCATGCTGATCAATACCTCACCCCATCCCACAAGAAAACCATGACCTATGCGATTAGGTATCAACACACCAACTATCAAAGTGCACAAAATAAACTCCCAACTGTGCCACATCCTAATGCTCATAGTAGTCTATGAAGGCCTACTGCCCTCATCGAGGATCATAAATCACCCGGTCTCCTCTGATTGGAATCCTGAGAATCTTATACACATCCTTAAGGGCCACTATGGCCTCCCCTATCGAGAGTTGAAATGAGCATGTCTTGGAGTGCCATCTCTCTACCAAAGTTGTCAAAAGACCCTGGTTTTCTTGAATAATGGGCATATAGGTCACATGAAAAAAACCAAGGTGTATCAATCAACACTGGTCCACTGTACTCAACCAATCTCTAAATGCATATGTCGCTAGATGAAACTCTCAAGTATAAATAAGTGACAATTGCACCTACCAACACAAACTAATGTCATCACATTAATGAAAATTAGTTATCTTTCCTAACCAATAAAAAATGAGCTCAAACTAGGTCAAATTTTTTGATAAACAGTTGCCTTGTTTTGTCCATCTGATGCGGCATGCTACACAAGCACATAATTTGAACTCGCAAGTGTGTTGCGCTATGGATATTGCATTGTTCGGTTGAGTGGTTGTGTCACAACTTCAATGTGATTGTATCACTTTCAAACACTTACGCCGACCGAGTCTTTGATTGCGTTGCAATTTTTCTAGTGCATTGTTTAGCTAGGAAATTGTATTGTGTTTCCGCACTTGCATCGAACTGCCTCCCAGTTGCGGTGCTATAACCTTATGTCTACCCTACCCTATGCACTTACTTTGTAATGCAACAATTGCATGGAAAGTGAACGCAATTGCATGATTTGCACATGCAGATGCATTGCAACACATCTATTTCACCAACTTCAAGGCCCTAAAACTACTAAAAAACATCAAAATCATGAAGTGGGAATCAATCACTTACCGCGTTTCCTAAGCCCTTTGATCGTCAGTAGGTCCGTACTCAGTAACCACGACGATCTACCTCTAGAATCGTCATCTTTGTGCAAGGTCCTCTCATCTAGAGCTCTGAATTCTCCAATGGGAAACGGTGAAAATGAATTGATTTCACCTCCCCAAGCTTATTTATAGGGGGTAAATTAGGGTTTTACCTAGGGTTTATAGCTGGGCACACTTTTTAGCATGTTTGAATGCACTTTTGGCTGCTCTAAACTTGTCAAAATTTGAAACCAACTTCACCACTATTTTTTTGCTCATCAAATTAACTTATTGGGACACTTTTGAAATTTTTCCAGCACCTTGCTAAAATTCACAAATTTCCTGAGGGGGCATGGATCCTCAACACCTATGTTGGGGCATATTCTGAACTGAATTTTCTTTTTCACAATGCAATAAACTACATCATGACAAAGAGGGGAAAAATGTAGACACAAAAATAACCTATGCCTACAAGCTTTATTTTTCCATGACTTACCATATTTCTTCTCAACATAATTAAAATATTTAATTATGTCCTATGGTCCAAATTCAACTATTAATTGAATAATTCTTAATTGTTTAATTAATTCCTATCTTTTATTCCTCCTGATTATTTGAATAAATAAATTACATTTATTTATTTAAATACGTCACTAATTTCCTATGTCTCTCTATAATTAAATAAATTCCTAAATTTATTTAGTTATTATTTACTTTATCCTTTTTCCTCTACAATTAAATAATTTTCATTAATTATTTAATTGTCCTTTTTTATTTTCCTTCAAAATTTAAATAAAATCATTTATCTAAATTCCCATTCCCATTTCCCCACCAAGTAAACAATTAAAAATCATTATTTACTGTCCTGGCCCCACCTCTTTTGAATTAAATTAATCTTTAATTCAAAAGGTCAACACTGCCTCCTAAATCAAATAATTTTAAATTCTTATTTGACTCTCCAGCAACCTCTTTTTCTGTGCCCAATATATTCTTGTCACATGTATTCACATCCATTGATTTAATTCTTCTAAAATTAAATCATAGCCCTCCCTTTCAAATTTTACCCTAATTGCTAGTCGTCATATTCAATCTCAACCTTCCATCTTAGGGCATTTGTCAACTGTCAATCATGGTCATTCATCCAAAAAAATATTTTATAAAAGGGCAATGCCAACCTCATTTGGACAACTTCATGCTTGAAATTTTTGAGTACACTTGCAATTTCTAAGTCAAATCCTTCAATATTTTGCCGAGTCTTTGTCATAGGTCATAGTTGCTCATTAAAATATGAGGGAAAATGCTATTTACAACAAAAATGGAGAAGGGAAATGAAGATGAATCATAGAGTGCATGATGGTTTTTTTGAGATTCTTCCTTTGTTTATGTTTTTTGTTCCATTGTACTTCATTGTTAGCTAGGGTTTAGTTTATTTATGGTATTTATTGCTAACCTGAATTTTTCCCTTAGTTACAAAGATTATATTTATTTTTCAAAAATGTATGTCTTAAAAATATTGATGTCTCTTGACCTCATTTTCTAGCTTGGGGACAACTTGACTAGACTTGTCTTATGATCTCATCTTTTTGTGATAGGGGTTCTCCTCCCTGTGGGGAATGTTTCTATCACTCATCTTTTTTTGATAGAGTTTCTCCTCCTTTGCGGGGTTTATTTATATCAAACATCTTTATATTTTCTTATTGTATGGTCTCTAGCATAGTGCAACTTACTAGCCATATCTATCAACGTTATCTTAAATTATTTGATAAGATTTTATCATGTCTATTTTTTGCTTTTTTGCCTAATGTGTTTGTGTGCAACTAACATAATTTTGGTGAGATTGTAGTTAGATTTTCAAGATAGAAGAACCATGTCCTCTTTACATGTCTTGGCTCAAATTCTCTATCACATATACCAGATTGAAGATTTGGATCCTCTTCATCTTGGGTATATTATCTTCAACCTCTTTCTTTCTACTTTAGATCACATCTATTAGAATACATATGCTTGCTATAGTGAGGGAAAAATGTAATTCCAAAAAATGAATCCTATGTAATTTCGCATTTCATAACCTCCCCTTTAGCTTAATTAAATTTGATAATGCAACGTCCCCTTCACCTATCCTTAATCTTATCCTTATCCCTTTCATTTTTGGTTGTTTAAGTGAAATTTTATCTTGGATGACCATGCATTGCGCATACATCTATGCACCTCATGATCATCCTAAAAAGATTCATGCATGTGTGGCTATTGGTATGTTATACTTCCCACCTGCTTGTGAAGTGTAACATCTTTATGGCTTGCAAACACATCGAAAACATCCATTTGTATTCTTTTTCTCCATTCAAGATTCCAATTCTCCCATTCATTATCTCTCTCTCTCAATAATTATCTCATTCTCCATCATTCTCAAGCATTCTTTCTCTCCTACACCATTTTTCTTCATTGCTTTCTTGCACTTGGTTCTCTACACCAACACTTTGGTCCTCTTGACATGTATTGGGTGTGGTATGTTCTTCCTTTTGAAATCACTATCTTGCTAAAGGGAGGGTAACTACATTATTTTTATATTACATTACCATCTTCATGTCAGATAACATATTATTATTTTAACTTGTCTATTATTTTTTATCTTTTCTATCTATTTTCTTGTCTATTTTCTCTTCTATCTATTTATCTGGTTATTCATGGAGGTGGGAAGACCTACACGGGGTTTGACTAAGGAAAATCCCTAAAATAGCCCCAATAATTTTCTTGTTTCCGTATGTACAAGTATTAAAGTTGGAACATTGTGGGAGGCTTCACTCATGGGACCACTTGTGAGTTCTCTTCCTTTCCACTTCATTACTTTCATTTCATTTCATTTAATCTATGCTTGTTATTTCCATTTATGTTATTTCTATTATTCTTGTTAGCCTAACACATCTTTGAGTTTTTAGTTTCCAAATACTTAGTAGGCTCTTTGCTGTCTCTATTAGTGAACTTTATTTTCAACCTGTCTGAGACTACAATGCATCATGAGGATGTTTGCACACCATGTATGTTAGAAACCAAGATCTGAAATGCAAACCAGAAAAATCCTTCCACAAAAGAGAAAAATAGAAAAAGCAAAGCTATTGCAAAAAGATGTGCAACATAATATTATTCAGGAATTCTTAATTACAAGATATGATTTTCTTTATAAAAGCAAGATGCATAACCCTAATCTTATCTTGAGGAACAAGATAGCTCAATAAGATAAAGACGAGAATTAATTAACCTAGGAATTAAATATTACCTAAGTAAAGTTATGCAAGTGTAATTAAATATTAATTACACTAACACCCCCCCATAAGTGCAACTTGCAACTTAGGGAGACTAACAAATCATGCACCTAAAATCTAAGATGAATGTAAGAAAGCATGAATGGGTCTCAACAATAAGGCCTGATCAGGTACCCATGTATAAATGCAATGATGAGGTAGAGAAGGAAAACCCAATGGGACAAAACCCCCCTATAATGAGATGACTGCTGCAAAGAAGCACTGGAAGAACACTGTGGAGTAACACTGGAACTGCAATCTGACAAGCAAGGAAAGATACTTCTATCTACAACTGAAGCCAAAAAAAAATCATAATAATCTGATAGCAGACCTCATGCCACGAAACATTGGAAAACTCACAAATGATGATAGAATCTAGAAACTGTGTATCTTGATGCCAATGCCAAATTGAGACTAAAAATCTTCCATGGGAAGGAGTACCATAAAGACTTTGGAACATTAACCATAAAAACATGGCCCTACAATTGAGAAGGATCTGAACGAATGCAGATCAATAACCATAATCTCTCAACTGAAGTGTGAACAGATGTGAATCTGATATGTGTCAAGCTAGAGCAAAAATGTGGCCAAAAGAAACTAAGAAACCAGATAACCCATGTGAGTTGCCATCAAAACAAGATGGACATCAAACTGCATGCACACTCTAATCAAATTATTATGCAAGAAACCCCCTTGATGGAACTTTATCTCAGTTCATTTATTACAATAACCCAATGATTGTAAAAGGAGAGCACGCTAAATATTCATAAACAAAAAATAAGATGATGTGGTACTGAAATGAAGTAAAAATATTCAAGTTTCACCTTTCCAACTACCAAAACATCCAAGTAATCTCCAAAACACCCATCAAGACAAATCTGGAATAACGATAAACTTGGGATAGATACAGAAAAAAGTGCATGGACAAAAAAATAGAGCTCCTCAATACCTTTCCAATGCTGCAAAGAAGATGAAAATCGAAGATCGTGGAAAAAAGTTATGAGCTCGGAAGCCATAAATGAACATCTAACTTCAAATAGAAAAAAATTCATCTAAACAAAAAAATACTGAAAAATAAACTACACCACTAGAGAGTGCTCAGAACCAGCTTTCTGGCGATATCTTGTTTGCTCAATTTCGATACCATATGCCCAAGTTATGCCAAAAAGAAAAAAAGTACTCCTTTAGGGAAAACTGGGGTTAGGAGGGGGCAAAGAGGGCTGGCCATACGCTGATGTCAGTACTTCACGAGCATAAATTTGATGGCCATCTAGTTTTTGGGAAAAAAAAATGTCCCCCCTATCAAAAATTTTTTTTGGCACCGGTATATGCGGTTCCAGCTAAAATATTCTGCAGGCGGCTGTGGTTTTGATGTGGGCCCATGGTCCCCAATAGGACCGACACTGTGCTGGAGGAGCTGGCTAGGGGTTAGAGTCAGTGGGGGGCTGGGCGCATAGTGCCCAGTCCCCATATGACTGGAGCCAAAGGAGGAGGAGCCTGTGGGGGCTGGAGGCGAAGCGGTTGGCGGGCGGTGGAGTCTGGCAGTGGTGGCAGAGCGGCGACCGCCTGGTGGCCACTGGGTGGCAAAATGCCTGTGAATTGTGAGCACTAGCACAGTTCCCAAAAAACACATTTTTTTTTTATTTTCATGCCTCGGGGAACGTACTGGGGAGGTCGTATGACCCCCTATGCAATTTTTTTTCCCTTCTGGACCAACTTCACCAAAATCGATGAAACGAAGGGTGATCTTAGCATTTTTGGCTGTTGCAAATGCAATGGTGACCTCTGTTTGTGGTCAAAGTGCTCCGAAAAAATGGTTACCTCCAGAACTTAAAAAATATCCCAGCTTGAAACCCTCATTGATTTGGCAAATGATGGCCAAAATCTGCAAAACAAAAGCCAATCCTGACTTTTTCCAATGCTTTGAATCCAATGGTGAAGCCCGATCTGATCCAAAATGCCTCATAAATGAATTCAAGACATGATACCCTCGAGGAATCTTGAACGAACTTTGCAATGATTTTCTTAAAAAATCTGAGAAGGGGTTGCAAATCAAGGCTCTGATACCATGTTAGAAACCAAGATCTGAAATAAAAAACCAGAAAAAGCCTTGCACAAAAGAGAAAAAAAGAAAAAGCATAGCTATTGCAAAAATATGTGCAACATAATATTATTTAGGAATTATTAATTACAAGATATGATTTGCTTTATAAAAGCAAGATGCATAACCCTAATCTTATCTTGAGCAACAAGATAGCTCAATAAGATAAAGATGAGAATTAATTAACCTAGGAATTAAATATTACTTAAGTAAAGTTATGCAAATATAATTAAATATTAATTACAATAACAATGTTGTCATCCTTGGTTGAGAGATTTTCAATTTTCTCATAAGACCTCTGAAGTCTGCTCTTTCATCCCCTAAAACTCTCACCATTTAATTCAACATAAAACATAAAATATAAAACAATCTTCACTATCTTCTCTTTTTATCATGACTTGAGCTTTGATCCTTGAGGTAGTCGAGGAACATTTTCCCTTTGCAGGGGGCGTCAAATTTCCTCTACAACAACCAAAGGTCAATTTAATGTAATATATGCTCTAGGTCTAGATTGTGGCATGCTATCACCAACACCTTGTAATAATTTTATCTAAATATAACTAGTTTTCAAACACATCTCAAAATTTACCCATACAACTTTAGAAAATAAATAGGTGAATCAATATTTCTATGTGATTTATGGCTAAATTTTTTACTAACTATATTAGAAATTAGCTATATATTAATAGCATCAAGTTTCCATAGTCCATGATAATAGCTTGCTAAAAATTTATGGATTGAAACTATGTAATTTTTTTTAAATCAACGTTGTAGATCAAACTCCATGATCTATCATCAAGATTACAAATGGAAAAAGAGAAAAGAATGAAAGAGATAAAAAACTTAGAAAGATAAATATATGTGGGGTTGAGAGGACTTGAGGTCAATAGTTAGGTTTGAATTATCTGTGTGTATGGTGGATGCTGCTTTGGGGGTACAACATGGTTCCCCCCTTGTCCACTTCTAACTGAGTTCTTGCCTTAGCACATGCTATTTTGACACCCTCAGGAGACCATCTCATGTTATCTACTATTTTTGAACCCATGATTTTGATTCTAATTGCTAAATTGGTGCCAACAATCTCTGTCACTTCGTATTTGAAGGGTTGGAAGAATGTGCTGCTTAACTGAAGCCTAATAGCAAAGGAAACTCATCCTCTCTCAGACAACATGATTTTTACTTCTAGTATGGATTTTTCTATCCCTAAATCTATCAGTGATAGGATTGTTTCTTCCATGGAGAACGCGATGGTGGGAAAATTTTTCTCCTTTCACCCTATTGTGGATATGGTATGAAGATGGTCAATTGCTAAATGGCACCTCAAGAGAAGTGTGGAAATTTGCGCCATGGCTAGTGGGATTTTCCTTTTCAAATTCACGATTAATGAAGATATGTTTTCTATCCTTTCTTCATGTCCCTAGGTTTATGGGAAGCATGGGCTATCCCTGTATCACTGAAAATATGGCTTTGAATCAGTTGTTGATCTTAACAAGGTAGCCCCTATATGGGTTCATCTACTAGGACTAGCTCTGGAATATTGGGATGACATTGTGTTCCAAAGAATTGGTGACTTAATGGGCCACTTCATCACATTAGACACAATTTCCAAATTGAAATACAAATTAGTTTTCACTCAGTTTTTTGTTAATGTTGATATTAAAAAGTCTTTACCCAACTCTATGACACTGTGTTCCAAATTTGAGTCTTGGAATCAACAAATCTGCTATGAAAATGCTATGGTTTATTTCCAAAAATGTGCTAAACATGAGCATCTTATTTCAGACTATGAGTTCGCGATAAGACACAACCCTAGTCCTAGTGAAACACCCATGGATGAACTCACTAACAACTATCCCTTCAAGTCTAACCTCCTTAATATCATTGACTCCCCGACCAAATCTGGTCCCTCTGCTATCCCTGTGAGTCTCATTGAGGAGGAGGTTTCTATTGACTATGGTTTGGTGTTGGGTGTGTCTACTCCTAGCAATGCTCCTTCGGAGAAGTCTTCCCCAAGTATTTATTATGTCTTGGAGACTCCAGTGGCTCTATTGGATGTACTGGCAAGAGTTTTTTCCCCTAGCCAAAATATGATAAAGGATACTGAAGAGGGAGAAATATTGAGTGAGGTTGAGAAGAAAGACTCTAGACCTGAACAAAAAGATATTACTTCTCTGTCACAAGGACAAATCAATGAAGATGAGGGTTGGATAATGCCAAAGAAGAAAGGTAAAAAAATAAATTAGATATATGGGGGGACTCTAAACTTGGTTGACCCAACTAGAGACAAACCAGAAATAGGGAGATAGCCAAAGAGATTACTATTGGGAAATATAGGACATTGGAAGTGTCCTCTAAGAAAGGGTTTAAATGAAAGTCCTATCTTGGAATGTGTATGGGATAAATAGCCCCCAAAAATAGTTGGATTTGAAGAATTATGTGTGGCAACACAAGATAGATGTTTTAATGTTACAAGAAATTAAAAATGAAAAAAAAAACTTTGAAAGCATAGCTAGGTATATTTGACCGAATGCACATTATTCCTGTAGTGATGCAAATGGAGGTTTGGGTGGGTTGTCTATGATGTGGAATCCTAATCAAATTACTGGTATTGAAATATTCCAATGCAAGAACAATGTGGGGATCCAATTCTATCAATCTAATTGTTCTTGGTTTTTGATCAACATCTATGCCCCCAATATAAGGAATGCAAGGAAAGCCCTCTAGCATGATCTCACTGGCTAGATAAAGAATAATATGGGGGGACCTTGGCTAGTGGCAAGAGACTTCAACTCTCCTTTATACCCCTCAAAAAAGAGTGGGGGTCTGACTGACTATTTTGATAATATGACTGACTTAACTTATTTTCTAAGTAACACAAGGCTGGTGGACATTGACTTACATGGAAAGGATTTCAAGTAGACCTATAGGCATACGAAGGATAGCCTAATCCAAGTCATACTTGAAATATTACTTTTCTCTCCTCATTGGACCACCTTACTTAACTCCAATCTGCTAGATTCTCCTCAAACTGTCTCGAACCATAACCTTCTACTACTAGTCATGAAAAAAAACTTTGCTATTGGTCCTTTTCCCTTTCAATTTGAAATCATGTGAAATTCCCACCCAAACTTCAGGAATAAAATTGTTGACTTGTGGAATACCCTGGTACATGGCTCTCCCATGTTTAGGGTATTCCATAAACTGAAGTATATAAAAAACATGGTAAAAGGATGGAACAAGAGGGTGTTTGGAGATGTGTTCCATCAAAAAAGAGTGACCTCTGATAATATCAGGATAACCCAAAACAAGATGGAGGGAGATGTTAGCCTTTAGTCCTACCACCAGGAAATGAATGAACACATGGAATGGGAAAAAATCTTGAAAAAAGAGAAGATATTTTGAAAGAAAAAATCCAGAGTTCAATGGTTGAAAGAGGGTGACAAGAACACTTCTTTTTTCCATGTTTCAGCCCTCAAACATTAGAAAATGAATTAGATAAAAAAATTGAGGAATGAGTCAGGAGTTGAAGTTACTACCCCTACTCAGATTGGTCTATTGGCCTCTGGTTATTTTCAATATGCCTTAGTTTGGCCTATTGTGGCACAAAATTCTGATTTTGAAGAGCGTTTATTGGACCTCGTTCCTGCCTCTCTATCCCATGAAGATAATGATAACATTCTAGGAGTTGTCACTCTAGAGGAAGTCAAGCTTGTTGTTTTTGGTATGGGTGCCTTCAAGGCTTCGAGACCTGATGGATGCCCCCCATCATTTTTCTAGATATTTTGGGATATTAATTTTGAGGATATATTTCTTGTAGCCAAGGATTTTTTCAAGACTAGTAGACTAGTCAAATAGTTGAATAACACCTTCTTAGCCCTCATTTCCAAAATTGATGAACCTTAGACTATGATTGATTTTTGGCCTATTAGCCTTTGTAACACCATTTATAAGATCTCCAAAATTTTGGTCAACTGCCTAAAACTTTACCTAGAGAAAATGATTAGTCCTAGCCAAAAAGGCTTTGTATTGGGCCTTCATATCATGGATGCTACTATCACTACTCACGAAATATTGCACTCTATGGACAAATGTAACAATGATAGTATGAATTTTAAGCTTGACATCTCAAAATCTTACAACAAAGTCCTATGGAGTTTTCTGCCCAAAGTATTAGCTAAAATTGGATTCAATCAAATTGTGGTTAACCTCATTTTGAAATGCACTACAACTGTGAAATATTGTGTTTTGGCTAATGGAGTGCCCAATGGGTTCTTTAATGTGGGGAGAGGTATGAGATGAGGAGACCCTCTATCTCCATACCTTTTCGTAATGGCTGCTGTTTCTAAGTAGGAATGTTTCTAGAATGTTGTCAGAGGGCTCCACCAAGGGAGTTAAACCTGCCACCACTCTGGAACTGGATGCCATTGAACAATTTTTGGATGATACCATCTTATTCAAGAAAGCGTTAGCTATGGAAGCAAGGAAATGGAAAAAATTCCTTAACAATTATGTTGCTTGCTTGAACCGGTGTATAAATTACAACAAGAGCATGATTTATTTCTTTAACAACACTCCTATTTTGTAGGAAAGGGTGACAAATGTTCGGGGTTGTGTGAGTGTGGCCCTTCCTTTGGTGTACTTGGGTCTTTTGCTCGATGTTAAAGAAGTTACTCCCATGTTGTCGAATTCTATCCTTGAGAGAGTTCAACAGAAGTTGGTTGGATGGAAAGGAAAAATCCTTAGTCATGTTGGTAAGCTACAACTCCTTACTACTATCCACCAAGGGATCGTAGTCTATTTCCTTTCTATATTAAAAATTCCTAGTGTTGGTTCTCAGTTGTGTTCTAATTGGTTTGTCCTTGATGACAAAATTCACCTTTGGGTATCTATCAACATGAAATTCATGTGGTTTTGGTGACAAAGGAAAAGTCTATCGGCATGAGTATTTTTCACCAGGGAGAGGTCTTTCCGAATGAGTCGGGTCTCACTGACTAATACATGAGGTGGTTCATTGGCATAAGTGATCCTTCATCGGCATTGTGTCTTGGTGAGTTTGAATTGTTACATCGATCGACTGGCACATTAAAGATTCACTTCAGCTAGACATGTTGCTTTCAGTGTGAATTCATAGCGAGATTTTTATGTTTCACCGACCGGAGGATGAATGGGAACACATCGGCAAGAGTTGCAGCATCGATATATGTCATAGCGAACCTTGTGGGTCTCACCGATGGAATATTTTACATTCAGGTGGCTTTTGGCAGGACTTCTCCATGGTTTTGGTGACAGAGGGTGATCCCTATCAGCAGGAGTTACACCGTCGGTATGAGGTTACAGTGAGATTGTTATGTCTCATCGACTGGAGGTTGAATGAGAACACATCGGCAAGAGTTGCGGCATCGATATAATGTCATAGCGAACCGTGTGGGTCTCACCGATGGAATACATATGGACCTTGTCGGCATAGGCATTGATTTATCTTGGCGAACAAGAATGATCACGTGGGATTTTAGTAAGACATAGGATGCTCTACGAGATGTCACCCCGACTATGCATTGTCTTAGTGAAGGTAGATGAAGGACGCATCTCGGTGAGAGTGTGTTTTTGTCATAGCGACTTAGAATGGATAAGGTTTAAGTCTTTCGGTGAAACATAATGTGGTTTGCGAGAGGTCTTCCTGACTCTGATGGGTCATGGCAAAAGCGATAACTAAGGGGAATGTCTAGCGATTTAATTTCCTTCAGTAGGACTATCTAGATGTCTCGGCGAACGATTAACAAACTTTGTCACTGTGGCCGACATGTGAATTTCTATGTATAGTTGCAGGCCGACATCATTGGTTGGCATCGAATCTTAGAACGGTTACATGGAAAAATATTCTCTGAGAATTAGGATGTTATGGTTCTCAGCTGGTGGGCAGTCGTGGTTTTGATGAAAATCTATCAGTTACAATTTGAAATCTCTTGATTCAACACAGAAATTAAAGCTCTCTGGATAGGTGTTACTTTTGATTCTTACCATCATCTATAGATTATCATTATTCAACTTCATATTCTAAAATTAGCAAGAGAGTTTCAGATTCTTGTGAAAAATGCATTTTGAAGATTTCTTCATGATAGACATACTTGAAATGTATATAAAAACCAGTGATGAAAACAGTGTAGTCTCTCTGGTTGTAATTCTGGAATATTGTTCTTTGGCTATATCAAAAATGTATTGAAATACTTTGTATTAAAAATATGAAAAACAAAGATGCAGAGATATATTGTAATATTCTTTTCTATGTAATATTTTAAGGATTCAATTATTGAATCCTTAGGGTATTCTGTAGACGAGAAAATAGAGAGTTATGAGTTTAACTGAAAAATAGAGAGATCCTCTGAGACATGATTATTGTTCAAAAATATAATTTGAGGGGTTGGTGCTCCTTGAGATAGATATCTCTAAATGAGGGGTTGGTGCACCTTGAGTGGGTGCTCAAAAATCAGCCTATAAGGCATTGTGAATAGTTGATTAAAAAGATTAAGCCTGCAAGGCATTTCGGGAGTGGTTTTTATACCCGAGGAGGGTTTTCCACTCGGCAAAATCTTGTGTCTCTTTGTTCTTCTGTGTGCTCACTGCTTTATAGTGTTGATGTTGTTTCAGTTCACTGTTGGGATTATTAATTTTCTCAATTCTATTTATGAATGATTACATTCAACTCATGAATGCATTAATCAAAATAATATTGAGATCAAATCTGAGCTATTTTTATGAATTTTTGAAAATTGGTCAAATCTGTTAAGACACTGATTCACCCCCCTCTCAGTGTCATTTTAATTCCAACAATTGGTATCAGAGCGTAGGGTCCTCTGATAGGTTTTAATCACCTTGGATTGATCTTGGTCTTGGAGTTTGTTTTAATGGAACATTCTCAAGACGGTGCCTCTGTAACCAGAGCTCCGTTATTTGATGGAACAAATTATGTGTTCTGGAAAATCAGAATGGAAGCTTTTCTTATTTCTTTTGATGTTGATGTTTGGAGCATCGTTATAAATAATTACAATGTACCAGCCTCTATTCCCACTGATCCTGCTGAAAAAAAGAGGTATGAAACAAATACCAGAGCTAAGCATGCCATCTTGTGTGGGTTAACTAAAGATGTGTTCATTAAAGTTATGCATTGCAAATCTACTCATTAAATCTGGGAAAAACTTGAAACTATATATCAAGGGAATGAGAAAGTCAAACTATCAAAAATCATTACACTCAAACATCAGTTTGAGGAGTTGAAAATGAAGGATGATGAAAAAGTGGCTAAATATTTCCTAAGAGTTGATGAAGCTGTCAATGCAATGAAAGGTCTAGGTCAAGAGGTTAATGAATTTGATGTGGTCACAAAGGTTGTTAGAACCTTACCATCCAAATTTGAATCTAAGGTTTCAGCCCTAGAAGAAAAGAAACACTTTGATCAGCTTACCTTAGATAGCCTGCAAGGAATACTTATTGCCTATGAAATGAGAACTAGCAAAAACAATTCAACAGGAAAAGAAACTGCCTTTAACACTAAAAAGAAAGAAAAAGTCGAAGTCAGTGAATCAGAGTTGTTTGATTCTAATGAATCCCATTTTGTTAGAAGATTTAAAAAGGGATTAGGAAAATATAAGGGAAAACTTCCCTTTAAATGTTTTAACTGTGGCAAAATAGGTCACTTTGCTGCAAAGTGTCCCTATGATGATCAAATCAGTGACAATGAGAAATCTGGAAAACAACCTAAGAAGAAGGCCTTTAAACCTAAACGAAATTTCAACTTCATGAAGAAGAAGAGTTTGTTTAGCAAAGATGAAACTGATTTTGAGTCTGAAGATTCATCAGCAGAAGAAGATGAAACCTTGTTCATGGCTGATATTACTCAGCAAGAAGATTCAAACACCATTGACATTGAATAAGGTGAGGTAGATCTTGAAAGTGAGCTGAAATGTGCTTTAAAAGAGGTCAAAAAACTCAAAAAACAAGTTCTTGCTCAAGAACATAAACTAGATCAAGAAATGGTCTCTCTAAAAACTCAGCTTGAAGAAGCTAAAAGAGTTGAAGACTATCTTTGAGAGACTGTAAGCTGCAAAGATCAAGAAATTCAAAAACAAGAACAAGAAGTAGTCTGTCTTAGGAAGGAAATTGAAAAAGATGAAAGCATTCTAAAATTGAATGAGATGCTCAGCAAGCAGAAGATGTACAAAGATAAAACTGGTGTTGGCTTTGAAAAGGGTTAATGCTCAATTGACCATGCAAAACAAAACCCCTCTTCTGAAGTCAAAGGTTCAGGTTCATATCACTCAGAATTTGGTAAGGATCATGTTCAGTCTTTAAGAGGTAATAGATCTTCATACGGAGTCAATCCTTTCTTCTATGGTTATTGTTTTTTCGGCAACAAATTTGGCCATAAGGTGAGCACTTGCAGGCTTATGAATCCTAGAATACCCAGGTTTTGTCTTAGGCAACACTATGGTTTTGTTAGACAGATTAGATGTTTTAAATGCAATGCTTTGGGCCATTCTGTCAAACAGTGCAGAACTGATCTGCAATCGAAACAACAAAAAATTAAAAAGGTTTGGAAACCTAAGACTGTTAACAACATTGAGCAAACTATGTTGGTTCAAACTACTTTTCATTCCAAGAAAAAGGACTTATGGGTCCTAGATAGTGGATGTTTTAACCATATGACTGGTGGCAAGGATAAGTTTATAAATCTTGAAGATTATGTAGGTGGATATGTTAAGTTTGGTGATAACTCTGGTATTCAAATTATAGGTAGGGGTTCACTTCTTCTGAATAAAGACACTCCTATCTATAATGTGTACTATGTGGAAGGTCTCAAGCACAATCTTCTAAGTGTCAGTCAAATATGTGATAGTGGTTATCATGTTCTTTTCACTTCGCAGGGATGTGAGATTAAGAACAAGCTAGGAAAGGCTGTTACAGCTAGAAGGAGGACAAAAGGAAATGTGTACAATCTTCTTGACACATCAAGCAATGACAATAATCAAGGTATGTGTCTAATGGGCCAAATTGAAGAGAACTGGTTATGGCATAAAAGATTAGGACACATAAACTTTGAAAATCTAGTTAGAATCAGTAAAAATCAGAATGTTAGAGGTCTACCAGTTTTTAGCAAGCCAAAAAACTCTATGTGCAAAGAATGTTTAAGTGGTAAACAAACTAAAATCAGTTTCAAAACAAAAGAACATTCTTCTTCAAAACCTTTACAGTTTGTGCATACTGATTTATGTGGACCAACCAGAACAAGGTCTATTAATGGTGAAAGGTACTTTATGCTGTTTGTGGATGATTATACTAGAATGGTGTGGGTCACATTTCTTAAGCACAAATCAGAAGCCTTTGAAAGGTTTAAAATCTTTCGTAAATTGGTTGAGAAGGAATTTGATTTGAAACTTAAATGTCTGCGATCTGACAAAGGAGGTGAGTTCACCTCTCAAGAGTTTATTGATTACTGTGAACAACACGGCATTAAAAGACAGTATGCTGCAACAAAAACACCTCAACAAAATAGGGTAGTTGAACGTAAGAATAGAACTGTAAAAGAAATGGCTAGAACCATGCTAGATGAAGCTAAGTTGTCTGATATGTATTGGAAAGAAGCTGTTCATACAGCTGTATACATTTGGAATAGAGTGCAGCTTAGGGTGAAATATAAACACACTCCTTATGAACTTTGGTATGGAAAAACTGCTACTGTCAAATACTTTAAAATTTTTGGAAGTAAGTGTTTTATCAAGAAAGATGATGATAACCTTGGGAGCTTTCAATCAAAGAGTGATGAGGGTATTTTTTTGGGATACTCAAATCACAACAAAGCTTATAAATGCCTTAACAAAAGGCTTAACAAGATTGTTGAAGTTGTGAATGTAAAGTTTGATGAAAGATTACATTTAGATGCTGACATCTTGCAGGATAATGAGGAAGAATGGCTTGAACTTGAATCAAATTCAGAAGAAGCTAAAACAACAAAGTCTTTTGCTGAATCAGCAAGCCCTAAAAATGAAAAAGCAAGTCCTACAAAGGTTGTATCAAAAGCTCCTTCGAAAAATCTAGCTATATATCACCCCAAAGATCAGATTATTGGGGATAAAAAATGCAAGAGTTCAAACTAGGAGAAAGGCTACTGAATTTGATGAAAAGGCTCAAATAGCTTTTTGTTTAGTTACTTAGTTTGAGCCTAAATTTTTTAATGAAGCTCTCACAGATTCATGTTGGGTTAATGTTATGCAGGAAGAAATTGATCAAATTGAGAAAAATCAGACTTGGGAGTTAGTCCCAAGACCAGATGACAAGAATGTCATTGGAGGCAAATGGATATACAGAAATAAGGTTGATGAAAATAGCAATGTTATTTGCAACAAAGCAAGATTTTTCTACAAAGGCTATGCTCAACAAGAAGGTA
The DNA here is from genome assembly GCA_007258455.2 of Sequoia sempervirens. Lineage (NCBI taxonomy): Eukaryota > Viridiplantae > Streptophyta > Pinopsida > Cupressales > Cupressaceae > Sequoia > Sequoia sempervirens. The sequence goes on along the minus strand of VDFB02281492.1, from coordinate 403,400,028 downwards.
TTGATTTTGGTGAAACCTTTGCACCTGTTGCTAGATTAGAATCTATCAGAATATTCTTGGCTTGAAGGATTTATTTGCAAAGATAAGCCTGATCATGTTTACCGATTGAAAAAGGCCCTCTATGGCTTAAAACAAGCACCTAGAGCCTGGTACTCTAGGCTGGATAGTCATTTGATTTTGAATGGTTTTGTTAGAGGAGGTGTAGACAACAATCTTTATGTTAAAACTGAAGGTTTTGATATTTTGGTTGTTGAAATTTACGTTGATGACACTATCTTTGGTTGCAATAATGTTACTTTGAGTAAAAAATTCTCTTAGCTAATGGAATTTGAATTTGAAATGTCATTATTAAGAGAATTAAATTTCTTCTTGGGTCTTCAAATCTCTCAACGTGAAAATGGAATATTTCTTTCTCAAACCAAATATGCTAGAGAGATGCTTAAGAAATTTCAGATGGATGAATGCCATCCAATTAGCACTCCAATGGTTATTGGATGCAAACTTACTAAGGTTCATGATTCTCCTGATACAAATCACACTGAATATAGATCAATGATTGGCAGTCTATTATATTTAAATGCTTCTCGATTTGACATCATGTAGGCAGTTTTCATTGTTGCATGGTTTCAGGCATCACCTAAAGAATCCCATGTCACTGCTGTTAAAAGGATTTTTAAATATATTCAGGGCACTCTTGATTATGGTCTTTGGTATCCTAGAAGCAATGATTTCTCTTTGATTGCTTATATTGATGCTGACTGGGCTGGTTGTTTGGATGATAGGAAAAGCACCAGTGGTGCTGCATTCTTTCTTGGTGATCGTTTAGTGGCATGGCACAACAAGAAACAAGTATTTGTTTCTCTTTCTACTGCTGAAGAAGAATACATTGCTGCCACTTCATGCTATACTCAAGTTCTTTGGATGAGTCAAACTCTATCTGATATGGGTATTGAAGTTCCTAAACCTATTTCTATTCTCTATGATAACACAAGTGCGATAAACATCTCCAAAAATCCTGTTATGCACTCTCAAACTAAACATATTGCTATCAAGTTTCATTTTCTGTGAGAAAAGGTACTGGCTAATGAAGTATGTTTACATTTTGTTGGATCACAAGATTAGGTGGCTGATATTCTTACTAAGCCCTTAGCAAAAGAGCTATTTGAAAGGCTGAGACTTCGATTGGGAGTTATCTCTCAATTGTTACTTCTCTAATTCACCAAGCTTCAGCTTAGGGGGAGCATGTTATATATTTTGATTCACTTACAGCTCTCCTACAATCTTGGTTGTTGCATTGTTACTCTTTTTGCAGCTATTTCTCATAATAATTTTGGTTGGCTTTTCAGTTGTGTTTCCTAGCATTGCACATTCTTCTCTTCTATCCTTTGTCATTGAGGCAAAAAGGGGGAGAGTCATTTGTGTTTTTCCATCAAGGACAAAGGGGGAGTTTGTTGGTTCTTAGTTGTGTTCTGATTAGTTTGTCCTTGATGACAAAATTCACCTTTGGGTATCTATTGGCATGACATTCACGTAGTTTTGGCAACAAAGGAAAGGTCTATTGGCATGAGTATTTTTCACCGGGGAGAGGTCTTTCCGAAAGAGTCGGGTCTTACCGACTAATACATGAGGTTGTTCATTGGCGTAAGTGATCCTTCATCGGCATTGTGTCTTGGTAAGTTTGAATTGTTACATCGACCGACTGGCACATTAAAGATTCACTTCGGTTAGACATGCTGCTTTCAGTGTGAAGTCATAGGGAGATTGTTATGTCTCACCGACCATAGGATGAATGGGAACACATTGGCAAGAGTTGCGGCATCGATATAATGTCATAGCGAACCCTGTGGGTCTCACCGATGGAATATTTTACATTCAGGCAGCTTTCGACAGGACTTCTCCATGGTTTCGGTGAAAGAGGGTGATCCCTATTGGCAGGAGTTATACCGTCGGTATGAGGTTACAGCGAGATTGTTACGTTTCATAGACTGGAGGTTGAATGAGAACACATCGGCAAGAGTTACAACATCGATATAATGTCATAGCGAACCCTGTGGGTCTCACCGATGGAATACATATGGATCTTGTCGACATAGGCATTGATTTGTCTCAGTGAACATGAATGATCACGTGGGATTTCAGTAAGACACAGTATGCTCTACGAGATGTCACCCCGACTATGCATTGTCTTAGTGAAGGCGGATGAAGGACACATCTAGGCGAGAGTGTGTTTTTGTCACAGCGACTCAGAATGGATAAGGTTTAAGTCTTTCGGTGAAACATAATGTGGCCTGCTAGAGGTCTTCCTGACTCTGATGGGTCATGGCGAAAGCGATAACTAAGGGGAATGTCTGGCAATTTAATTGCCTTCGGCAGGACTATCTGGATGTCTTAGTGAATGATTAACAAACTCTGTCACTATGGCCGACATGTGAATTTCTATGTATAGTTGTAGGCACATCATTGGTTGGCATCGAATCTCAGAATGGTTACATGGAAAAATATTCTCTGAGAATTGGGAGGTTATGGTTCTCATCTGGTTGGCAGTCGTGGTTTTGATGAAAATCTATCAGTTACAATTTGAAATCTCTTGATTCAGTGCAAAAATTAAAGCTCTCTGGACAGGCGTTACTCTTGATTTTTACCATCATCTACAAATTATCATTATTCAACTTCATATTCTAAAATTAGCAAGAGAGTTTTAGATTCTTGTGAAAAACGCATTTTGAAGATTTCTTCATGATAGACATACTTGAAATGTATAGAAAAACTAGTGCTGAAAAAAGTGTAGTCTCTCTGGTTGTAATTTTGGAATATTGTTCTTTGGCCGTATCAAAAATTTATTGAAATACTTTGTATTAAAAATATGAAAAAAAAAGATGCAGAGATATATTGTAATATTCTTTTCTATGTAATATTTTAAGGATTCAATTATTGAATCCTTAGGGTATTCTGTAGACGGGAAAATAGAGAGTTATGAGCTTAACTGAAAACAGAGAGATCCTTTGAGACATGATTATTGTTCAGAAATATAATTTGAGGGATTGGTGCTCCTTGAGATAGATATCTCTAAATGAGGGGTTGGTTCTCCTTGAGTGGGTGCTCAAAAATCAGCCTATAAGGCATTGTGAACAGTTGATTAAAAAGATTAAGCCTGCAAGGCATTTCGGGAGTGGTTTTTATACCCCATGAGGGTTTTCCACTTGGCAAAATCTTGTGTCTCTTTGTTCTTCTGTGTGCTCACTGCTTTACAGTGCTGTTGTTGTTTCAATTCACTGTTGGGATTATTAATTTTCTCAATTTTGTTTATGAATGATTACATTCAACTCATGAATGCATTAATCAGAATAATATTGAGATCAAATCTGAGCTATGTTTATGAATTTTTGAAAATTGGTCAAATAATTTAAGACACTGATTCACCCCCCCTCTCAATGTCATTTTAACTCCAACACCTAGATATATAGCAGAGAAACATAAGAAAATCCAAAGGAACTTCCTCTGGTTTGGAACAGAGGAGAAAAAAAGTTGGCACTAATTAGTTGGGACAAGGTCTTCCATCCTAAATCAAGGGGGGCCTTGGTATAAGGAAAATCTAGCCCACTACCAAAGCTTTGCTTGCTAAGGTTGGTTGGGATCAACGAAGGAACAAGAAGGACTCGTGTAGGATTATGAATGCTAAGTACCTTGGCAACTACCCCTTGTTAGATGCCTCTTGAATGAACACCACAGTGGGTCTTTGGTTTGGAATAACATATTCAAGGTGAATAAGCTATTACACTCTGGTCTAAGATGGAAGTTAGAGGATGAAAGCTGCATTAGGTTCTGGGGGGATCCATGGCTAACTGATATGCTGCTTTCACAATCTAAGTTCAATAATCTGATGGGGCCTACAAGACTGTATTTCAACAGGAATGTTAGTGACTATATTTGTGGACTCTAGGGTTCTAGAAGTGGAAAATGATAGATTTTTGCTGCCCCCTCTCACTAGAATTAAGGATTTTGGCTAGGTCTGAGCAGGACATCCTTTCCCTAACCAGAATCCCTATCTCAAATATGGAGGATTCTTTTTATTGGGTCAAGGAATGTAACGAAAACCTCTATGTTAAGTCAGCTTACTATTTGCTATCAAAACAAGGGAATATGAATAGACTTTGGAAATAGGTCTAGAATAGGAATATAACACCAAAAACTAACTTTTTCTGGTGGACAGCCTATCACAATAAGATTCTAAGTTAGGATAACTTAAGGAAAAGGGGATTTCAAATCCCAAATAGATGCATGTTATGCAAGAATAATGAGGAGTAGTTGGCCTCCTATTACTCCAGTGCTTGTTTGCTACCAAATTTTGGGACTTGGATTTTGGTAAATTGGGGATTCATTGGACCATGAATTGTGGTATCAAGAGTTTTATTGAAAGATGGTTAGGACCATTCCACCATCCTCTCCTTAGTGAAATATGGTGTCAAATTTGTCCCATCCTTTGTTGGTGTTTATGGAAGGGGAGGAACAATCAGATCTTCAGAGATATTGAGAAAATCCCTAAGGAGGTCTTTGGCATTGGTTTCAAGCTTGTTACTAAGAATGTCTCCTTATACGAATGGAAACCCTTTGAAAAAGTACCTACTATGTGGTAGATCAAAATGGAAAAAATTATGGAAAAAAAATCTAGAGTCTAACTCCTATGATAACTCTAAATCTTTGGCAAGTGATGAGCTCAAAATATGCTCATAATTTGAATATTATGATGTATTTTTAATACCCTTACTCTTATTGCTGATAGTTGTTTTAACTCTTTGATTAATTTTTTTTATCTAAAATCGGGTAGTATCATGTAGAAACACATTCCTATACTCCTGCGACTTAACATCTCTCTGTGTCTATATTAATTGCCCTATTTGACCTCCCAAATGACTGATATAATGCATGTAGTTTTTGGATAATGAAATGGATTTAATATGTGATTAATGAATGTGTATCGTGTTATTTTCCACACATGTTTTCTTTCGCTTTTGTCGCCATGTGCATCGTAGGTTATTGAAGGAAGCATGAATGAGTCAAAGCGCAATAGATCTCGGCCTTGCAGTAAAGTCCATTTCCAGCATGACATCGAGGAAGTTGTTCCAGCAAAGAATCTCTGACCGGGTCGTTGGGAGGAAATCTAAATGATCATTAATCTAGGAAGAGTGGAATACTAAATTCTCTCTGAATCGTGTTGAATAGATATGCCTTCATTTATGAAAACTCTGTTCCTCAGTTTCATGATGCATTTATGTCCACGTCTTTCTTTGTTATAGTTAGGTAGTTAGTTGCTTTTCTAGTATAAATAAGTTCTCCTCCTGCGTGATTGAGCAATAGAGTGTGTAAAATATAAGTATTATAATGAGAGACAATGTTCTGTGTTAGTTTTCTTATAAGCAGAGCAATCAATGTATATGATTCCAAGTTTATGAATAAAAGCTGATGAAGTTTTGAGTTCAATTCTTGCATAAACTAGTTGATGCTTACTAAGTAGACCCACTTAGTGAGTATCTGTAGTTAGTTAGTTATTTATCTCTTGTTGATTATAAGTTAGATTTTATTCTTGAAGGTTTCAGTGCAAACTGAATCTTATATTGTTCCTGCAGCATTGAAAATCCATCCCTGTGTTTGTTCCTACAGCATAAGGCCAATTCATAGTTTGTTTCTTAGTAATAGTTGTCATAATTTATGCTTTGATTAAGTTATGCTTAAGTTAAGAAGACTTTACATTACATTCTTGCATAAGTAGAATTCCTTCCAAGCATTTATTTCTGGTAAATTGTGACTGAAACTGGTTCTTAGTGCACATACAGTGCCGCTCAATTTCAAGTATACATTCCCTGGTTTGACAATGTAAATGAATGACCATAAGAAGATGTTAGTCACCTGCTAGAATGTCCAATTCCCAGGTTAGGATTTTCCATGACTTTTATATCCTTTTGTGGAATCGATCATTTTTGGCACCATTGTCCGGGGATGGTGTCAAGCTAAGAACTTGTCATAGTCATTGTTAGCAGTAGTTTAGTGTGTTTATTCAATCATTTTCAAAATTTCTTCAAATGCATGCATAGAAGAAGAGACGCTCTGGGAAGATTCCTCCCTAACCTTCCATTCATTGATAACAATTCTAAACCAGCTTATAATCTATTTGAGGAAGGAGGAGACCAAGATATCAATCCATTTGCTGAAAACTTGCTTGCTGAATTGCTATTTGCCGGGAAGTTGACAAAGAACCTCAAGAAAATGCATTTTCTTTGATACTCAATCAAGAAAATATGACACATAATCCACCTAATCAACCTCCTTTTTATTTCCCCATCGTTGCTCAACAAGATAATGATAACCTTAAAAATATTCCTTCTTCATTGCTTCCCAAGTTCTATGGACTAGTTATAGAGGACCCAGACACTTTCTTGATTGAGTTTGACATCCTCTGTCGTAGCTATGATTACATTTCAGATGCTCACAAGCTGAAGTTGTTTCCTGCTACTTTGAAGGAGGGAGCTCTTAGATGGTTTATGAGTTTGGAAAGGGGTTTTGTTGATAGTTGGGCAGCCATGCAAACAAAATTTCTTGAGAAATACAAAAAATATTGTAAGAGTGGTAGTTAGGGTGATGATATATTCAGAATTCAGCAAAAGGAGGAAGAAAGCCTGAAAGACTATATCTCAAGATTCTTGTTTTCCCTGAAAAAGAATTTAGACCATACTCTCAATGAAGAATCTGAGAAACTACTTTTTCTAAGGGGAATCAGTGACACCTGTATATATTCCCTAGACCTGATGGGAGGAGGAGATATAACCCAAGTGTCTTGGGATGATATCAAGAAAATATGTTGCAACTACTCTCGAGAAATTGTTAAGAAGGGCAGAGGTCATCAAGCCACAATGGAAAAGTCTTCTACTAATGGAGTTTCATGGATGGAGATCACACATTTGTTGTCTAATTTCAAGCAGGATATCATAAACAACATGGCTATACAGTTGGATACTATGCAAGCTCAGAAGAAACATGAGGAAGCTGAAGCAATCTTGGCTGAGTTCTGTCCACATTGCAAACAGAAGAAACATGACTGTAGATGTAAGATGGTGGCTAACCTAGAGGCTAAGCAGTTACCTACTGATTTTAAGATAGTAGAGGGTGATGATGACCAAGTATTCTTCATTGCACAAAGGCGACCATGGGCTCAAAGACAAGGTATGCCTCAAGACCCTTTGACTTTTGGTAATCCTTATTCTAATTACAATAACCAATGGCAACCTACATATGGCCCATCACCACCTTGGAATACTTATCAACCACATTGGCCTAACTATCAGAGTCCTCAATGGCAATTTCCTCAAGGAGGGTAGCAGCCACAAGGACAATGGACTCCACCCCCAGGTAATTGGTAGCAAAATCCTCAATGGAGAGGTTCTCAGCAATGGAAGAACCAATCCCCTAGATCCATGCAATTTTAGCAGCCACAACCTCCAGCCCTCATGCCACCTCCTGCAACACCTGTAGCAAATACTGGCCCTCCAAAACAAATGCTTATGCCTTCTCAACCATTTCCAAATCTCAATAATAAGCAACGAAAACAACAAAAACCTATGTATTTTGCAAAATCCAATCAGTATCCAGCTTATTCCCTGAATATTCATGATATCCATCTCAGGTTTGGAACCACTCTCCCTACTCCACAACTGCCTGTAATTACAGAGATTCTAGATTCTACCTCTAAACAACTTACTGATTCTACATAACATATACCTGTATTAGATACTGTCTCTAAGGAGCTTTTCTTGCAGCATCAGGCCAAACTGCCTTTTCCTCAAAGATTGTAAATTACTACATCCAAGTCTATGGAAGAGCCTACCTTTGATATTTTGGATCAGCTAAAGAATTTACACATTCAAATTCCCCTTTTTCAAGCCATTAAAGATGTCTCAATTTATGGAAAAGCCATTAAGGAGGCCTATTTAAAGAAACCAGGAAGAAAGAAAAAGGATCCCCAAACTATCCATGTTCTAGGACAGTTGGTAGATATTATGTTAGGGAAGATAGTCATTCCAAAATATACTGACCCTAGAATTCCTGTGGTACAAATAAATATTAATGGCCAGATAGTAAAGAATGTTTTGATTGACCTTGGTACAACCATCAATGTAATGACCAAGCATACTATGGAGTATTTGAATATCCTAACCATTCGATCTACACCTACCGTCCTGCAGCTTGCTGATAGTTCCACAGTAATACCTCATGGAGTGGTAGAAGATGTCATTGTCATCCTTGAGTCTTGGGAATACCGAACATATTTCAACATATTGTCTACTAAGGAAACTTTGGGAGGATATCCTATCATCCTAGGTAGACCATGGTTAGCCACAACTGATGCTCTTATAGGATTCCATTCAGGAGACATGACAATTTCTGATGGTCAGTCAAGAAAGAAATTGGCTTTATACCCACCTGCCCAGCCTCAGCCAGACTTGTCTCAACCAATTTGGCCAGATTTAGGAGAGGAAATTGAAGAAGTCAATTAATTGGCTTAGCTAATGATGCTGCAAAATAATCCATTTTCATAGTTTCAAAGTGAGGATGGCCTGCTTTTACACATTTTGCAGTCCAACTCTGATATGAGTAGCTCATCTATTCCAGATAGCTGTCTTCAGCAGTGTTTCCTGTAGCAACTGAATTCCGAGGGTCTGCCACCTGAATTTCCTGTAGTTTATCACAATTTTCTTCCACATGAAATACATACACCACCTTTATTAGCAACCTCCATGAATGATCTTACCAAGCAAGTAGAAGTGTCTCTAGGCTGCTGTCTGAACATCAATAATAAGCTACCTCAATCTCAACAAACTGCCTTAGTCACAATGCTGCAAAATCAACACAAAGCTTTTGCATGGGACTATAGGGATATGAAAGGAATAGATCCTCAACTCTGTACTCATAGGATCTACATTAAGGAAGACTGTTCACCTGCTAGGCAACCTCAAAGAAGGATAAACCTAGCACTCAGAGAAATAGTTAAAAAAGATCTCCAAAAATTGCTTGATGCTAGTTTTATCTACCCTATTTTAGACAGTCAATGGATATCTCCATTGGTGATTGTTCCTAAAAAAGGTGGAGACTAGAGAGTTTGTATAGACTATAGGGAGCTAAACACAACAACTAAAAATGATTACTTTCCACTACCATTTGTTGACCAAGTGCTAGACTCATTATCTGGTTAAAAAATATTTCTCTTTTTTGGATGGATATAGTGGGTATAATGAAATTAGAATTTCCCCTGAGGATCAACAAAAAACAACTTTTACCAGTTCATGGGGCACTTTTTCCTACTCTATCTTACCTTTTGGCCTATGTAATGCACCTGCAACATTTCAAAGGGCAGTGATCAGTATTTTTGCTGACATTTCTCATGATTCTATGGAGATCTACATGGATGAATTCATCACTTATGGAGCTACTGATGAAGAAACATTAGAAAATTTGAAGAAAGTGTTGAAAAGATGTAAGGAGCAATTTTTTTCTTTTAATAGTGAGAAGTGCTTTATGATGATGCAAGAGGGAATTGTTTTAGGCCATCATATCTCTCAAGCAGGAGTTCAAGATGATCTTGCAAAAATAGAAGTTATTGTAACTTTGCAAACACCTATGAAACAAAAGGATATTAGAAGCTTCCTAGGACATGCTGGATATTATAGAAGATTTATCAAAGATTTCAACAAAATAGCCAGTCCATTATATGCCTTATTGACTAAGGATTCTGAATTTAACTGGACTGAGGCCTGTGACAAATCTTTCCTGTAGCTTAAGAACTTACTTACTCAGGCACCTATTCTTCAAGGACCGAAGTGGAGTCTGCCCTTTCATAGACACACGGATGCTTCTGATTATGCCATAGGGGCAGTTTTAGGATAGAAAGAGAATTCCATAGAGCATGCCATATATTTCATTAGCAAAAACCTTCAACGCCCTGAATTAAATTACACTATCACAGAGAAAGAATTCTTAGCAGTTGTGTATACCCTGAAGAAGTTTCAACATTATGTCACTGGTTACCAAATATTTGTCCATACAGATCATGTAGCAATAAGGTACCTCATGGATAAGCCTGCCATATCTGTCCGATTAGCAAGGTGGCTTCTATTGTTGCAAGAATTTGATATCACGATTATTGATAAGCCAGGCCGGGCTAATGTGGTGGCTAATTTCTTGTCAAGACTTCAAACAACTACACCTGCCACCCCTGAGGTAATTGATGATAGCTTTCCCGATGAACATCTATTTTCTATTGCTGCTTGAACTCCATGATATGCAGATATTGCAAATTATTTAGCAGCCAACAAGATCCCAACCCACTTCTCACCAAAGGAAAGACAATTGTTGATAGAGAAAAGTTTTAACTTTTCATGGATTGTAGACTGTTTATTTTACACAGGACCTAACCAAGTCATGAGAAGGTGTGTTAGAGAAGATGAAACCTATGATATTTTGCATGCCTGTCATGATGAGCCATGTGGTGGGAATTTTGTAGCCAAGAGAACATCTATGAAAGTGCTTTCTATAGGATACTATTGGCCCACACTACACAAAGATGTTGCAGCCTACACAAGAAAATGTGACAGATGTCAACGCATGGGGAGACCAACAAGGTCTGATGAAATGCCCCTGTATCCTCAAGTGGTAGTCAGTCCCTTTGACAAGTGGGGCATGGATTTTGTTGGGCCTATTGATCCTCCATCCAATGGGAAATCATACATTTTTTTTTGCACTGATTATGTAACCAAGTGGGTGGAAGTGAAAGCAATGACACATTCCCGTGACAATAAAGTTGCTGATTTCCTGTATGAGCAGATTTTTACTTAGTTTGGAGTCCCAAGGGAACTTGTTATTGATCAAGGAGCTCAGTTTACATCAAACTTACTCACTGCATTAATGAATGATTACAAGATCAGGCACAGAAAGTCTAGCCCTATCACCCTCAAGGCAATGGCTAGGCAGATGTTACCAACAGAGAAATTGAGGCAATCCTTACTAAGACAATACAATTACACAAGAAGGATTGGAGCAGTCACCTTCCTGAAGTAGTCTGGGCCTATAGGACAACATGGAAAACAACTACAGGGTTCACTCCTTTTGAGTTACTCTTTGGAAAAACTGCCATGTTGCCACTAGAGTTTGAGCATAAGACCTTAAGGACTACTCTCCAGCTTAACATTGATATTTTAGAAGCCCAAAAGGAATGCCTCCTACAGCTGAATGCATTGGATGAGATAAGGAAAGCTGCCTTGTAGCATACTAAAGCTATCTAGCAGCAAAGAAAAAAATGGCATGACCACCATATCAAAACTAAGCAATTCTCTGCCGGTGATTGGGCGCTGCTCTATGACTCCAGGTACAAGGAAAATCAAGGTAAACTCACCACAAGATGGCTTGGTCCTTATGAAATAGAAAATGTGTTTGATAATGGTTTAGTTTAGTTAGCTACAATAGATCTTGTCTGATTCAAGCTACTGGTTAATGGACACTGTCTTAGGTTGTATCATAAGCTAGCGTCCAAAGAAGAATTTATGAAGCAGTTTGTTTCGGATGTGGCCATTGATCTTCCTACAGCAAAAGGCTTCGACCTTTCTCCTATAGAATCTCTTTAAAATTCTATGTTGCATGCCCATAATAAAGATTTCCTTTTTAAGGAAGCCACTTTCTCTGTTTTTCATCTATCACCACCATTCATTTCCTCTTCTTTCACATCACCCATCCATGTCATCCATCTTACCATATCGCCCTCATTTATGGTTTCAATTCCAGCCATCATTTCATGCTGAGCTGTGATCTTTCCCAACATGTAAGAGCACTTATTACAAGGTACACAATATCTTTTATTGTCACATCATTTATTTATTTCATTTATTCATTAATTGCTATGTACATATTAGTCATCATTGCCTATTCTTTGCCTATCCTTTCGCACATGTGTGGACACATGCCAAATTTTAAGTAGGGGGGGGGATAATCCATTTCAACTTTTTCTTATGCCACTGTCACAAATGTTAAGATATTTTCATTTTATTGTACTTGCCAAATATGAATGCATGTTTTCATCCTAAACAACAATTAACTGCTTGATTTGAGTATTTTTTAACAATCATTTCATGCAATTATCCTTTGTGTCATTCTTGGAAAAGTAAAGAAAAGTGACGGCAGGGCAGAAAGAGTAGGGCAGAAGAAGTTTTTCAAATTTTTAGAAGTTTGAATTTTAGGAATCTCAGCAGGAATAATTTGTGAATATGGGTGGCTAGTTAGTAAGACATGAGCCTACAAGTCATGAACCCTTGACACAAAATCCTCAAGCGGTTCAGGTATTCAACAATTGCGGTTGGCTGAATTACTTTCTGAGGATAGATTCCTTTAATGAGGAAGTTGCAGGTGAGTTTTTGAGAACTCTTTCAGAGGGAGAAGCTACAGTGTGGGGTTTGATAGTAGCCGTTACAGAAGAATGGATTGTAGAAGTAACTGGGCTTCCGACAGTAGGAGAAATTTTTTCTTCAGGGAGAGATGTTGTCTCTGCTAGGGCAGAATTCACAATACCAACAGATGGACCCTTGGAGGTTTCTAAACAAGGATGCAAAAAGGTGTCACTGCCTCCTCCATACTCAAAATATGCCACCTTCATAATCAGGTACTTGACTTGTGAGGGACGTTTTTCCTATTTGCATTCCTATCATTTTAAACTATTAAGTCATATGAGGCACAGTTTAGCTGTCAATGTTCCAATTTTTTTGTTAAACCTTTTGGAACATTGTGCCCATGAAACCCAGAGGGGTAGGGATAACTCTATCGCCCATCATGCCCTCATTAAATTCTTGATCGAGCATTCCTTGAGGGATGTATCACCCCTTTCTTGGCAAGAATTTGTTGCCTAGAAGGGTCTGCAACCTCCAGAGCCTCCTAAAGCACTCCCTGCACAACACAAGAAAAAGAAAAAGAGAGTAGAATCTACAAGTAGGGAAGCAGAGCAAGAATCATCTACTCCTGTAGCACTTATTCCTGCAGCCTCCACATCAAATCCCTCTACCCAAGTACAAACCAGGTTTGCTGGTAGAAAAGAAAAAGGGAAAATGAAGGTAAGAGAATCATCTAGGGCAGAACAAACCCCAGAATCTGACCCTCATGCTCAAAAGCGAAAATGTTCTACTCCACTCTTTCCTGCAGCATCTTCCCCTGTAGCAGTTTCTCCTGTAGCAACGCTTGTTGCCACTGTAGTTTCACTATCATCTTCTCCTACTGAGTCTGAATCCTCTCAACAGGTTAGAAAGAGGAAAGCCACGAAAGTGTCTCCTGCAGCTGTTACTTTAGAAACATTTCCAAAAAGAGCTTCATCAAGGAAACAACGCAAAATTACCTCAACCTCTGTTCAACCTGAAATTATAGTAATTTCTGAGGAATCTGAAGAATTTAGTCATGATGTTTCTCAAAATATATCTGAGAATGTTCCACAAAGTCCATCTATTATTCCTGGGGAAGTGCAAACTGAGACAGTGGAAGTTGAGGAAGCACAACATGTTAGTGGTAATGAAAGGGGGATGACAAGTCTTGATGACTTGGCTGAAGTAGCTAGGAAAGTTTCAGAAGAAGGACAATCTCCTCCTGTGCAACAACAGGAATCCATCCTGCAGCAAGAGGAAGAACAGCTTGGGCAGTTTGAAGTGTCTAATGAAACCCCATTACCCCCTGAAACTTGTCAAGCATTGGTTGTTTATAAAAGGACATTGTTGATTGAATATTTGGAATATCTTAGGACTACATGAAGGCCTGTTACATTTCAAACTTTGAGTTTCCACCATTTAGCTAAAACTAAAATTCAAAAAAGTATTTGGGAGGAAGAAAAGAAGAAATTGAAAAGAGAAATTGAAAGACAAAAACAGGAAATTCAAGAAATGAAAGAGAAAATGGATGAAATGATGAAGATAACTGGTAAAATTATGGAATATAGACCACCACCTAGGGTATATGCTATGTACCTTAAAGAGAAATTTCTTTGGTTCCAATTGATGAGAATTTTAAGAAATTTAGACCCTGTCATTCACACAGCTAAGGAATTTTATGATGCATATCAAGTAGCACCCAGTTGGCTGAAAAATTCCTTATGTGAGTTTTATTTGCATGGTTTGATAATTCCCTTTGAAATAGAGTGGAATCCACTTCTCTACATTGGTGACATTCATTTGAGGTCACTCAGGTCCTGGGCGACCAATGAAACTAACTATGGAAGATAATTAGAGGCTTATGAAGAGGCTGAAATGAGTGAACCTATTCCATTGCGACCTGAAAGCTCAGCTCCCAAAACAATTCTGAGAACTTGGATTACTATTGTGTATGGATTCAATGATCAGATGGAAAGAATGAAAATATTTGATATCAGGAAGCAGGTGCATGATGAGTTCAAAGACCAACCATATCTGTTTTGGAAGCTTTCATATTCTAGAATTGAAACAAGATGGGAAAAACTGACTGTTGGTCTGAGGAAATCTGAACCTCATAGCCCTCTGAACTTTAAGGCAGCCATCAGAAGGACATAGAAGTATATGCAGCTTGGTCTCCAAAGAAGGTTTGAGTTATGGTTACCATTATCATTTCGACCTCCAGTTTTAATGTGGCCACTTTATCCTTATTGGGCTATAGATGTTAATGAGGATATAGAAACCCATAGGTATGAGAGATGGCAAAGTTTCAGAGGTTTCTACTACAAATTTGGAACTTCATTACAGGGCCATACTACTCCTACTGATTTCAAAGAAACAAGTGGAAAGCTTAATGCTGGAGGACCATCATTAGGATAAGTAGGGGGAAAATGATGAGCTCGAAATATGCTCATAATTTGAATATTATGATGTATTTTTAATACCCTTTCTCTTATTGCTGATAGTTGTTTTAACTCTTTGATTAAAGATTTTTTATCTAAAATCGAGTAGTATCCTATAGCAACACATTCCTATATTCCTGCGGCTTAACATCTCTATGTGTCTATATTAATTTCCCTGTTTGACCTCCTGAATGACTGATATAATGCATGTGGTTTTCAGATAATGAAATGGATTTAATATGTGATTAATGAATGTGTATTGTGTTATTTTCCACACATGTTTTCTTTCGCTTCTGTCACCATGTGCATCACAGGTTGTTGAAGGAAGCATGAACGAGTCAAAGCGCAATAGATCTCAGCCTTGTAGTAAAGTCCATTTCCAGCACGACATTAAGGAAGTTGTTCCAGCAAAGACTCTTTGACTGGGTCATTGGGAGGAAATCTAAATGATCATTAATCTAGGAAGAGTGGAATACTAAATTCTCTCTGAATCGTGTTGAACATATATTCCTTCATTTATGAGAACTCTGTTCCTCAGTTTCATGATGCATTTATGTCCACATCTTTCTCTGTTAGAGTTAGGTAGTTAGTTGCTTTTCTAGTATAAATAAGTTCTCCTCCTGCATGAGTAAGCAACAGAGTGTGTAAAAGATAAGTATTATAATGAGAGACAGTGTTTTGTGTTAGTTTTCTTATAAGCAGAGCAATCAATGTATATGATTCCAAGTTTATGAATAAAAGCTGATGAAGTTTTGAGTTCAATTCTTGCATAAACTAGTTGATGCTTGCTAAGGGGGACCACTTAGTGAGTATCTGTAGTTAGTTAGTTATTTATCTCTTGTTGATTATAAGTTAGATTTTATTCTTGAAGGTTTCAGAGCAAACTCAGTCTTATATTGTTCCTGCAGCATCGGGAATCCACCCCTGTGTTTGTTCCTGCAGCATAAGGCCAGTTCATAGTTTGTTTCTTAGTAATAGTTGTCATAATTTTTACTTTGATTAAGTTATGCTTAAGTTAAGAAGACTTTACATTACATTCCTACATCATTAGTAGAATTCCTTCCAAGCATTTATTTCTGGTAAATTGTGACTGAAACTGGTTCTTAGTGCACATATAGTGCTGCTCCATTTCAAGTATATGTTCCCTAGTTTGACAATGTAAACGAACAACCATAAGAAGATGTTAGTCACCTACTAGAATGCCCAATTCCCAGGTTAGGATTTGCCACGAATTTTATATCCTTTTGTGGAATCGATCAGCAAGGATGAACATGGCTTGAAAACCCCCATATATTGGTTGGCATAAACTTAATTTCAATGGGGAAGAAAAAAGGAACCCAAGGATGACTAGCTTTGGAGGCATTATTAAAGAATCAAAGGGAAATTTAGTGGCTGGTTATGCTGGTGGTATTGGTATTCAGACTTCCATGACAACGAAGGCTAGAGCACTGCTTAAGGGCATTGAAATTGCTGTCACTCTAGGTATAAAAGAATTGCATATTGAAGGTGACTCCAAGACAGTGATTGATCTATTAATCATGATTTTTGTCATGGGTGGAGTATCTATGACATTCTCTTGGACATAAAGTTTTTGATTTCTAAACTTGAAAGGAAGATTTTTACTCACATATTTTTTTAGGTAATTAGGTGGTGGATGCTCTGGCCAACCTTGGTTCCTCGTGGATCCTATCCAAATGTTGGAGAAGACTTGGGGCTCTCCCTATGAATATACAAGGTTTTATCCTTGATGAGAAAACAAAATGTACTATTAATGATGGTAGCCAACTTTGTTGATCTGGGCAGGTACATGTGGCTCTATACCTTGGGCCCTTTGATGATATGGAACAAGCATGATGACATGGAGAGGAATAGACAAGATTTTGGGCAGTGGTTTGAAATGATGACAGAGAAGGGGTGAGCTCTTCAAAATATTTATGAGCAGTCTTGTCAAAAGTACCATAATTCAAATCATGGCATTAGAAACATGTATATGGAGAAGCATATCTTTGGATTTTTGGCTATTTATTATCCGATCAAGGTTATCATGGATCTTATTTTAAATTTGATGTACTTTAAAATGATTTATTATGGCCCCATAGCCATACTCTTAGGAATGTGTGTACATATGACCAAATTTATCCCCAGACTCTTGGCAAATAATTACTTGATCAAAGTTAGCATGGCTTTTAACTTAAGCTTTTTGTACTTAATAAAGTTTTATTATGGCCCCACGGCCATAATTTTCTTGGAAATGACCACCAACTCATGTGATGCTCTGGCTACCTTAATTAGGCATAATTCTCCTTATTGGTTTGATGACGGTGATAAATGGGTGATAAAGGTTACCTATTGCCAATTTGAAAATTTGCTAACTCTGGTTTTTTAGGTAAGTTGCATTGTTCAGTGTGAAGAGATGGGAGGTGATAGGGTTCAAACCGATCCAAATTAACCATTTTAAGAAGAAAATGATTATTAGCTTTCCTTTTTATCTACTTTCCTCTCTGGAAAGCTTGATTAAGGAAACCCTTGATTATGTTTCTTTAGAACCTGAAACGTTGCCACCTTTTCCCTTACACCAGGGCCTCATACTTTGTCTCTACCATTTTCATTTATCTCTCTACCCCCCAAGCCTATATCCACTATCTGTGTTGAAGAGCATGAACCTTCTGACCACTCTCCTCAAAAACCTTCCCATGCTGCTTATGTCGAACCAAAAGGGAAGAACCCCCCTATGTAAAATGAACCTAAAGATGTCCCTAAATCCAAACCCCCTACCAAAAAGAAGGGGGGTGTGGGTTTAGCACGTCAAAGGCAGCTGTTCTACTTTGTGAGTTAAAAAATGCCTCTACCAAGAAGGACAACAAACCGATGGCTAAGACAAAGGACAAAAAGGACACTTAGTGTCATGTGGAGATGTCAAACATAGACAGTGAGGGAGGGATCCTTGTGGACAAAGATTCTAAAGGTGATACTGTGGTGACAATGAGTGTGGATATTGGGATGAAAAAAACTAATGTTAGACGATCTCATAGATTGGACAAAAACAAGAAAGAGGTTCCTATTGATGAAATATCTAGCAGCTCATAGCAGACTGATGGCAACAAGACGTGTAAGTGGTAGGATACTGTTGAGGAGTTAGAAGAGTTTATCGAAGGCCCCAACCACTTCTCATAATTGAAAAAAATGATAAAAGAAGACTTTACCACTAAGTATTCAAACCATAGGGCTAGGGACGATGAGGTGATTAAGGGGGATAATGGAAAGGATGAGGAGTTCAACAAACTGTAGGACCTAGTTGACAAACTTGAATAGAAGTTTACCTGGCTGACATGCTTCGTGATAAAAATCATCCAAAGGTCCGTTGTCACTCTATCTGAGGTACTCAAAGAGGAAGTGGAGAAGAATACTAGAGGATAGGGACCTAAATGGGTGGGTGATGATGTCTTGAATTTTCTCATTGAGAAGTGGGAGGGACTTGCCAAGTTGTGGTTGGTTCTCTCTGCTGTTGCTTTGCTGTTTTTGGTTTCTTCTACTTTCTGGTTTAGAATTAATGATGAAATTTTAGTCCTAGTATCTTTTTGGCTCTTTGGACTCCTTGTGTAAAGGGTACTACACCCTAAAAAATGTAGCTTACTTTATAAAACAAACCATTATTAATATTAAAAAGGAACTAAAGAGATAAAATTAATGAAACAAGATGAGAGAGTTGATTAAACAAATTAATAACACGATTATAAAATAAAAATAAGAACTAATTAATAAAATATTAGGCCACTACTTCTAATTATAATAGTATAAAAGAGATCAAAACAAATTAATGTAATAATCTATTAATTAAGATTACAATTGAAGAACCACAAGGATCAAAAGCTACTAATAAGATTAATAATTCAAAAAGAAATTAAAAAGAATATAAAAATAATCAAGAAATAAACAATCTAAAAAGCAATCAAAATTAAAGTATTAAAATAAAAAAATTAAATTAATTAAATTATATTAATTAATATAATCTAATTAATACTAATTGATATACTATTATATAATATATTAAAACTAATTAATATAAAATAAGGCAACTACTTCTAATTAAAAAAGATCCAAAACAAAATAATATAATAGCAAACTAATTCATATTGTAAATTAAGAAACAAAAAGATCAAAGCCAACTAATTAAGAACACTCATTCCTTAGACACTAAAAAATGTCCTAATCAATATCATACATTTAAATCAGATTTACTAACATCATTTACTCTTTAACCCATCCTCTTTTTGCTTAATTAATTTGATTAGCCTAGCTAATTAATTAATTGCATCATTTTCATCCATTAACCTAATTAATTTAATTGGGTTAATTCATCTCTTTTCACACTAACACTTCATCTAATTAAATTAAGTAAATCAAAATATTTAATTTAATCTCCTAAGTCATCTTATTTAATTAAATAACCCTAAGTTATCTAATTAAATATCATTTCACCCCTCCCCTATTTATTAAATCATCTAATTTAATAAATATCTCTTTAATTCTCCTAATCCCCTAATTGCATAAATTAAATCTTGTTTAATTAGCAATTAAACTAATTTTCCTCTAAGCAAAGGGAATATTCCCATGGAATATTCATTATCCTCTTTTTTTCACAATTAAAAACTATTTTAATTTATAAATTACCTTTTTTCCTCACCTAAAGGAATATTCCAAGGAATATTCTCTCCTCCAATCAACTCACTTGGATTCTTGAACAAGCTAAACCTTCAACCTCTTGAGTAAGTTACCTTTGACCTATGTGAGCAAGTCAAAAGTGTCTTTGTTTGAGGCAAGTGTGAGCCTTTGATTAAAATCTCATCATGCATTCTCATCCATTGATGAGAATCCATGATCCATGCCTCTCATCCATTCATTTCTCATTTTCTCTCCTATAAATATGTCACTATTTGGAGACAAATGGATCCATCTTTCAATTTCAACTTATGCTGTTGAATTCACTTGCATCCATACTCTTAATTTACTCACTTGTTATCTTATTTTATGTCATTTTCATTGCACAATAGCTTAGAGCATCCATCTTAGTTTGTATATGAATTAGGGTTTTCATCTTTTAGCATAATTAGATAATTTGTAGCATAAAATCATAGTAACTTAGATTGCATCATGTTCATTTTTAGCATAATCTAAGTTTTCATACATCAATCACAATGGTTTCATCGATTCTCTTCCATAGAATTGACTAAAATAGGCTCATTGATCACGAGATTGGGAAAGGGTCATCTTTCCACATCAATACGATACCAATTCCACAATGGGATAAGTTTTAGATTAATTAGAGTAGATGTTTCGAAAGCTTTCATAATTTAGTATGTTAGGTTTTGATAAAATGTTTAGTTTCAATTTCGTTTGAATGATCTTGTTGAGATTTGAGTATTAGTGGCTCCGTTATGCTTTGATTCTTCATGGATCAAGGGTAATTTGGCCAATACTGATATTTTTGCATCACATTCTGGAGCTAGAAGGGGGGAAAACTGATAATCTAACTATTTTTTAGCTCAAATTCAATCTTTATGCTATTTTGCAGGTTGCAACGACTCTTAAATTACAAAAAGCGATGCTATTTCAATAGTGTCGCCATATACCGATGCCCTGTCAATTTGAAACACTGATGCATATTTAATCTGGTGACGCTGATTTAAATATGGTGACACATATTTAATCTGGAGGTATCAAAATGTTTAAATGACGACGCTCAAACTCACTAGTCTGACACTTTCAAATTCCAAGTCATGATGCTATCATTAGCAACAATGCCTTTCAAAATAACGATGCAATCATGCTCACTAGTCTTGCTACAGAGCGATGCCCAAATTTCAAACTACCACGCTATCATATTCAATGACGCCCTGATAGGGTAAGAAATTTTATGTTTGTTTTTTTGACATGTGACTTAATTTCTTTAGTTTATCTGATCACTAATGCATGCCTGACTGTGTTTTGGTTGTTAGACTAATAGGGTTTTGTAGGTTTTAAGGACATGAAGCAAAAGTGAAGAAATTCTTTTCTATCTCAAAATTCTATAATTGAAACAAGTGATTGATGCTTTGGGGAAATTATAACCTAATTTCATGCTTTCTACTTTCTTCTTTAGGAAACACACTAGAGTTCAATTTGGTTTAAAATGAACACTCAAAGTTGTATAAAGTTGAACCCTCACATCACATCTTTCAATTGGGCTTAAAATTGAACAAGGAAAACTTCATCTTTCAATTGGTGCTTAAAATGAACTCATCATTGCTTTGAAAGGTAAAAAATTGACAACTGTTTGCTATGTTTTGTGATTTCCAATGTTGTTGGTGAATGCGTATGCAATTATCTCATGCCATTTGGTGACCTTGAGAAACAAAAAACATTGTCTAACACTTTGCAAAATCACCCACATCTTTCAATTGGGTTTAAAATTGAACAGTCATGCTAGTGTGAGAAAGAGACATTGTGTGTGCTCCCTCCTTGCACTTTACGCGAATGGGGTGGTCAAACTACAAGTGTACTCCCTCACTTTTTTTATCTTTGGAGGGGCTTTCCTAAGACCAATTCGAAGGTGACTCCAACTAGTTTTTGACTTAGGCCGGTGTATAAATGGATAAGACTAAACATTCAAGTCCTCATGGTATGTAGGCCTTAGCCATACAATATCTTTCAGAACGGGGTACTACTGTAAAAAGTATAAGATCCCCTAGTAGGATTGATCAAAGATTTTAGTGGCTTCCTGGACACTCACAAAGTTCCATGTCCCTGATTACCCTTACTACAACCAATTTGTTTAGCATACCAAAATCCTATAAATATTTGTTGGTACAAGAATGGTCGTTTTGAAGCCACTCCACATTTGTACTATTCAATTGTAGAAAAAGAAAAATTCCTTTTAATCTTTAGATTTTAAGGATTTTGAGATTTGGTGTCTCGAGAAGTGTGTGCCATGGAGGGGAGCCAGTGTCGCCAAATCTCTAATTGTTCATATTGTCTAGTGTTTGGAGAAATCCTAGTGGGGACTCAACAAATGTAACCATTTCTATCCTAGGGTTGTAAATGATTGTGAGTTAGTTTAACACTTTGCTTGGTTTCAAAAGGATCCAAAAACAAGCATTCACTATCATCCTCAAAATTTCAAACACTTTGGCTCAAATATGGACTTCTTGAGTTAGCCTTGATATTATTGCTTATCCTAAGGATATATCCTTAGCAATTTCTAAATGTCTTGACATTAATCTCAAACCCATATTTCTCCCAAAGACACCATAGGCAATTATGGCTTTAACCTCATGATTTTCAAAAAATGGACATTGTGAAAGTTATGATGTTTTTGACATAAACATTTAGTTTGGAAACATAATCAAAGACAAGTGTTTGTGGTAAAATCAATTCACTTAAGCAAAGATAAATTGAAAAATGAACCCCACATGACTATTTGGAGATTGATTGCTCTTGTTGAACAACCTGATCTTCTAGGTGCTATAATTCAACCAGACTTTGAACTCATAAATGGTGAACAAATTGATCTTATTAGCAGTTTGAGAACCTTCACTTTTGAAAACAAATAAACAAACAAAAAGTGGAGAAACACAACCATTTTAGAAGAAGAAGAGGAACATGCTGATATTGAGGCTGGAAGGCCCCTATTACCACCACCTGCATGGCAGTAAATTTCTTCCTTTCTTCCATAAACTTAAACCGTTTCCACATGATCTCATAAAAAATCAGGATCCCTAAGCCAAGGTCTACAGGTCCTCATTTTAGACTTAGGCATCTCACTCCTAAAGCTCTTAAGAAACACCTTCTAGCAGTTCATAAAAATAGGAACAAATTGGTAGCAAAATTTTATAGACACGCTTGAAGGTACAATACAAAACTATATGCATTCTTTTGGAGTCAAAATCCTGGTCTTTTTCATGATACTTAACTCCTCGAATGATTCATCAAACAGTCAAAATTCGTAGGGGAAAATCTCTAGCACTCCATTTTAGACATAGGAATCGTAGAACAAGGTATGGTCAAAAGTGGGCTTCAATATTTTACCGCAATCACTACAGTTTGATGAGAAAAATTTATGCCCGAGCTAGGATAGTTCAAACATGTTTGAACATTCTCATCTGTCCTCTCATTTTCTAAATCATTGAGTCTTTAGGATTTGGAAATTTTAGAGGTCTAGCATTATAGACATGGAAAATATACCGACATACTTGATCCTGATTACTAACACCGTTTCATCCTAAATCATCCTTCGGTCTAACCATTTAATCGAATGCCTTTATTTGATTAAATTCATCAATTTTCCTCTCTTAATTAAATAATTCATTTTATCTAATTAAGTCTGTCTCTCTTGTTGATTAAATCAATTTATCTAATCTAATTAACCCTATGTCCATATTTAATTAAATAATTCCCTTTATTTGATTAAATCCCTAAAGTCTATCTATTAAATTAAAACCTTATTTAGTTTAATCTAACTTCATCTCCTTTAATTAAATAAATCAATTTTTTTTATTTAATTAATCTTTAAATCATATTCTTCTCACATTTGATTTAAATCAATCTATAAATCTAAGTCAAATTTGTCACATCATCTAATCTCCCATTAAATTAATTAACCTTGATTAATTTAATCTCTATTCATGTCCCATCCTATAGCTTTTGCCACTTGCACATGAAAATAGATTTAATTCATTTATTAAATCTCTATTTTCCCTCAACATGGCATAATGGAGGAATATTCTCTCAAATTTGAATTCAAAATCCAAGTGGACTTTGTCCTTCCAACATGACATTCATTTCATCTTACATGTCCTTGTGCATTGAGCCAAGTGTCATTTAAGGAATTTCTTTTCCCTCTTACATGTCACTTCACCATTTTTAAATATCACCTAATTGCATATATGGGAACATTCATCAAAATGTGCACATCCCTCATCCATTCTCATCTTGACAAGTGGAACCTTGCCATTGGTTGAATTTTATTCCCACATTGCTTCATTTTGGGCATTTCTCCAACTTGTCAATCTATAAATAAGAGGTCTCATTCCTCATTTTAGCATCCACAACTTGAGTAAACTTACTATACTCAAATTTATAGCAATCTTCATCCATATTATTGAGTTTTATAGCTAGGTTATGCATATTTTTATCTTGGAGGACACATCAATCATCAACAAAGTGGATCACTCTTCATCACCAATCAACAAAGCTTGCATAGGAGTTGGGAAAGGGCCAATTTCCACATCAAATTGGCACCAACTCCCCCAAGAGATTAAGAGTTTGCATTGCATTTGAATATGATTTAATATCTTTGGCTTATGCTTGTTTATGTTTTTCATTTCATTTTCCTTTCTATTGCAATTCAAATGGATTTCTTGGGGAATCATGATACTAACTTGCATTGGATCTAATATAGTGTTTGTCTCTTGTGTTTGTGCAGGTTGGGAATCTTGGTTCACATTTTGGCGCTAGAAGGAGGGCTACCAAAAGTTCTAATCACATTTTTCTCACCAAATTCCATGCTTTTTCATTTTTTTGTGTCTCTACAGGGAACTCCACTGCTGGCAACTTAGCATCGCAGTTTAGGACTATTGGGACTCCAACGTCGCTATATCGCACCGCTACAAAATCCAAAATCTAACAGTATCTATTTCCCACTTGAGATTCAAATTTACAAACTCTGTCGTTGAGTCTTTTGCGCCTGTTGGAATCTTTTCAAATTACAAACTCCACCACTGGCTCAAACAACGACACCTTCATGCTTTCTATCCCTACCATAGAATGATGCTGATTGACAAGCAGCACCATATAGCACCGTTGGAGGGCTTCAAACTATGACGCCTTCATAGGTTGCACCGCTGGAAGAAAGTAAAAAGTGAAGTTTAGTTTTTTATGACATGTGCCTTTTTCATTTCTGATCATTAGTGGTATTATTTTCTTTCTTGATCTATGTTTTGCAGGTTTGATAGGTTTTCTTGTAGGTTGACTTGAGCAAAGGTGAAGGAGCAAAGAGGCATGATAGTATCACCATTTCATTATACCAAGTGTTTTTGAATACTCTAGTGTTTGTTTAACACTTTTGGAGGATTTTCATCTTCTTAAAAGAAAAATTGTTATCTCTCATGCTTAGGACATACTAAATTCATTTTGGGCTCTAAAAAGAACACTTCAATTTCTTGTTACAAAAGGCTTAAAATGAACTTTAGGACACAAACTTACTAAAGTTGGTTTTCGCATTTAACAATTGAACAAGACAAATTTTCACATTTCCTTTGGTGTTATAAAACGAAGTTATTTATTGCTTTGTAGGATTAAAAAGAACATGTGCTACTTTGTTTTTGTAATTGCTTACTCAAACTAACACCATTGAAAAGATGTATCCGCTTCTCTCATGCCTCATGATGATCTTGAGAATCAAAAGGCATTTTGATGGTCTTAGGTTGGGATAAAGTGATTTCCTCCACACTTTGTTCTAGGTTTAAAATTAAACAAAACATCTTGCGAGTGTGAGTAAACCTATCGCGTGTATTCTCTCTTTATTTCTCAACAAAGATCGATCAAGTTACGAATATGTTTGCTCACTTTTGTTTATCTTAGAGGGCCTACCTTGGGGAAAAAGTACTCACCCAAGGGAACAATTCAACTGGTAACACTCTAAAGCCAAGAGTATTTCCAGCTAGGATATAAAAGTGGGTATTGGAACAAACTCTAGTATCACATGGTTGGCTCCGATGAGAAAGGCATCAATGGTCTTTCGCCTTGATAGGTCAACTCCTACGAACAAAAATTCTGAATTAAAACCCTTGTTGTAGAAAGGCCAAAATCCCTATCTATTTGTTGGTGCAAGAACGGTCATTCTGAAGCCGCCCCACACTTTTACGATTTTTAGTAGAAATGGAAATTATGCCATGGAAGTTTCATGGGTACTAATGCTTGGCTTCCCTGAGAAGTGAGTATCGTGGAGGGGAGCCAATGGGGTCAAGCATCTAACCATTTACTAAAAATAAGCGTAGTTGGACTTGTGCAAGTGGGGAATCAACAAATATAGTCTTTCATATCCATAGGATTGTGCTTTTTCTTTGTTACAAAACACTTTTCTTGTTTGAAAAAATTTGGAAACAAACATTTAACATTTTCATCAAAACTTCAAACCCTTTAGGAAGCAAATACAATTGACCAAATTCATGTATTATTGCTTGCCCTTGGGATTTTATCCTTAGAAGTTTCTAAACACTTGAATTATATCTCAATTTTCTTGCTAAAGTTAACAATAGGTAACCCTTGCCTTGATTTCATCAAAGTTCCACATGATATATTTTGTGGAATAAGAAGAATTTGACATTGGACATCTAGTTTGGAAAACCTAATCAAATAAGTGTTTGTGGTAAAACAAATTCATTAAGAAAAGACTAAAAACAATTGGACCCCACACATGTGTCCCCAATGATCTCATGCAAGATCAACATCAAGAAACCAAAGGTAAAAGATCTTAGTCCAAAAGATCACCAAATGCATCTCTCAATGCTATACGAATTCAGACAAAGAATGCTTTTTAATTTTTACAGGAAAGCCTCAAGGAACAATCCTAGATTGTACTCATTTTATTATTGTCAGAATCCCAATCTTTTCCGTGAATTTGAACACCTTGTCTAGAGAAAAGCATGTTCTTCAAAACTGAGGTCTAGTAAACAAGTGTCTCTTTAGGTAAACATAGGATCAAAATCAAACCTTCATCCATCCTTGAACATCAAACCAAAATCACCTCACCATCAACAGTTGAAAAATCTTGAAATTATCCTCCATGCTAGGCTTTTTGGCAAAAAAAATCAAAATCATCAAATCCTTGAAATATTTGAATCAAAACATCAAATCATCTTTGGCTAGGTATGTGTAGATGCATCCTTTTGCATATGCTTAGTCAAATTATCAAACCATCTTGTTTAGCTAGGTATATGTAGATGTGTCCTTCTTCATATACTTAGGTAGATTATCATCTTGTCTGAATAGGTGTGGGTAGATGCATCCTTCTCCCTACACATTTAAATTATCAACCTTTGAGAAAATATACCCCCTAGATAATCATCCAAACATCTTAGGGTTTATTTGTTCATAATCCAAAATCAAAGAAAACCAAAAATCAAATCAAGGTCAATCCAAAAAATCAAAATCCAAAACAAATCCAAAAAACATCCAAAAAGTCCTAAAAGTCTAGCATCCCCTCAAGATTTCTCAAAAGTTCAAACATCCACATCATTCATATTTTCCATCATCTCCCTCATTTCACCTTTGATCCTTAAAACATCCTAAAATTTCTCTTTTGTACCTAAAGTTAGATCAATCCAAAGAATTATTCTTGAAAGTTGATCCCTATTTTATGGTGCAAACTAGATCTCAACACAAGAGGAACATGGAAGCCAACAAAGAAACATCCACTTCGAGTGATCTAAGAAAAAAAAATTCTGAAACGAATCCTGTTGGATCAAGCAACCCTTTAACTAACTTTCCTTCATAATCAAATCAACAAGAAGAAGTTCAAGTGGAGGATCTTACCAACAACCCCTTTGGAATGTCACATGAGGAAATCACTGAAATGGTTCAAAATCTGGAGAATCATAAAATTATCAATATCATGATGAGACTCAGTCCATCACTATACATGCTCGAATTAGCAAAGTAAGGGGCTAAAATCCCCTCCTATTTTGATCTTAGCACTATTGTGGAGCCATCTTTTGGGGTCATGCACCCAATCTCATCCACCATCCCCATTTCATCTACATCTCCATTTCAAAGCATCACTCAAAACATTCCCCAAATCACATCATCTATTGCTCCAACTCAACCCATTGTTAACAAGGGAAGCACATTTCTCAATGCTTTACAAAAACATCCCCTTGTAAAAAATCAAGATTTGGATGCAAATACCATCTTGGGACAATCCGTACCTCAAAACCCATCACATCCATATTTCCCTCTCACCTTTCACAATCTAAATGACCCATCATCATCATTTCGTGCAACACCCCAAACATCTCTCCCCATAACCTCACAAGGAGAGAATGATATATTTGGACCAAGGGGCATCTTTGACACTACATCTTCATCATTCCCCCAAGGGAGTTTTCCACTTACATTTCCACCACTTCCACCATTTTCATCAATATCCACATCACCTCTTGGTTTAGAAATGCCCCCTTTACCAAGTATCAATCAACAAAATTAGATCAACCCACCGAGCATCAATCAAAGTACCATATCAAATCCTTAAAGCTTGTCATCGATATTGCAACAACCAATGGAAACCACCCTGATAATGCAAACCACCACCATCACATCATCAACCATCCCCCAAACACCTCAAAACATGGTCTCTCAAGGACAAAACACATCGATCACACCATCTACCACTCAAACACCAACCATCAACACAACGATTCCTCTCATCACCACAACAAGCACCATTCCAAATCCACCTCCACCACCACCACCACCAATCTCAAATACATCAAGCCAATACAATATTGCATTGCAAGCTACTCAGCAGGCTGCTTATAAGAAAGCATTACAAAAAATTCAAAACCGACATCACATAGCTAGCCACTCAACAAGCTGCCCAAGCTGCTCAAGCCACTCAAGCTACATAGAAAGCGCTACAAGCACAATAGGCTGCACAAGTCTAAGCTTTATTACAACAACAACAAACTGCTCAAGCAGCGTAGGCTGCACAAGCCGCTCAAGCCACACAAATTGCACAAGCTTCTGCTCAGGTCCAAGCACAGGCTCAAGCTCAAGCCCAAGCTCAAGCCCAAGCTCAATACCAAGCACAACAAGCTGAAGCACAAGAACAAGCACAAGCACAATATCTTGCACAACAACAAGTGGCTCAACACCAAGCATATTAACAAGTGCTAAAACAATACCAAGAACAACAAGAAGCAACTTGATTAGCCACCCAACAACAAGAATTTTTGGTACAACAAAAAGCACAACAACAAGCTCAACAACATGCACTAAAAGCACAGTAGCAACATGACCAACAACAAGCATTGTTGGTACAACAACAATTGCAAACATACTTGGCTCATTAGAATATGTAAACACCATCTATCAACATACCAACCAATCCACCAATCCCACCAATAGTTGAACCACCTTAGAACACTTTCATCCCACCCTCTGATCTGCAACAAGTGCTAGACCTTCAATCATGGTGAGCCACGAAAACCCCCAGCAACTTTTGCCCTTATCCATTCGATAGGAGCCCGACAATGAAACCATTCCCAAAGGGATTTGAGATCCCCAAATTCGATAAATACCGTGGGATGGGCAACCATGAAGATCACATTAGGGAATTCCAGGTTCATTGCATGGAAGTTGCGTATGATGATACCTATCTGATGTGGTTGTTTCCTAGAAGTTTGGCTGGCCACACCATGGAATGGTTCTCTCGCCTACCTCAATGGATTAAGACATTTCAAGAAATCATAGACGTATTCATCAAAAAATATGCATGCAATATCACTATGGATGTCAGTCTAGAGGAACTATCAACTCTAAAAAAAGGTAAGAATGAATCATTTGCTTTATTCCTACAATGATGGTGATCCAAGGCCAATCAGAGCAAATGGGTCATTCTTGAGGAACAACAAGTGTGCACTATCATATCCAACCTCGACGGAGCCTTGGCATTCCATCTCAAAGTCCAAGGTATCACCACATATGACCAATTGATTTCCAAGGCGCTTAGCATCGAACGAGCCCTTATGACACAACTTAGAGGATCAACTACATATCCCAAACAATAGAAAAATTTCCCATCCACTAGTTACAATGAAAAACCTCGCACATGGGAAATAAAAAAAAATGTTACCATCGATGGTGTCATCGATGCCAAAGTTGTCATCAATGCCCCTCGACAAAACACACTCGCACCACAACAACAAATCCAAAACCATCATCAAAACCATCACCAAGCTAAAACAACAACACAATATCCAAATAATCAAGTGATCAATAATGTCAACGATCGAAGGGGACCACCCCAACAAAAGAAGAATTCCCCCAAGTGGAAGTACACCACCCTTGGGGAACCACTCAAAGTCATCATGAAGAAACTAATAAACAAAAACCTCATAAAAGCTCCTACTTATGAGAACTACCAATAACCAGATGTTAAACCTTTGTGGTACAATGAAAATAAGCTCTGTGACTTCCACAAAATCAAAGGGTACACCACTAACAGTTGCATGAGGTTAAAGAACCTAGTCCAAGACCTCATCGATCAAAAAATCATAAATGTGGAACAACCAATAGGAAATCAAAACCTCAAAATATACACGAATCAGATGCCTAACCATAACAGTAAAGGGAACAATAACACTGATAAGGGGAAATTTACCTTCAAGAATGTGAATCATGTGTACGACCATGTCATCGCATCCCTGAATGACTACTGTGCTACTATCACCATCAAAGGAGCCCATGCCAGTTGTGGAGTCATCACAAGAGGTGGAAAAAATACCATTGCAGGGTCATCTCAATGAAACAGAGCGCCCACACCTAACTAAAGATCTATTCCCAGTGGTTACAATGTCCTTGATCAACTAAAAAGAACCCCAACACAAATCTCCATTATGGAGTTTTTAAAAATTTCATCCGCCCACAAGAAAATCCTTGAGGAAGCATTGGCTTCATGAACCGTCCCCGTAGATCTTGATGCAGAACAATTCCAAGCTATGGTCAGAAATATCATCACTCTGATTCTCCTTACATTATTTGATCAAGACATTCCCACTCAACCATCTCATAATCATGCACTCCATTTAGAGGTCCTATTGCATAAAAATAAAGTTAAGCGAGTCTTGGTGGATGGAGGTATAGACATGAATATTTGTTCCCTCAAGCTCATTAAGAACCTAAAAATCTTAGAGGATTCCATTGACAAAGGAAAAGGTATTATAATTAGAGCATATGATGATCAAGAAAGAGTGTCCCAAGGAACAATCAAAATCCTTATTCAAGTAGGGCCAACTATCATGGAAACTACCTGTCAGATCTTGAACCTCGACTTTCCTTGTAACATTCTCCTAGGACATTCGTGGATCCATGCAATGCAAGAAGTAGCATCAACCTTTCATCAATGTGTCAAATTCACATATGAAGGACAAGAGGTCACTATCCATGGAGATCCTGAACCATTCTCCTACTGCAAGAACCTAGAGTCAAAATACTACAAAATCCCTCAAGTGCCTAAAAATGATGAAGGTCCATCAACACCATACATTGATCCAACCACTCTTGCTTCCACTTCTGTGACAGAGACAACCGCCACTCCCACCATCCCCACCATATTTGATATCAAAGTCATCATCTAGGACAATGGTTGTGGAAGCTATACGATTCCCAAAAATTCCTTTGTGGTAGGAGAGTTACCAAAATCTCCTAGATCACGAGGACACCTACAATCAAATGAAGCCTCCACATCTCAAACATCCCCTGAAGAATATCCCAACATTAGAAGTTGGGGAGGTCTTGGCCAAGAAGTCATAGAGGAGGACCCATATCATTTCCTACAAAAAGATAATAGACCAAAAGCTAATCTACCAATGGATGACAGAAGCAAAGGTTTGAAAATGATGCTCACAATGGGGTAATGAAAGAAACTAGAAACTAGGGGAAAATGACAATGGGCTTCTAATACCTATCATTCCTGAGATGTGAATGAGAAATCTTAGCCTTGGATGTTCCCCTCCGATTATAACCATACGTGGATGAGATCCCCCAGTTAAAGCAGTAAAGATTCCTCGTGAATCAACACCAGCTGAATTTCGCTTACCTGTATCCATTGGTTGTGTCATAGATAATTTCACTTTTGACATAACTAATGTCTGTAGTAGTAGCGATGATGAGGAAGATACCATATCTGACCTACCAATTCTTTTTGAGAATTCCTCACTACTTATGATCAGTACCCTATCCTATGAATTTGAAAACCAAAACCATGAAATCCGTCTAGTCTACCCACAACTCATTGATTACGACCAATGAGGACCACCAATTCTTGACACATTCAAAAATGATGAAACACTCTCAGAATTCATAGGACTATGGGATAACATTCCATGTGGGGATCATAAAGTTGGATTTGAAATAATTCTGGATACACATGCATATTATGGGGAAATGATTGAATCCCTCAGTCGCAAAAGCGAACAATTGAGAAT
This sequence comes from Sequoia sempervirens, assembly GCA_007258455.2. Classification (NCBI taxonomy): domain Eukaryota; kingdom Viridiplantae; phylum Streptophyta; class Pinopsida; order Cupressales; family Cupressaceae; genus Sequoia; species Sequoia sempervirens. The sequence continues at coordinate 403,367,910 of VDFB02281492.1, read as the reverse complement.
AATCTCTAGGTCCTTGAATGAAAACCACACTGTGGCACTCTCTGACCCAAAAATAGTAAAAATAAAGGACACATCCAATGGTGAAAACCTCTCTGAGGCACCCAAGGATGGGGGATTCAATCTTCCTCTCAGAGCTCTCCATCAGGAAAAATCAGCGGTCCTAGCTGAAAAATGCAATCCAGTCAACCTAGGAATAGAGGAGACACCACACATCACATTCTATGTGGAGTTATTACTATCAGATGAACAAGAGAACCTAGCAGCCTTCTTAAGAGAAAGACAAGTTAATTTTGCATGGAGCTATGCAGACATGCTTGGGCTCGATCCAAAAATTGTGGTTCATCATCTAGTAGTGTATCATCAACTAAAGCCAGTCCGTTTGACAAAAAATGAGAAAAATGCATCCTCAAATTGCTTTATTGGTCAAAATGGAATTGAAGAAACTACTGGATGTAGGATTCATATGACCAATTGACTACCCCGAGTGGGTATCCAATCTGGTTCCTGTTTCAAAGCTAGATGGGAGCATTTGAATCTGTACAGACTTTAGGGACTTAAACAAAGTATGTCCAAAAGATGATTTCCTGCTGCCCAACATTGACATGATTGTAGACATGATGGCGGGACACAAAATGCTTTCCTTGATGGACGATTTATCAAGATACAACCAGATAATGATTTCTAAAGAATACCAACACAAAACAGGCTTCACTTGTCCATGGAGGACTTACTACTGCAATATGATGCCATTCGGCTTGAAAAATGTTGGGGATACTTATCAAAGAGAAAAGATTCTAATATTCCATGACATGATCCACAAGACTATCAAAGATTACATTGATGATATATTAGCAAAATCCAGGAAGAGGAGAGATCACATAGCAACCTTGAGTGCTATTTTTGATAGGCTGGAGGAATACAAAGTCCAATTAAATCCAAAGAAGTGCATCTTCGGTGTACAATCAAGAAAGTTGCTAGTATACATAGTGTCAATGAGAGGTATTGAAATAGATCAAACAAAAGTGAAGGAATCCTAGAGATGGAGGCACCCAAAACATTAAAATAGTTGAGAGGTCTCCAAGGCAGGCTTCAGTCCATCTGCAGATTCATTGCATAACTGGTGGATAAAAAATCCTTTATTCTCACCTACTTCACAAGGGAGTAATGTACAAGTGGGATAACAAGTGTGAGGAAGCCTTCAATAAAATGAAAGCATATTTTCTTACACCACCAGTCCTCATGCCACCAATCCCAAGAAAGTCATTAAGTCTCTGTGTCAGCAATAGCAGCAACCCTCGATGCTCTTCTAGCTTAGCACGATGAAAATGGGATAAAAAGGGCCATATATTACATCAGCAGCACAATGGTTGGGAATGCGTTAAACTACTCATTCATCAAAAATCCCTGTCTAGCAGTAGTGTTTGCTTCACAGAAATTCAAACATTACATGTTGGCACACAAAATAAAACTCATCACCAAAATCGACCCCCTCAAATACTTACTATCAAAAGCAATGCTTATAGGAAGGATGGCTAAATGGGTCATGATACTATTAGAGTATGACATTGAATATGTGGAGAAAAAAGTAATCAAGGGCCAAGTCATAGCAGATCAGCTTACAGAGGCACCAATCTATTCAGAGAACCCACTCATATCAAAGTTTCCAAATGAATCCATCTTCAATCTCAACATAGTTGACCACTGGAAAATCTACTTTGATGGCTCCTATACGCAACATGGATCAGGAGCTGGTGTTTTCTTCATCACCCCACAAGGGGGATTGTATTCCTAGATCCTATAAATTGGCATTCCCCTGCACTAACAACATCGCAGAATATGAGGCTTTAACCATAGGTCTTAGAATAGTAGTGTAGTGGCACATCACGACCCTCAAAATATATGGAGACTCGCAGCTGATAATAAATCAACTAAAAAATGAGTACCAAACAAAGTATGATAAGCTGAATCCATACAAAAAACTAGTGGAGACTCTCAAGGAATCCTTCATTGAGATCACATTTGAGAAAATACCTAGAGCTAGCAACAGAGTTGCAGACACCATGGTAATGATTGGGTCCTTACTAGACATCCCTCACAACGTCCTAAAACATGAATTCTTGGTAGAGAAGATTCTCGTGCCCGCATTCAAGGTACTAAAGTTAGAATTTGTGTGCAAAATCTTTGGTCCTAGTGATCCCTAGTACCATGACATTTATACCTACCTACGCATAGGTGTCCTACCGGTTGACCAACCCTCAAGCCTAAAAAGAACCTTTGTCAAAAAATCCTCTAGGTTTGTCATCCTAAAAAATACCTTATACTGTAGAAGCATAGAGGGAACCTTATTACGCTGCCTCGGTACTAACGAAGCCTTTACTATTTTAACTGAGGTGCATAACAAGATTTGTGGTTCACACTCGAGTGGAATGACCTTGGCCAAGAAACTGCTGAGGATGGGGTATTATTGGCCCACTATGGAGAAAGAGGCACACGACTATGTCAAAAGGTGTCTACAATGTTAGCAACATGGGGACCTCATCCATGCTCTAGCTCAAGATCTCCATACCATCATTACACCATGGCCCTTTTCACAGTTGGGGCTTGATCTCGTTGGAAAAATCATTCTCACCTCATCCAGTGGCCACAAGTTTATCATTACTACCACTGAGTATTTCACCAAGTGGGTAGAAGCCATACCAATAACCTACATAATTGGGAAGAAGATATCAAAGTTCATCCTAAACAACCTCATATGCCACTATGGTGTCCCATAGGCTATCATCTCTAATAATGGGACACCATTCAAAAATCAGGATGTTCGTGACCTTTGCAAAAAATTCAAAATCCAACATCACTTCTATACACCATACTATCCCCAACGCAATGGCTAGGAAAAAGCCACCAATAAAACCATCCTAAAGATCCTAAAAAAGATAGTCAATGATGCAGGTCATGACTGGCATCTGTAGCTAAATCCTGCCCTTTGTGCCTATCGAACTAGCATCTGCACACCCACCGACGCCACCCCATTCTCCCTAGTTTATGAATCAAAATCCATATTGCCCATTGAGATCGAGCTCCCATCATTGAGAATATCATTGCAAAACCTCATTATGGACAAGGAATACTGATTATCAAGACTGAACGAGCTGGAGCTATTGGATGAGTGACATATAGAAGCATTGAATCATTTGCAAGTCTATCAAAACAGACTCAAGAGGAGCTATAACAAGAGAATCAAAAGCAAGACTTTCTATGTTTGAGAACTTGTCCTAAAGGAGAATCAAAAGAACATCCCAAATCCAAATAACAAAGGAAAATTTGAACCCAACTGGTTGGGAGCATTTGTTATCACAACAAGTTACAAGTCAAGGGCATATCAGTTATCAACACCCGAAGGGGAACCTCTATAGGAGCCTATGAATAACTCCCATCTCAAAAAGTTTTATGCCTAATATTTCAAGGTATAGAACCAAAAAATCCAAAAAAATTAGAAAATATCATGAAAAAATGGTCACCTTGATGAAAACCTGGCAAACAGGCATCTTGGTGACAACAAAAAAAATAGAAAACCAAAAATCCAAAAAAAAAAATCAGAAAAAGAATCAAAAAGCAATAAAGAGAAAAATCATCCTCTGGTGAAAACTGCTTCAGTGGCACTTTGGACAAGTACCTTGGTGAAAACCTAGAAAACATGCACCTTGTGTAAATAAGTACTTTCCATCCACCAGGATCTTCATGACTTGTCCTACATCATCCATCTTCCATCATCCATCGCATTCCATATCTCCATCACCCATCCATTCGACATCTGCATCATAGCTTGGTCTTGTGTTCGAGTCATGATCATTCATAGTACTACTTGGCCCATTCCCAAGGTTAGTTTGTCCTACCTTTATCGGATTAGACTATCGCATCATGCTGGGGGAATGTTCTCATTTGTGTATATTCTTGAAGTCCTTAAATCGAAAAATCCAAAAACATCAAAAAATCAAAAATTTGAAAAACATCCAAAATATATCAAAATCCCAAAAAATAGGTCAAAAATTCAGAAAAAAAGTCAAAAATAGAGTTGTCTTGTCGAATTATGGGTCTCTGAGCCTTGAACATAGGCAAGGTTGATCTTTGATCATCCCCTGAGACACTTATGTCAGTCCTTTAGGAGTCCATAATAAACTGACAATCCATTTGTTCATATCTTATCAATAATCGCGTTTAAGTCAGTTGAACTACGTGGTCTCTACATGTATAACATAGGCAAGGATAATTAGTTGATCAGCCCCCAAGGCCCCTAGGATAGGTCCTTAGGTTAGTCTCTTGGTTAAAATCTCAAAAAACCCCAAAACATTTGAAAACTTGAAAATCAAAACATTTGTAAAATCTTGAAAAATACCAAAAACAACCTCAAAACATTTGCAAAACATCAAAAACATCCAAATATTTGAAAAAAATCCATCCGTCTCATCTCGCTCTCACCAGTAATAAACATCACCCATAATAAACAATCGTCATCCTCAACCTTTGGTAAAACAGTCAAATGTCAAAATCTCAAGTCTAGGTTAGTACGTAAACAAGTTGGTCAACTCTTTGTGTCAATAGCCTATCATCCAATCAATCCCATATCAAATCATCTGATATCGTCATTTCCTAGGATGCATCCTTCCTACAATGGACATCAACGTTAGGCATCACCGTAGTTTAGTCTTGGCTAGCAGTATTGAAGAACATTAGCTTGTTTGTTTGCTTTATCTTTGTCTTATTGATTTATCTTATTGCACTCATTCCAAGGACCTCTCAATGATGTCTAAAAAAAATATTTAGAGAGATAGAAATGGGGCAATGATCATTATCTTTTTATCTACTATTCTTGTTGGATGTCTTTGTAATATAACCTCAACGAATACTTGCTTTATTAGATATGTGTGGAAGGTGTTTTAGATGTCTTGTTGATCACATAGGAAGGCTTTCCTTTCTATGTTTTGGTATGAGATGTTTGAAGTACCTAAAGTACATCCTGGTAAGGTTTCCGTATGTCAAGTGTGAATAGGGATACTCCTATCCAACTATCGAGTCAAAGACCATCGCACTAGGTACAACACCATCCTAGTTCTTTATACCTTGATGCATTGTTCCCATGTGTGTTATCAAACATAAGGTAATTAGCCCTTTGAAAATCCTAACTCCTTGGCAAGAAAATCATCATCATCATCTCATGTCTTGTTGGAATCTTTTGACTTTCTTCTATCTCTTTCTTTTCGTGCTAACAGTGGTACCATGATAGTTAAATCAAATCATCATTATTATTGCATCCATCCTACATCCATACCATCAGCATATAACATATTGCATATTGCATAACATATCATATACAAACATATATTGCATTTCCATACATATAGATTGAATATTCTAAGTGTTACATAAATCATTATCCCATAAAACACCTGCATCATCATATTACATATCCATATTCACCATAAGCATAACATGATCATCCACCATAGCATCATACCATAACATTGCATAACTATCACATTAACACACATAAGCATCCATCAAAAGCATCATAACATTTCATACAACATCATCATAGCACCATGTCATCCATCATTTCAAAATAACAATTTTTTAATCTAAGCATCTGCATAAAGGATAACATTTACCGCATCCATACATAATCATTGCATAGTGCATACATCATCATAAAATGCATAAGAAAATATTGAAAAAGAAATACATTCATCCATCAACATCTGCATCATCATACATCACATCACATCACATTATAAATCATAGCATAGCATATAGAAATCAAAATCCATCTATAAACACATCACATAGCATATCACATAAAAAAAAACACCATGTCGTATATATCATCAAAATATGTATTGTCATGGTACAAAGAATCAGATCAAGTATCAAGTATATAAATACAAAATGGCCCATCGGGCTATCAAAATTGAGCCCATGGGGCACCAAAGGTATCTTGTATCTGATAAAAAATGGAGGCCTAGCCCTCCTGGCTACCGCCCTCGCCACCTGCTCTCTCCCTGTGCTGCTCTGCTGGCCTATAGCTAGTCCTCTATGAATAATATGGCACCCTAGCTTCTCTCAACATGACCTAATGATAATGCATCCATTAGTAATCGGCCTCCTAAATTGCCTCTTTGTAAGCCTAGAGTGATACTATGTTCAGGGAGGAAGAGGTGGCCATGCCCTCTAGCTGCTGTTGGTGGCCCATATCTGTTGCTACCTATAGCTTTGCGGCCTACCTCTGTAAAATGGCCTAATCCCGCTTAGCCCTAGCCTGATCCCTCTCTGCTGTTAGTGTCTGTACCTGGGCCTACAATTACAAAATCTGCCCATTTCTTTGATCCGGCTATAGTGGCGGCTGCACATGGGGCTGCTCTTGGTCTCCATCCCTGGGCAGTGTTAGGATCCTATCATGATGTCCATCCTAATGATCATCCTGGTGACCCAGATCTTGATCCTATTGAGGGGCCTCAAGCCTTTGCTCTCCATCCTACTGATCCGGGAGTACTTGGTCCTGATCTAGCTGATTTGGTGCCAGCCCTCTACCTCCCTGATCCTATGCCTATCCTCCCCAGCCTCACCCTACCCCTCTGCCTCTCGCTCTGCACCAAGTGGATGGTGTTCTTGGCACTGTGAGTCATAGAGTTGGCTAAAACAAATCTCTGTATGCCTGTGTCACTCTGAGATCTACCTCTCCCTAGTCATAAGGCCACGGTTGGGCCACCAGTTGCCTAAAGCTCTCTACTGCCTCATGGGTAGGTATGTATTGGCCCCTATCCCCCGTGTCATTGTCCTCACAAAAATGGCCACATAACCATCATCTGGCCAGTCCTGTGGCTCCTCGAACAGATGTTGAACCCTGCCTGGAAGGTACATCTCCAACATGGTATGCTCTCACCCCTGCATCAAGTGATCCTAGCGAGCAAAGAATAACTATTGTGCATCATCAAACCATGTGGTCTATCCAAGGTACGACCTCCATTTGAATACTTGCAGGTCATCGAGGACCCTCCTCCAATGAGGAATCTCGTGTTGTCCTGTGCGCATAAATGAAAGGCCTCCCTTGTAGCGCCAAACAACTAGATCAAAAGTGTAACTCTTACCCCAAGTGCTATGCCGTCCAAGTATGCAAACTTGTGTAAATCCCTGTACAGGGAAGCTAGAAAAACTGGGCCCCATGCAAAAAGTGTCGGTCACCGTCCTTCCATCTGCTCCCAAGAAATCCCCCAACTAGGACTGAAATATCGGCCTCGCCGATTTGGGGAAACAAGACTTGAAATAATCACAACAATAACTAGGCAGTAGGGTGAGGCTAGGGCCCTATGACGCTCTAGCTCAATTTTTCCCTCACAAAGTACAATCTAATCAGTCTCTAGGATGATGTAGCAAGCATCTATCCCAGTAGCCATGTCATAAATCACCCACTCGCCATGGATGGCCAATCTCAAAATCTGCCACACATCCTCTAGTGTGACTGTGGCCTCGCCGGTCAGAAGGTGAAATGAAGAGGTCTCACTATGCCACCTCTCTGCAAGGGCCGTCATTATACCAAGGTGTGTCTACACAGGTGGTGCGTAAGCAATGTACTAGAGCCCCATCTCTCCTAGGTGCTCTTGCTCCCTCTCAGTCAGATTGTGCAAATATCCAAAAATCTCTTGAGACCTGTGGTTGCACGAATAGATCTCTCTCGCCTCCTCTTGCATTAGGAAAGGTCATCGTGTTATAATTCATCAAAAAATCCTCGATCGAACTTAGCTCAACATTCTGAAAACTACCCTAGCGTCACAACCTGTGAAGGTGTTGCAGTTTGAAATTTTCAAACTGCAATGTTGGAATCTTCAAAATCTCAAACTACATCGTGGCGGTGCACTTTGTCAAAGTGGCACAGTTTGGCCAAAAACCCTAATCTCAAAGTCAACTGCAACACCAAAGTTTAAACCATAGCGGTGCAGTTCATCAAGGGGTTGGAGTTTGAAATTTATACTCAAACTCCAATGTCCACCGCGATGGTCATCATGTGATGGCAGTACAGTTTAAAAGACTGAGCGGTGCACTTTAAAATTTGAGTGGTGCAGTATGGCACCATGCCTAGGGACCTAGTTCTAAATGCATTTAATGAACATGAAAAATGAAAAGAAAAGCTTGGGTCAAGTTGACTCACTGGTGGTTTGGTGCCAGGAAGTCTCTGATACATTCAGACTCAATCAGAAATGTGCATCGGGAGTTGTCGTTGCGCCATCTCATCTGGGTGTCAGAGCTCAAGGTTGCAGGATCTCCTCAGGTTGAATGTGAAAATGAATTGGAAGTGGCCCCCAAAGGCCTATTTAAGCCTAAAAGTTAGGGTTTTTTGACCCCATTTGGCCGTCTTGTTTGGGTTTTAGTCCCCTGGCTTTCATTTTTGTCCGTCTGAGGGCTATTTTGCACCATCTTTTGTGTTTTAGCTCATTTTTTTGACCTCCTGGAGCCTTTCTGGACCTGTCGGGCACCTTGTTCTCTTTTTTTTGCTAGATCACCCAAAAATCATAATTTTCGTCTGATCTCTTGAGGGGGTAGTATATTGGCATATTTCCTCCATCGGGGAAACATTGGGGAAAATTTTAAATCAGAAAAATTTGGCCTTTTGATCAATACAGTTTATTCTTTGAACCAACACAACGAGTACATTGCTTCAAAGAGGGGCAAAATGTAGACATGGAAAATATATCGACATACTTGATCCCGATTACTAACACGGTTTCATCCTAAATCATCCTTCAGTCTAACCATTTAATCGAATGCCTTTATTTGATTAAATCCATCAATTTTCCTCTCTTAATTAAATAAATCATTTTATCTAATTAAGTCTTTCTCTCTTGTTGATTAAATCAATTTATCTAATCTAATTAACCCTATGTCCATATTTAATTAAATAATTCCCTTTATTTGATTAAATCCCTAAAGTCTATCTATTAAATTAAATAAATTAAAACCTTATTTAGTTTAATCTAACTTCATCTCCTTTAATTAAATAAATCAATTTTTTAATTTAATTAATCTTTAAATCATATTCTTCTCATATTTGATTTAAATCAATCCATAAATCTAAGTCAATTTTTTCACATCATCTAATCTCCCATTAAATTAATTAACCTTGATTAATTTAATCTCTATTCATGTCCCATCCTCTACTTTTGCCACTTGCACATGAAAATAGATTTAGTTCATTTATTAAATCTCTATTTTCCCTCAACATGGCATAATGGAGGAATATTCTCTCAAATTTGAATTCAAAATCCAAGTGGACTTTGTCCTTCCAACAAGACATTCATTTCATCTTACATGTCCTTGTGCATTGAGCCAAGTGGCATTTAAGGCATTTCTTTTCCCTCTTACATGTCATTTCACCATTTTCAAACATCACCTAATTGCATTTATGGGCACATTCATCAAAATGTGCACATCCCTCATCCATTCTCATCTTGACAAGTGGAACCTTGCCATTGGTTGAATTTTATTCCCACATTGCTTCATTTTGGGCATTTCTCCAACTTTTCAATCTATAAATAAGAGGTCTCATTCCTCATTTTAGCATCCACAACTTGAGTAAACTTATTATACTCAAATTCATAGCAATCTTCATCCATATTATTGAGTTTTATAGCTAGGTTATGTAGATTTTCTTCTTGGAGCACACTTCAATCATCAACAAAGTGGATCACTCTTCATCAACAATCAATAAAGCTTGCATAGGAGTTGGGAAAGGGCCAATTTCCACATCAAATTGGCACCAACTCCCCCAAGAGATTAAGAGTTTGCATTGCATTTGAATATGATTTAATATCTTTGGCTTATGCTTGTTTATGTTTTTCATTTCATTTTCCTTTCTATTGCAATTCAAATCTATTTCTTGTGGAATCATGATATTAACTTGCATTGGATCTAATATAGTGTTTGTCTCTGGTGTTTGTGTAGGTTGGGAATCTTGGTTCACAAGCATCATTCTTACTACCTTAGTCTTGTCAAAACAAAAGGTTTACTTTAGGTCAACATTGGGTCAAAAACTTCACTCACCCCTTCATCAAATTTTATACTTCACTTCATCTAACTTTTCAAAATCCAAATACAGCAACACTTTGAGATTTAAACATCAAACCAATTGCTACCTTAGCTACTTTTTATGTGAAATGTATCCTTTTCCATGCACTTAGTTGAGATAGTTATCATCTTTGAACTAGCTTATGTTGAAGGTCACAAGTCTACCCTAAAGATTTCTAAGTTCATTAGCATCATTTTATCCCATCATCAAAATATTGAACTTAAGTCAAAAGTGTTGTCCCAAAATGTTTGCAAAAGGTCCCTTCCCACATCACTCATATTTTCATCCCACATTATCATCATTGCTCCCAAAAGGCTTAGAGCATCCCTTTTACCTAAGTTTGAGTCAACTAGAGAGTTCAAACATTACAAAACTCAACACAACTCTCCCATAGCTAACAAAAAATTTATGGTAAAGACAAGATCACAACACAAGAGAATCATGGAGAAAACCAAAGTTACATTTACCTCAAATGATCCAAATCCTTTAGAATTTGATCCTAGAAGTCATGTTACAGCATAACAACCATCATCTCCTTTAGGACCATATGAAATTGAAGACACCATGAATAGCCCATTTGAGCTCACTAGGGAAGAACTTTTGGAACATCAATCCTTTGACAATATAGCTCCTATCTCCCCGACATTTGTAGCACATAGTTTAACACAAGATTTTACAACTCCATCACAAGGGCTAAATCAAACTTACATACCTAGTCTTGCAACTAGCCTTGCTAAAGATTTTGGTCACACTTCACCATTTAAAAATAGTACACTTGTGGGTACTCTTGAAACTAATCCTCCACCTCCCACCACCATTTGGACACCTACTTTTGGTGCTCCTCCTATTCTCGAAGCTCCAAAACAGCTACACACTCTGCTTGAACTTCACTATTCCACCACCACTTCAACATTTCGGGGACACCCTTCTTCATCCACACCTATAAGTACCACAGGTATTCCTACCGTCATGCAAAGCAGTATAGACCAAGTATCTCAAAACAACACACAAGGGCATGTCAATACTATATCACAAAATCAACCCTCAACACAAATAGGGACATCTTTATCCAACCCTCTGGTGGGTTCACCCATTCCATCTACCATTTCCACATCATACACCATCAATCCACCTTCAAACAATCCCTTGGTTACAAGTTTTATCAATCTCGGGAGTACCTTGATCATGAATCCTTTGTTTACATGTTTTGCACAAGGAAATCTTGAAAACATAGGACAAGGGAATCTTTTCAATCAATGGACTCAAGGTCCTAGTCTGTCATTTCCATTGCAAAATTTAACATAATCATCTTTTTCCACAGTTCCCTTTTCTATGCCAAATCAAACAGGAACTCAGACATACATTCCTCCACCTCATTCTACCATATTGCAAGGAATGTTAAACCAAGGGAACCCTCCACCTTTCACCGAAAATCCATTACCCACTCAAAACATCAATATCCATAATCCTTCACAGATGTCTCAATAACCACCTAATCCCACATTGCAAGCACATTCCTTATCTCTACAACAAGCACAAAAAACTTATCAACAAGTCATACAATAACAACAACAACAACAACAATCCCAACAAGTAGCCTTAGCAGCCTTAGCACAACAACAACATCAAGCTCAACAAGCAACCTTAGCACAACAACAACATCAAGATCAACAAGTAGCCTTAGCACAACAACAACAACAAAAATAGCAAGAAACCATCACACAACAAGCCCAACAAGTAGCCTTAGCAGCACAATAAGTCGTGCAACAACAACAACAAGCACAACAAGCAACTTTATTAGCACAACAACAATGATAGTATCAACAACAAGCTCAACAACAAGCCTTACTACCTCAAAAATACACCACCACCAACAACAAGGTTCCTATTATCCTCATTTGAACATCGTCAATCCAAGCGCATCAGGAACATATTTATCACTTTCACAAAATCTCACACCTTCATGCACCCCATATAACTCATCTCTCATCCCACCATATGTTCCTCTACCCAATCCGCAACATGATCTAGCATCACAATTGAAAGAACTCTCACAAGAATGCATGACCTTTGCATGGGAAATACAAAGAAGCCTTATACACAGAACTTGTGTCCTTACCCATTTGATCGAAACATAGCAATGATACCATTCTGAGCTCTTGGTTTTGAAATTTTCAAGTTTAAAAAATACAGAGGGAGAGGAAGTCATGTTGACCATATCATAGAATTTAACATCATGTGCACGGATGTGGCTTACAATGATTCATATCTAATGAACCTTTTCCCTCGAAGTTTAACAGGTACTACTATGGATTAGTTTTCTCATTTTCCTCTTGGAATCAAAACTTTTCAAGAAATCATTGACAAATTCATCAATCACTTCTCCTTCAATCTTGACATGGATGTTAGTCTAGAAGAGTTGTACACTCTTAAACAAAATGAAGGAGAAAAATTCACTAATTTCTTACAACAATGGAGACAAAGAGCTAGTAAAAGCAAGTGGCCTCTTCCTGACAAACAAGTGGGAATCATTATAGCCAACCTGGACCCAAATCTATCATTCCACTTGAAAATGCAATGCATCACATCATATGACGAGCTTGTTTCGAGAGCCCTTAACATTGAAAGATCCCTAATATCATAAGGAAATACTCAGGCTTACAAAGAAAACCATCCTTCAACTAGTTCAAATGAGAAACCTCGTGTATGGGCTAAGAACAAAAACATAACAAACAACGGTGTGGTAGATGCTAAGGTCATACTAAGTGCTCCTAGACCCAATAACAATCAAGTTGTTAACATCCAACCAATTGTACAAAAAATGGTACCACCATAGAAAAATTAGATCAGTAACACCAACATGCAATAGAGGAAAACCGGTAACAACAACAACTATCCCAAACACAAGTACACACAATTATTAGAACCTATTGAGACAATCATGAAGAAACTAGTAGAGTCAAATCTGATAACACTTCCTAACTTTGAAAACTACCAAGAACCACAAGAGAAGCCATCCTGGTATACAACAAGCATGATCTCTATGACTTTCATAAAATCAAAGGACATAAAACAACAAACTTCATGAAAATCAAGAATATCATCCAAGATATCATAGAGAATGATACCATATATGTTGAGGTACTAGCTGGGAACCAGGATCTCAAGATATACAAGACCCCTATGCCGGATAATAACAAATAAAACAACAACAAAAAATCTAAGGATTAAACCAATGTACAACATACCTATTCCAATGTAGTCGCCTCCTATGATAGCATTATCACAATTTTTACCATCAAAGGTGATAGTACAAAATGTGGAGTCACCACATGATGTGACAAAATACCTGTTCAAGGAGCTGTCCCATCTCAATCTAGGATACAACCTACTTTTCCCACATCTAATCCTAGCAAGTACAATCTTCTAGACCAGTTTAAACAGACCCTCACATAGATATAAATCTTAGAACTCTTAAGGTTATCCCTTGCACATAGGGAAATACTAGAAAAAGACTTGTTTGAGTCATCCATTCCCGAGAACGTTGATACCAATCCATTTCAAGCTATGGTAGGACAGATCACCAACCATCTTCTCACCTTCTCCAAGCAATATTTACCGTCACAACCATCTCATAACCATGCTTTACACCTTGAGGTTTTCATTCATAAAAACAAGGTCAAAAGAGTCTTTGTAGATGGAGGTGCTGGTCTGAACATTTGTACCTTGCAGTTGATCAAGAATCTAGGCTATTTAGAAGATACTATTGAGAAAACAAAGAGTACTACCATCAGAGCATATGACGAACAAGAATGGGTATCACAAGGAATCATTGCACTACCAATCCAAGTGGGACCTCTTATTTTAGAAACTACATGCCAAGTACTTGATCTTGATCTTCCCTATAACATACTACTTGGCTGACCTTGGATCCATGCTCTAAAAGATGTAACCTCAACCTATCATCAGTGTGTGAAATTTCCTTTTGAAGGCAGATAAATCACTATTCATGGAGATCCTGAGCCTTTTTACTATTGCAAAAGTCTTGAGGCCAAGTTTTATAAGATCCCACAAATACCTAAAAATGATAAAGGACCTACATCATCAAGCTCATTTATTGACTCATCATCCCTAGCCTCTTCCTCAACATCAAAAATTCCCATCATGAAAAGCATATTTGACGTCAAAGCAGTGATCCAAGATGATGGTTGTGGAAGCTACAAAATATTGAAAGACACCTTTGTCTAAGGAGAATTACCTATTTCTCCTCAATCTCATGGGAAACCTACATCTAGCACCAAAGAACTAGAAACAATCAAGATGGTAGCTACTACCTTCACCAAGTGGGGAGACCCGAATCAAGAAGATTCCAATGAGCAAGATATCTCTAAACTCCTCTATCAAGGTGAACAATCTATTCATGTTCTTCCCATGGAAGATGACAAAAAAGGCCTACAACTAATGCAGAGCATGAGATGTAACAAGAATGAGAAGCTAGGGCAGAATGAAAATGGTTTACTAGAACCCATCATTCCTGAGAAATGAATAAAAAATATTGGCTTAGGTTGTACTACTAGAAAGGTCACTCTTATTGGCAAAGGTATTTCCGCTAAATGAGCTGAGGATTCCTCTTGGTCACCTACATCACATGATACAACCTTAGATGACTTTCCCCTTGATTTTGGTGACTTGTTTGAGAATAAAACCCTCTTCATGATATCCATAACATCCTTTGTCTCAAATGACCAACCAACTAAAATACGCCAAGTATACCCACAACTCATTGACATGGACCAACAAGGACCACCGATTCTAGATTTATTCAAAAATGATGAAGTGATCTTAGAATTCATGGGACTCTAAGATAACTTATCATGGGTGGATCACAAAGTAGGCTTCAACATATAGCTTGATACAAGGGCATACTATGGGGAGACAATTGAATCCTTCAGTTGCAAAATAAATGAAATGCAACTAACATGTAGATCCTTGAGTGAAAACCACCTAGTGGCTCTTTCTGGTACCAAAATAGTAAAAACAAAGGATGCATCTGACAGTGAAAACCTCTTTGAGGTTCCCAAGGATGAAGGATTCGATCTCCCCCTTAGTGCAATGCATCTAGAGAAGTCAACGATACTAGCAGAAAAGGCTACTCCAGTCAATGTGGGAACAAAAGAATCACCTAAGATTAATTTTTATGTTGAATCCTTGTTGGACGAAGAACAAAAGAACCTAGCAAAGTTCCTTAAAGAGAGAAGAGCTAACTTTGCATTGTCATACACAAATATGCCAGGCCTTGATGCATAAGTGGTTGTACATCACTTAGCAGTTTATCTCGACACCAAACCAATCAAGTAGAAATTAAGGAAGATGCATCCTTAGATAGAACTCTTGGTTAAACTAGAACTACAAAAGCTTCTTGACGTTGGATTTATCTAACCGAAAGATTATCCTGATTGGGTTTTAAACTTGGTACCAGTCTCAAAACCCATTGGGGGCATCAAAATATGCACTGATTTCAAAGATTTGAACAAGGCATGCCTAAAGGATGATTTCCCTCTTCCCAACATTGATCTCATTGTGGATTTAACAACTGGGCATGAAATGTTGTCGCTCATGGATGGCTTTTTTAGGATACAATCAAATCATAATTTCCAAATAGTATCAACATAAAATTTCCTTTACTTGTCCATGAGGAACCTATTGCTAGAATGTAATGTCATTTGGGTTAAAGAATGCAAGAGATACCTATCAAAGAGAAATGACCCTCTCTTTCACGCCATGATCCATAAAATAGTTGAAGATTATGTGGATGATATTTTGGAAAAATAAAAGAAGATAAATGAGCACATACAAGTCCTAGGACCTATCTTTAATAGGCTTGAAGAATAAAAGGTATGACTAAAATCCAAAAAAGTGTGTGTTCGAGATCACATTAGGGAAGCTTCTTAGCTTTATTGTTTCACAAAGAGGGATATAAATTGATCCAACAAAGGAAAAATCCATCCTAGACATGGAACCACCACATACATTGAAGCAGATGAGATGATTACAAGGAAGGTTGTAGTCCATAAGAAGGTTCATAGCCCAGCTATCAGATAAGATTCATCCCTTTTCACATCTTCTCCATAAAGGGATAACTTACAATTGGGATGAAAAATGTGATAAATCTTTCTAGTAGATCAAGGATTATCTAATAACACCTCCAGTGCTCATGATGTCGATACCGAACAAGCTATTGATCCTATACATCTCAACAACACCAGTAACACTAGGAGCTCTTTTAGCACAACATGATGAAAGCAAAAAGGAAAGAGCCATATACTCCATCAGTAGAATGTTGGTAGGCTATGAGATGAACTATTCACCCATTGAGAAGGAATGCCTAGCAGTAGTTTTTGCTTCAAAAAATTTTAGGCACTACATGTTATCACACCAAATCAATATCATCATTAATATTGATCCCTTAAAATATCTGTTATCCAAAGCAACTCTCATAGGATGAATGGCTAAATGGGTAATGATCTTGACAGAGTTTGACATAGAGAATGTGGAGCATAAGGCAATCAAAGGACAAGTGATCATAGACCAACTAGTAGAAATACCCATATATGATGAGAACCCTTTAATATCCAAGTTTCCTAATGAATTAGTGTTCCTTATTAATCTTACCACTTAGTGGAAGATGTACTTTGATGGATCGTTCACCCAACATGGATCAGGAACATGCATTCTTTTCATCACCTCCCAAGGTGATTGCATCCAAAATTCATATAGGCTATCTTTTCCATGTACCAATAAAATTACTAAATATGAAGCCTTGATCATAGGTCTCAGGATAGTAGCTCAGTGGAAAATTCAAGATATGAAAGTCTATGGAGACTCACAACTAGTTATCAACCAAGTCAATGACGACTATCAAACTAAAGATGACAAGCTCACTCCTTAAAAGAAGATGGTGGAGAATCTCAAAGATATTTTTATAGACATAAATTTTGAGTAGATTCCTCACATGAACAATAGAGTAGAAAACACCATGGCAACAATCAGATCATTACTAGACATGCCGAACAACATCCTCCAATGCGAATTCTTGGTAGAACAACTTCTTGTACCAACTTTCAAAATCCCTGATTTTGAATTCGCATGTGTCATTGTTGGTCCTGGATCCCCGTGGTACCATGACATCTTTACTTACCTTAACAGAGGAGCACCTTCCATCAGATATCACTTCAAACCTTAAAAAGACCTTTGTCAAAAGGGCATCTCGATTCATGATCCTAGGTGATACCCTTTACCTTCAAAGCATCAAAGGGACATTTCTACGATGTCTTAACCAAGAGGAAGCCTTAACTACTTTAAAAAAAGTACACGATGGCATATGTGGGTCCCATTATAGTGGTATGACATTAGCTAAGAAACTATTGAGGATGGGTTACTATTGGCCAACCATGGAAAAAGAAGCTCATTAGTATGTGTAAAAATGTATCTAGTGTTAACAACATGGGCATCTGATTCATGCTCCAACTCAAGAATTGCAACCAATGATCACACAATGGAATTTTTTGCAATGGGGAATTGACCTCATAGGAAAAATCACTCCAACCTCATCCAATGACCATAAGTATATCATAACCGCCACTGAGTACTTTACTAAGTGGGTTGAAGCCATTCCTATGACCTACATAATGGGGAAGAAGATAGCCAAGTTTATCTTGAATTACCTAATTTTCCATTATAGAGTACCAAAAACCCTCATCTCAGACAACGAAACACCATTCAAGAATCGGGATGTAAAGGAGTTGTGCCAAAAATTCAATATCCAACACCAATTCTCTACCCAGTACTATCCCCAAGGCAATGGCCAAGTAGAAGCAAAAAACAAAACTATCCTAAAAATCCTAAAGAAAACAGTCAATGAAGCTGGTCATGACTGGCATCTATAGCTAAATCCCATTCTCTAGGCTTATCAAACTAGTATCTACATGCCTATAGGTGCAACCCATTTCTCCTTGGTTTATAGATCATAATCCATCTTGCCTATCGAGGTTGAGCTCCCATCATTGTGAGTGTCACTGAAGAATATGATAACCGAGGAAGAATACAAAGTGTTTTAACTGAATGAGCTAGAATTCTTGGATGAACGTCGTGTTGATGATCTTAATCATTTGTAAGTGTATCAAAACTGACTCAAATAGAGCTGTAACAAGAGAATCAAATGTTAGTCATTCTAGGTAGGCAATCTTGTTTTAAAGAAAAATCGGAAGAAACTTCTAGATCAAGAAAATAAAGGAAAGTTTGAGCCTAACTAGTTGGGTTCCTTTGTCATCACAACAAGCTATGGATTAGGAGCATACCAACTATCAACCCCTATAGGTGAACCCTTTAAGGAGCCAACCAAAAACTTGCATCTCAAAATTTTTTATGCCTAATCATGAAGGGTATAAATTAGAAAATACAAAAAAAATAAAAAATGATCAAAATTCAAAAAAATGAGAAAAGGGATTGAAAAAAGTAAAGAAAAAATTCGTCCTCTAGTGAAAACCACTTCGGTGGCGCTTTCGACAAGTACCTTGGTGAAAACTTGGCAAATGTAGGTGCCTTGCATAAATAAAGCATCTCCATCTATTCTTTGGCTCTTTTGGCCTATCATTCTTTGCATCGCCATTCATCCCTCATCCGCATCCTTATCATGGCTTGTCACTGTAAGGTATCATGAACCCTTTAGCACTACTAGGCATATTGCTAAGGTCAGTTTGTCCTAACTTTATCGAAGTAGGCTAACATGTCATACTAGGGGCATTTCATTATGTGTCACAATTGGGTTCTTGTATATCTTGAGGTCATGGGACATCTTATCAGAAACACCAAAAAAATTCATAAAATATTATTCAGAAAATCAAAAAACATTCAGAAAATTATAAAGGATATAATCCAAAACATCTAGAAAACATCAAACCCCTAAAAATTTCAAACATCAAAAATCCAAAAAATAGAGTCCTTTTGTCAAACTATGTGGTCTCTGTGTGTATAATGTAGGCAAAGCTAATCTATGATTAGCCCTCGAGGCCCCTAGGATAGGTCTTTAGGTTAGGTTCTTGGTCAAAACTCAAAAACTCATGAAAATATAAAAACATCCAAATAATTATCAGAAAACCCTTAAACATTTGTAAAATCCTTGAAAACACAGAAACATCTAAATATTCAGAAAACATAAAATTATTTAGAAAATGGAGAACAAAAAAAAATAGAAAACATTCAAAAGATCTAAAAAGCCTCAAAACATTCAGAAAACCCTAAACAACCTTAGAAAATTCAAAAATCATAAACATTCATATAAACTTCCAAAAAGACCAAAAACAACCTCAAAACATTTTCAAAATACCAAAAACATTGAAATATTCTAGAAAATACAAAATCCCATCCATCCCATCTCGCTTTCACCCGCAATGAACTTTCACCCATAATAAACAATCGTCACCTCCACCCTTTGGTGAAACAAGTAGAAAACAAACATAGAAAATTGTAAAGTGCCAACCCAAGAGTCAAAATATAAAGTCTAAATCGTAGGTAAATATGTCAGTGAAGTTTATGGTGATGGCTCATCTTAGAATCATCATCCCAACATCAAACAACCCTCTGATCAACATGTCCTAGGATGTATCCTTTTTGCGATGGACATAAATATCAAATATCACCATAGCTAAACTTAACCAAGGAAAGAGCTATAGATAACACTGACTATTTGTCTTTGATCTTTTCTTATGATTTATCTTAATGACCCATTCCGAGGACCTCTCGATGATGTCTGTCCAAAATGAATCTTTAGAGAGAAAGGAATGGGGAATCAATCATTATCTTTCATTTGTTGTGCTTGTGGACACTCTTGTAAAATAATCTTGGTGCATACTTGCTTAGTTGTGTGTAGGAGGGTCATTTGGAGTATGTTGTTGACTATTGCATATGCTTTGGTCCAATATATTCTAAGCTTCTAACTTGCATTCCAACGTCATTTCCGTATGTCAAGATGTGAACAAGAACTATCCTATTTTCCTATCGATTCAAAGTCCATTACAAGAGATTCAACGCTCTCCTGGTTATCAATACCTTGATGTATCATATCTATGTGTTATATGAAACAATAGGGAATGATGAAAAATACCAATCCTGAAGTATGAGCGCCCATCTTGCATTTTCATCCTACATCTTGCATTGTCTCATCACCATCTCTAATAAAGTATTGATGGATCATGGAGTTGTTGGATCTTTTGAAGCAATCATCATCATTGACAGTCATTCATTCTTTATTCTTCTATCTTCTCTTTGTGCTAACCTGGTATCATGATAGTCAACAAAAACATCATCAATGCATCCACAAACCATCAACATACATACATCTCATAATCATATGATAATCATAACATCCATCTCATAATCATATGATAATCATAACATCCATCTCATAATCATTTCACATCATACATTCTGCATAATAATTTGAGTTGCGATGAATAAAATAGATTTTTTATTCTAAGCATCTTAAAACATTGCATATCATAAGAATTTTCATTGATACATCCATATGCATACATCATCATAAAACATGCATAGAAAATATACAAAAAAATAAATGCATCTATATCATTTGCATATCATAATCATCCATCCATATCATATCATGAAAAGATAATGAAAAAGAACATAATATTACATCCATCCATATCATGATCATCACATATCACATAGGCATCAAATAAATGCATCCATATCATATCATCCATATCATGAAATAACGTGAAAAACATCATAGCATGAATCATCCGTATTCGTATCATATATATATATATATCAAAAAATGTGTCATGGTACAAAATCTGGATCAGTGTATGTATATTGATCATAAGTACAATATCCATGAGGTCATAAAAAAGGAGCCCATGAATGTATATCAATGATAAAGAATGGGGAAAAATTAAAAATTTTCTATACATCAAAAAGCTATCCCTGATGGCTGCTACCCTCTCCAGCCTGTCTCTCATGCTAATCCTCTGCTTGGGGGCGTGCATCGCTACACTATGAAAAATTTTTCTATCAAAGAGCCACTGGAACATCCCGATGGTGATGTTTCCTATAATATGTAGCCTCCGTAACAACCTCTCTATATAACCGTGCTGACATGGTCCAACCATGTGTCGCTGCCACCAGCACCTCTTTTTGTTGCCTCCTAGCCACCTCTTGATCCCTCTCTCCTATGATAGCCTAAACTCTCTGAAGCGCTTGATCTCTCTATGCTATCACTGTGACCACCTACTACTAAGCCTAGTCTCACTCAACAATAATGACCAAAATCTATTGGCGAACCTGGTCCTACTCACCAGTCAATGTTTGCACCTATTGTTACAACTGCTAAATCTGTGCGTCTCGCACATCTGGTGGAGGTGGTCCTGGCTATGGCTGTACCTATGGCTGCACTTGTGGCTATACTAGAAGAGCCCCCATAACCTGTTCATCTTGGCCATCATGGCCTCCCTATCCCCTACCTCTAGCTCCCCTGCCTCTCAGTCTCCCTCTGGGAGGAGCACCTATCGGATCTATCAGTTGACTGGGTGGGATGAACCATGCATCATATGTCGGAGTGGTTTGAGCTACTAGCTAACCTTGATCATATGCCCAAGGTTGGGCCACCAACTGTCTGAAGCTCTCAATAGCCTCTGGAACTAGAATGGTTGGTCCCCATGTGGGAACCTCTCTGGCCAATCTTGCAAAAATGGCCTTGTATGCATCATCAGGCCTGTCTTGTACATCCTTGAACTGCCACACTACCCTTTCAGGAAGATATATCTCAATCATCATGTGCTTTCGACCTTGTATGTAATGGGTCTGCTTGGAAAAATATAGCTTCTAAATATCATCAAATCATGGTGGCATCTGAAGCCATGAGTGCCAGTGGAAAACTATCATATCATCAATAAACTGTCTTCAGTACGGAAGCCCAATCTGTCTGGTGTGCCTCAGTATAATGGCACCTCTATATCTCCAAATGAAGCAATCATCTGGATCCATGTCTGCCATTTGAACTATTGGCCAAAGCATGACAATGTGCTCCCAAGCCCAAATGTGTAGTAGTCATCCCTGCACTAATGGCTCTCCCATCACAATAAATAAAATCATGTAAATCATGGTACAAGGAGGCTAGCATCACATTCCCTCATGCAAATAGAGTCCTCCTGAATAGAATTCAGTGCCACGCCAAGCCCCATCCTAGGCTAAATCCTTTGCTACATTTTCCTAGAGCCACCAAACTCGAAATAATGGTTGTGATGATCAATCTAAAGATGTGACCAATGCAATATGGTCCATCTCCATCACCTCAAGGCATGCATTGAACCCGACATCGGTGTCATAAATCATGCGATTACTGTGAATAGGAAAACTTAATATCTACCACACGTCCTCCAAGGTAGTTGTCCCCTCCCCTGTCAGAAGGTGGAAGGACAAGGTATCAATGTGCCATCTCTCACACAAAGCTATCATTATCACTAGATGTGTCCTAATCACAGGTGCGTATGCAACGTACCATAGACCAATCTCTCCTAGGTGCTCCTAGTGTAACTCTGAAAAATCACCTAATATCTCCAATGCAGTGGGCTTGTGCTCCCTATCAATGGTGGGAAGACCTCCTGCATCTATGAAGTGCAAGGCGCCAGGAAATCATCAAAAATTGAAGTTATTTGAAAATTTTGACTTAGAAATCACAAAAGTGTCGCTATTTACAATAGCATCATTACATTCAAATTTTGAATAGCGATTCTCGATGAATTTAAAATTTAAAATTGGAAAATGCGTTGCTAGATAAGCTGGCATCATGATTTAGCTTCTAACCTAACCTAACCCTAATTTCTAAATCAGCAAGTGCATCTCCAAATAAGCTCATGTCACCATTTAAAATTAGGAACCCTAATTTTAAATCACTATATAAATGATTTGGGTGTTGTTGATTTTAATTTGGGCATTGCTATATAGTGACGCCGCCATAATCTAAATTTTAAAGCATCATAAATGCATCAAAAATTCAAATTTCAAATTGGGTTTTGAATCACATACCGGTGGTCCTCCGCCTAGAAGCCGTTGGAACTCTCGAACTTGATCAGAGATGTTCCTAGGAAGATCTTGACATGCCATTTCATTGGAGGGTTAGAGCTCAAATTACAAGAATTCCTTAAGGTGTGAATGCACAAATGAATTGAAAATGACCCTTCTTAGCCTATTTAAGCTAGAAAATTAGGGATTTTTTGCCCTAATTTAACCTTAAAGATGGGGTTTATTATCATTTTCATTAATTTTTCCAATCTGAATCTAATTTTGCATAATTTTTTGTGTTTTTGGCATTATTCTTGCATCCCGAAGCCTTTCTGGACCCTTGGGGCAACTTTTGACCTTTATCGAGAAATCAACCCAAAATTCAAAATTTCCACCCGATTTCTCGAGGGGGCAGCGAATCAACTTTATCCTTCCATTGGGGCATCTAAAAAATCAGAGTTTTTTTATTTTTTGATTTAAGTAGCAATTTTGATTTAAAGCAACAGTTTTAATTTGAAAAGCATTATTCTTTGAACCGAAGCAACAGGTACCTTGCTTCAAAGAGGGGAAAAATGTAGACACTGAAAAATGTCCTAATCAATAGCATACATTTAAATCAGATTTACTAACATCATTTTCTCTTTAACCCATCCTCTTTTAACTTAATTAATTTAATTGGCCTAGCTAATTAATTAATTGCATCATTTTCATCCATTAACCTAATTAATTTAATCAAATTAATTCATCTCTTTTCGCACTAACACTTCATCTTATTTAATTAAATAACTACAACTTATCTAATTAAATATCATTTCACCCCTCGCCTATTTATTAAATCATCTAATTTAATAAATATCTCTTTAATTCTCCTAATCCCCTAATTGCATAAATTAAATCTTGTTTAATTAGCAATTAAACTAATTTTCCTCTAAGTAAAGAGAATATTCCCATGGGATATTCCTTACCCTTTTTTTTCACAATTAAAACTTTGTTTTAATTTGTAAATTACCTTTTTTCCTCACCCAAAGGAATATTCCAAGGAATATTCTCTCTCCTCCAATCAACTCACTTGGCTTCTTGAACAAGCTAAACCTTCAACCTCTTGAGCAAGTTACCTTTGATTTGTGTGAGCAGGTCAAAAGTGTGTTTGTTTGAGGAAAGTGTGAGCCTTTGATTAAAATCTCATCATGCATTCCCATCCATTGATGAGAATCCATGATCCATGCCTCTCATCCCCTTCATCTTGGACCGTTGATTAAGATTTTTGATCTCATCCATTCATTCCTCATTTGCTCTCCTATAAATAGGTCACTATTTGGAGACAAATGGATCCATCCTTCAATTTCAAACTTATGTTGTTGAATTAACTTGAATCGATACTCTCAATTTACTCACTTGTTAGCTTGTTTTAGGCCATTTTCATTGCATAATAGCTTAGAGCATCCATTAATGGCTTCCATGCATCCACATTAGTTTGTATATGAATTAGGGTTTTCATCTTTTAACATAATTTTAGCTTAGATTAGCTTAGCAATAGCATAATTAGATCATTTGTAGCATAAAATAATGGTAACTTAGCTTGCATCATGATCATTTTTAGCATAATCTAGGTTTTCATACATCAATGACAATGATTTCATTTATTCTCTTCCATAAAATTGACTGAAACAGACTCATTGATCACAGGATTGAGAAAGGGTCGTCATTCCACATCAACACGACACCAATTCCACAACAGGATAAGTTTTAGATAGATTAGAGTAGATATTTTGAAAGATTTCATAATTTAGTATGTTAGGTTTTGATAAAATGTTTAGTTTCAATTTCATTTGAATGATCTTGTTGAGATTCAAGTATTAGTGGCTCCGTTATGCTTCAATTCTTCATGGATCAAGCATAATTCGGCCAATACTAATATTTTCACATCACACATTCAAACAACATTTCCCCTTGCATTTCCTTTACCAAAAAAATTGTGATGCAGGAGCATCCAGGCGAACTAGCAATCAACATCAACAAAAAACAAGTTTCAGGTTTGAATTTCAGTTTTGGTGTGTTTTTGGGTTCATTTGACATCTCTCAACTTCGGAAAACTCTTGGTGTGTTCAAATTTGAATAAATTCAGTTTTTATCAAATCATTGTTTTAAGGCTCCACGACTAGTTTTTAAAAAATATTTCTAGAAAACTCGTAAGGATTGAAGTAGAATTATTTGGTCTAGAGACATTCATGGAGGTGGTATGTGAAATGTGCAAAAAGAATTAAAGTCACATATTTTTCAGTTTGGGATATTTTAGTGTCAAAAGTTTGTTAAAAATTATCAATAATTTATGAAAATTTTAATATCTCATAATTTTGGAGGGCTGGATAAAAATCCTTTTGTAGGAGTCTATGGGGTGCCATTCTAAGCTTTCATGCCAATTTTTGTGTGAATCAGAGAACTTTCATTCTTTTTTCGCTTGTTGACACCCAATTCAACACTTCTAAAGTACTAATTTGATAAATTTTATTGTGGAAGGGTATTATGAGGGTCATAGAAATTAAATATTGGTTTTTATTCCTTCATTTATTATTTATCAATTTCATAAATAATATGGGGGGTGTTTGGAACATAAAAGAGCCAAAAAATCAAGATTTTATAGCTTTTAAAATGCCTAGAATAGAGAAAAACGCCCCTGAGAGTAAAGACAACAATTGGAGGAGCTAATGAAGGCTTAAAAAATCCCATTTAGTGCTGCATAAACTGATAATATCCATAGATATGCTTGGGGAGAGAGGGAAAGCCACTTTGGAGCAATACCTAATGTTTTTCAATGCATTTTTTGGGGGTTTTTGAGGAAAAACTTGGGAAGGAGTTTGTGAGGAATGGGAAGGAGAAAAATACTTCTGTAGAGGTATTCATTGTAGGGTTTTGCTGTAGGTTTGAGAAGCACTAGTGAAGGAAAGGTAATGCACCAGTGTGTGAGAGGTGAAGAGAAAGACAAGAGCCATATGAAGATTTGAATAGCAACAAAGAGAGTTTGGGGCAGTGAGAAGAAGCTATAGGAAGAGCCATGGTTAATTAATCTTGTGTGCAGATTTTTTTATTCTCTATGGTGGCATTTAATTTTTCCATTTGATGTAATTTTCATGAGATGATTTGATGCAATAAAATTCATAATTTATTTGTATTTGTTTTTATATTGTTGGTGTTCTTTATTGCAATAGAGTTACATTGCATTGTGGGTTTTTGTGAGTAGCTAGCTATTTGCATCAGTGGTGTTAGAGCCAGAGGTTTTGAGTGCATAGGGAGTGTAATAACCCTCATGTTTGTTGTTTGGACTTACTATTTTTCTATGCTTTGGTTTGATACTTTGAGACCTTGATAGCACTATTTATTGTTTGGATAGCTAGACTGTTGGTGATTATGCTATTTCATTTGTGGACATGGATATTTCATATGACATTATGGTTTGGTGATGTTAATTTGATTTTAGTTATATATTTTGATGCAGTGTTTTAGTAATTTATATATGATGTGATCAGTTAGTTAGAAATGTTATTTCATCATTGATATTATAATTGTTAGTATAGTTGGTGGGAGGACAGTGTAGCACCACTTGTTTATGAGTGCCCTGCTATGCTGCAATTCCTTCTCACAATGTGATGCTTTGATTTTTATATACATACATGTACACAATCTTGTTTGGGTGCAAGAATTGTAGGTAAAGAGTCTTGATTCCACCTGCTTCCGCAGGACATGGCGAGCATCAAATTTACCCAACGGGCATAATTTTGAAACAAAGATGACAAGGAAGTCACCCCGTCCCATGTTTGTCAAACCATCCTAATTGAGTGGTATTGTGTGTCTTTTTTTTTGTCATTTTCGCAAGTTATTATAGTAATTTGTGTGAGTGTATTTTGGTATGTATTTTACGTTGGCATTTTGTATGTGGTGATTTATTTAATTAAATGATGTAAATAAATGTTTATAATAGTGTTGGAATAATTTGTAATAAAATATAAAAGTTTTATTTTAAAATTCATGTGTTTTATTTAAAGTGTTAATTAAATATTTAAATTTGTATCTTGTTAATTTAATTAAATTAAACGTTGAGGATAATTATGAAATAAATAAATTAAATAAATGAAATTGTGTGAATTGCAAGTAAAGCTTGCAAAATCGAAATTAAAGCAGAAAGTATTGTTAAATGGAAAAAAATCAATAAAAGAAAAGAAAAGATAAAAAGGACGAATGCGTATTGAGTTTGGCTGAAAAGCTGGAATTAAAATTATAAAATTTCTTTTAATGTGGATTTTTAGAGCTTTTGAAAAAGAAGAGTTATATTTTTTATTTAATTGCAAATTTGAGAAATTTTTCATGCATGGGAAAATTACATAAGTTATAGAAAATATGGAGTTTTTGGAAATGGGATTTTCCCTTGTTCTTCCTCTGCAGTATATTATTTTAGTTTTCTTTGTTTGGAAAGAGAGGTTATTCTGGATTAAGTTTAGATTAGAGAATCTATCAAGGAAGCTGGAGACGAAGTTCTGAAGGAAGGAACGAAAGTTATTCAAAGGGCTATCTGGATCAAACAAAGCTTCATCAGATTTCCAACAGCGCAGGACTCCAGGTTCCATAAATTCTCTTTCTCTATTTGTTAAAATTACAATGAAAACCATATTGTTATGGGAAAAGAAAATAATATGGGTTTTTGAAAAAACTTTTTGGTTTCAAGTAATTGGAAAAGAATCGATTGTTTGAATTTCTGTTAATGTTCTGAAATTTTCTTTAAAACGTGGTTATGAGAAAATTAGTTCTCTCGTTGAAGCCAATAGATGCCATATTTAAATTGAATTTCAAAATATTAGGGATTCAATATAATATTTCTCTCACCTTTTTAAAAAGGGATTTTGGCCTATCGGAGCAAAATAGTATTTGATTAAACTATCTATATTTTTGTATGTTTGTTTGAGAAAATTTATCCCTGTTCTGAAAACATTTAATTATTTGGATGCATATATATATATATATATATTTCTCTTTTGAAGGATATAATCGAATGAAATTTTTTGAGATTTTAAGATATATTTATTTTGGGTTGAATCGAATGAAATTCTATTAAAAAAAATAAATTATTAATTGAGGATTTTGGGGAGGGACGGCTGTAGCCGTACCCCCTGTACCTTGTCGTGGCCAATGGATGCCACAGTAGTCTTGCAGACTGTTGTGCGCAACAATCATTATGACTATTGCGCGTAGTAGTCAACAAGACTGCCGAGCGCAACTTGTGTACTTTGGCCAAATGACCTTTATGGGGAATAGCCGCATTTGCTTGTTTTTATTTAGTTATATATATATATTATATACTATTTTTGGAATTTAGTTTTACATATATTTATATATATATATATTTAAAAAATATATATATACATATATATTAATTTTAGTTTTAGTATGAAAATAATTATAATTGTGATTATTATGAAAAAGGCAAAATTTTGTTGAGAATTGGAAATTTTATTTAATTTTATTGCGAAATTACATAAAGGAAAAAAAAGGGTTTGTAATGTAATTAAAAGAATTATATTAACTTGGTGTGAGAGTTATTATGTTATGTTAGTTTCTAATTCTGATTGAATTCTTTGTTTCCTTGAGTTATCATTTTGAATTTTATAATGTGGGAACCCTGTTGATCTTATGAGCCCAATTTTTGGAGTTTGTGAACCCTAGTTTTCCAGAGGCATGTTCTTATCATTGGATGTTTACCCTCGTATTATGTGCTCGGGATGTTGCATGATTTTAGCATTATTATTTTGGAAGGGTTGTACGAGTTGTGTTGAGACTTTGTTTATTTGGTTAGCGATATGGGTAACACCTCACATTTTTTTGATTGAGTTTTAATGCTTTGTTCCTATGGTACAACCCTTGCGTGATTTGTTATGTTTGGGGTCTCAGGGAGAGTGGCTCTTCTTGGGGGCCAGCGGCTCAAAAGGAGGAACGGCTTAGGATAACCCACGTAAGAGTAGATTAACAAGTGAGAACCTAATAATAGAACTTAGGGGGATGGGTAGTAAAAACACATAAGATAATAATTGGATACCTCATCTATGCATTAGGGCTATCGTAGACTAATGGTATGCTGAGAAGGCCGTGGTCAGAAAAGTCGTAACCTCGTCCTCATGAGAGGTTGACGGCTCCGCATGAGCTACCCTATGGGATCGACACCTCAAGTAGGAGGAAGGGCCAGGATAACCATAGATGGGGGCCGACGCCTTAGGTTGGAGGAAGGGCCAGGATAACCCATGTAAGCTATGCGATGAAACTCTCCACTAGACACCCTTATGCGTCATTTCCTGGTTGCCTCTGGAATTGTATTCTGATTGTTGTTTCAATTTCATTTGGAAATGTTTCATGATTGTTCTTTGGTTACTTGGTTAATGGTTATTTCCTTGCTTTGTTGTGATGAGATTTATGGCTTTAAGTTTATTATGTTGACTCATGAATGTTGTCGTTTATGTCCTTTGTAATCCTTGATATTGTTTTGGAGTTATTGTACTATGTTGTCTTTTATTGGGATTGGTTGATGGCATTCATGGTCGTGATTACTTCCTTGTCACCTCTGAGCACAGGCGGTGGGTTATTCATAACCCTCGTGGTTGGGTGGAACTTGCTCCGCACTCGTTGCGTTCCCCATCAACATCCATTCTTCTCAACATTCTTCAGTTGGAGCTTGTACCTGATGTTCATTTGTAATTCAGATATTATTGTACTGTGTATTTATCCCCACATGTATGGGAGATTTATTGTAATTCATTTATTGAGAACTTTTAATGTAAT
This sequence comes from Sequoia sempervirens, assembly GCA_007258455.2. Taxonomy (NCBI): domain Eukaryota; kingdom Viridiplantae; phylum Streptophyta; class Pinopsida; order Cupressales; family Cupressaceae; genus Sequoia; species Sequoia sempervirens. The sequence continues at coordinate 403,337,900 of VDFB02281492.1, read as the reverse complement.
GTTTAAACTATGATGTATTATTTAGGAACCTTTGTAAACATTATTCTATGAGATGCATTATGATTGTAATATGTGATGTAATAATACTTTTACTTATGGTTCATGGATGTACTTATGTAAATGGATATTGTAATGTTATGATGGATGGAAATTGGATAAATTATTTAGTTTAACTTTTATCTTTTCATTTTGAGTTTGTAATGCGATGTGACCTCGCGTGCCCCAGAGGAATAGATGTTATATGATGTTAATGTGCAATGTAAATATGTTTTAATGTTTAGTTGCATCTTTACTTTATATTATTTTAAGAAAAAATGTTTGGAATGTTTGTCCTTTGGGGTTTGCATGACGGGCGTTACAACTTGGTATCAGAGCCAAGGTTTGCAAATGCTAGGGTCTCTGGGTAGTTAAGTCCATTAGGAAACCTTGCATTTAACTCTTGAGCTCACTTGTACCTTTATCTTGTTGCGCAAAAATATGCCTCGAGGTAGAGGACGTGGCTGAGCAAGAGGTCGTGGTGCTGGTCATAGAGAAAACTGGCAAAGTCCCTCAGTTCCTAGTTCCCATGGTTTTGAGCATGAGGAACAACAGAGTCTTCACATCAATCCTTCAGGTGGTCAAAACCCAGGACAACTTGGATTAGATGGTCAGTTGCTGCACATTCTTGGAGAGATTCTTGATCGGTTGGGACCCAGGCTAGAGGAAGAGTAGCAGGTTGAGAGAGAAAGAGAAAGGTCACCAAGGTGAAGAGAAATAATTGCAGATCAGGATGCAGTGATAGTAGGCCGTATGAGAGATTTGATGAGAGCTCACCCATCGACATTCAATGGTTCTGGAGGAGGATTGGAAGCTGAAACATGGCTAAATGATTTGGATCGTTGCTTCGTGATGCACCCCTATGGTAGCAATACCAAAGCTCGGTGCGCAGTTATGCATCTGCGAGGTTTCACATCTACTTGGTGGTGCCTTGAAGAACAAAAGTTACACCTTGATATCAGTATGGTCACATGGGAGTTATTTCTGGACAGGTTTAGGGCTCGCTTCCTCTCAGATCATTGGAGGCAACACAGGAACTTCAGGAACTCCATCTGTAGTTGGAAGAATTGTTGGCTAAGGGGTTTATCCGACCAAGTGTTTCCCCTTGGGGAGCACCTGTGATATTCGTAAAGAAGAAGGATGGTTCGCTTCGCTTGTGTATTGATTATAGGTAGTTGAACAAGGTAATGGTGAACAACCAATATCCCTTGCCCAAAATTGATGATCTCTTAGATCAGATAAAAGGGGCAAAGGTGTTCTCTAAGATTGATCTCAAATTGGAATATCATCAGTTGCGGATTGCAGATGCAGATATTCATAAAACAACATTTCGTACTCGATACAAACATTATGAGTTCACTATGATGTCGTTCGAGTTAATGAATGCTCCTTTAGTCTTTATGAGCTTAATGAATGGAGTTTTTCGAACGTACTTGGATAGATTCGTCCTTATGTTTCTCGATGACATTCTGATTTATTCTAGGTCCATGGAGGAATATGAGGAACATCTAAAGCAGGTGTTACAATGCTTAAGGGATAATTAGTTGTTTGCCAACTTGGAAAAGTGTGACTTTTATAAGACTGAAGTTCAATATTTGGGCCATGTGATTTCAGGTGAGGGAATTTCAGTTGATCCTACAAAAATTCAAGCCATTGTGGATTGGCCCACACCCACAAATGTCTCAAAAATTTGCAGCTTCATGGGTCTTGCAGGATATTATCGGTGGTTCATCCAAGGCTTTTCAAGGATGGCACATCTTATCACCTCTCTCCAGAGGAAGGGAAAGAAGTTTCTTTGGTCTAATCAATGTCAGTTAGCTTTCCAGAATCTTAAGGAAAAGTTGACTAGTGCTCCAATATTAGTAGTATCGGATCCGACAGGTGACTTTGTTATTTGTACAGATGCTTCTTTGGAAGGCTTAGGGGCCGTGTTGATGCAAGAAGGGCAAGTGATTGCTTATGAATCATAGAAACTTAAGGATCATGAAATTAATTACCCCTCATGATTTGGAGTTAGCCACAGTTGTTCATGCCTTGGTAAGATGGTGACACTTTCTCCTTGGGCATCAGTTCAAGTTGCATACAGATCACCGTAATCTGCAATACATCTTCACATAGCTGAACCTGAATGCAAGGTAGAGAAGGTGGATGGAATTCTTGTCTGAATATGATTTTGAAGTGAAGTATATTCAAGGAAAAGAGAATTTGGTGGTAGATGCATTGAGTCAACGCAAGCACGAGATTTCTATTGTGGCTCTTGAGGTTGATTTGAAGAGTCAAATCCTCGTAGCTCTTTCTTCAGATAATTAGTATCAAGTGGTGAAATCAGAGATTGAGTCGGGTAGAGTGTTGGAAGGTAAATTTGTTGGATACTCTTTGGACTCAAATGGTGTTTTGCGCTATGCAGGCTGAATGTATGTACCTTCCGTAGAGGGTCATTGCACTCTAATCTTGACTGAAGCCCATCGGGCTCCTTATTCGGCACATCCTAGAGTTAAGAAAATATACGCTGATCTTTGCTCACTTTATTTTTGGGCAAGATTGAAGCGTGACATCATTGATTTTGTGGCTAGGTGTCTAGAATGTCTAAGGGTTAAGGCTGAGCATCATCATCTGACAGGTTTGTTGCAGCCTCATCTTGTTCTAGAGTGGAAGTGGGACATTATCTCTATGGATTTTATTGTCGGCTTGCCTATGTCTTCCAGGCAACACGACACTATCATGGTCACTGCTGACAGGTTGACCAAGGTAGCCCATTTCTCTCCTATCCGATCTTCCTATACAGCTTCTGTGGTGGATAGTGTGTTCATGGAAGATATTGTTCGATTGCATGGGATACCGCACATAATTATTTCTGACAGAGATCCGGTTTTCACATCCGCATTATGGATATCTTTGCAGCGGTCCTTAGGGACCAAGTTGAATTTTAGTTCTGCCTACCATCCTAAGACTGATGGTCAGACTGAGAGAGTCAATCAGGTGATTGAGGATATGCTCCGCATGTATGTCATGGACCAACAATCTCGTTGGGAAGATTATCTGCACTTGGTTGAGTTTTCCTATAACAATGGTTATCATAGTTCAATTGGCATGGCTCCATTGCAAGCCTTGTATGGTCGTCCTTGTTGTACCCCTTTGAGTTGGGATTGATTAGAGGATAGGGTTCTTCTCAGACCTAAAATGCTTCAAGTCATGGAGCAGCAGGTAGCTCACATCTGAGAGCATCTTGTAGTGGCTCAAGATAGACAAAAGAAGTTTGTTGATGCATAAAGAGTTGATTGGAAGTTTGCAGTTGGAGATCGAGTGTTTCTTCAAGTTTGTCCTCAGAAGAGCCCTATTCATTATGGAAAGGGTTCCAAGCTTGCGCCCCGCTTTGTAGGGCCGTTTGAGGTGTTAGAACATATTGGACCTATTGCCTACTGCCTGGCCTTGCCACCCACTCTATCGCGAATTCACAATGTTTTTCATGTTTCAGTCCTTAGGCCATATTTTTGTAATGTTACTCATATACTTGATTGGAATGCTCTATAGGTCAAGGATGGGCAGCTAGCTCTAGATCCTGTGGCCATGCTGTAGCACAGGAGACTTGTTCTCAGAGGCAGGGATATTGAGCAAGTATGGGTCTAGTGGGATCCTAATGATAAGACTTGAACGGCATGGGAGGATGCCTCCCGTATCAAGGAATCCTATCCTTACTTGTTTACTATCTTCTAGGAGTAAGCCATATTCATGGGGCGGAGGATATAATACCCCTCATGTTTGTTGTTTGGACTTACTATTTTTCTATGCTTTGGTTTGATACTTTGAGACTGTGATAGCACTATTTATTGTTTAGATAGTTAGACTGTTGGTGATTATGCTATTTCATTTGTGGACATGGATATTTCATATGACATTATGGTTTGGTGATGTTAATTTGATTTCAGTTATATATTTTGATGCAGTGTTTTAGTAATTTATATATGATGTGATCAGTTAGTTAGAAATGTTATTTCATCATTGATATTATAATTGTTAGTATAGTTGGTGGGAGGACAGTGTAGCACCACTCGTTTGTGAGTGCCCTGCTATGCTGCAATTCCTTCTCACAATGTGATGCTTTGATTTTTATATATATATACATGTACACGATCTTGTTTGGATGCAGGAATTGCAGGTAAAGAGTCTTGATTCCACCTACTTCGGCAGGACAGGGCAAGCATCAAATTTACCCAATGGGCATAATGTTGAAACAAAGATGACAAGGAAGTCACCCCGTCCCATGTCTGTCAAACCGTCTTGATTGAGTGGTATTGTCCGTCTTTATTTTTGTCATTTTCGCAAGTTATTATAGTAATTTGTGTGAGTGTATTTTGGTATGTATTTTACGTTGGTTTTTTGTATGTGGTGATTTATTTAATTAAATGATGTAAATAAATGTTTATAATAGTGTTGGAATAATTTGTAATAAAATATAAAAGTTTTATTTTAAAATTCATGTGTTTTATTTAAAGTGTTAATTAAATATTTAAATTTGTATCTTGTTAATTTAATTAAATTAAACGTTGAGGATAATTATGAAATAAATAAATTAAATAAATGAAATTGTGTGAATTGCAAGTAAAGCTTGCAAAATTGAAATTAAAGCAGAAAGTATTGTTAAATGGAAAAAAAATCAATAAAAGAAAAGAAAAGATAAAAAGGAGGAATGAGTATTGAGTTTGGCTAAAAAGATGGAATTAAAATTATAAAATTTCTTTTAATGTGGATTTTTAGAGCTTTTGAAAAAGAAGAGTTATATTTTTTATTTAATTGCAAATTTGAGATATTTTTCATGCACAGGAAAATTACAGAAGTTACAGAAAATATGGAGTTTTTGGAAATGGGATTTTCCCTTGTTCTTCCTCTGCAGTAAATTATTTTAGTTTTCTTTGTTTGGAAAGAGATGTTATTCTGGATTAAGTTTAGATTAGAGAATCTATCAAGGAAGCTGGAGACGAAGTTATGAAGGAAGGAACAATAGTTATTCAAAGGGCTATCTGGATCAAACAAAGCTTCGTCAGATTTCCAACAGTGCAGGACTACAGGTTCCATAAATTCTCTTTCTCTATTCATTAAAATTACAATGAAAATCATATTGTTCTGGGAAAAGAAAATAATACGGGTTTTTGGGAAAACTTTTGGGTTTCAAGTAATTGAAAAAAATCAATTGTTTGAATTTCTGTTAATGTTCTGAAATTTTCTTTAAAACGTGGTTATGAGAAAATTAGTTCTCTCGTTGAAGCCAATAGATGCCATATTTAAATTGAGTTTCAAAAGATTAGGGATTCAATATAATATTTCTCTCACCTTTTTAAAAAGGGATTTTGGCCTATAGGAGCAAAATAGTATTTGATTAAACTATCTATATTTATGTATGTTTGTTTGAGAAAATTTATCCCTGTTCTGAAAACATTTAATTATTTGGATGCATATATATATATATTTCTCTTTTGAAGGATATACTCAAATGAAGTTTTTTGAGATTTTAAGATATATTTATTTTGGGTTGAATCAAATGAAATTCTATTTTTAAAAAAAAATTATTAATTGAGGATTTTGGGGAGGGACGGTTGTAGCTGTACCCCCCCCTCCCCGCCCCCGTACCCTACCGCGGCCAATGGCTGCCACAATAGTCTTGCAGACTGCTGTGCGCAACAGTCATTATGACTGCTGCGTGCAACAATCAACAAGATTGCCGAGTGTAGCTTGTGTACTTCGGCCGAACGACCTTTATGGGGAATAGCTGTATTTTCTTGATTTTATTTAGTTATATATATATATATATAGTTAGTGTTTATTAATTATTAAATAAATATATATATATATATATAAATATAAATATATATATATTATATATATACTATTTTTGGAATTTAGCTTTACATATATTTATATTTATATATATATATATTTAAAATATATATATATATGCATATATATGAATTTTAGTTTTAATATGAAAATAATTATAATTGTGATTATTATGAAAAAGGCAAAATTTTGTTGAGAATTGGAAATTTTATTGAATTTTATTGCGAAATTATATAAAGGAAAAAAAAGGGTTTGTAATGTAATTAAAAGAATTATATTAACTTGGTGTGAGAGTTCTTACGTTATGTTAGTTTCTAATTCTGATTGACTTCTTTGTTTCCTTGAGTTATCGTTTTGACTTTTATAATGTGGGAACCCTGTCGATCTTATGAACCCAATTTTTGGAGTTTGTGAACCCTAGTTTTCCAGAGGCATGTTCTTATCATTGGATGTTTACCCTCATATTATGTGCTCAGGATGTTGCATGATTTTAGCATTATTATTTTGGAAGGGTTGTACGAGTTGTGTTGAGACTTTGTTTATTTGGTTAGCGAGATGGGTAATGCCTCGCATGTTTTTTATTGAGTTTTAATGCTTTGTTCCTATGGTACAACCCTTGTGTGATTTTGTTATGTTTGGGGTCTTAGGGAGAGTGGCTCTTCCTGGGGGTCGGTGCCTCAAAAGGAGGAAGGGCTCAAGATAACCTACGTAAGAGTAGATTAACAAGTGAAAACCTAATATTAGAAATTAGGGGGATGGGTAGTAAAAACACATAAGATAATAATTGGATACCTCATCTATGCATTAGGGCTATCACAGACTAATGGTAGGCTGAGAAGGTCATGGTCGGCAAAGTCGTAACCTCATCCTCATGAGAGGTTGACGGATCCGCATGAGCTACCCTATGGGGCCAGTGCCTCAAGTAGGAGGAAGGGCCAGGATAACCATAGATGGGGGCCGACGCCTCAGGTTGGAGGAAGGGCCAAGATAACCCATGTAAGTTATGCGATGACAGTCTCCACTAGACACCCTTATGCCTCATTTCTTGGTTACCTTTGGAATTGTATTCTGATTGTTGTTTCAGTTTCATTTGGAAATGTTTCATGATTGTTCTTTGGTTACTTGGTTAAAGGTTATTGCCTTTCTTTGTTGTGATGAGATTTATGGCTTTAAGTTTATTATGTTGACTCATGAATGTTGTTGTTTATGTCCTTTGTAATCCTTGATATTGTTTTGGAGTTATTGTACTATGTTGTCTTTTATTGGGATTGGTTTATGGTGTTCATGGTCGTGATTACTTCCTTGTCACCTCTAAGCATAGGCGGTGGGTTATTTATAACCCACGTGGTTGGGTGGAACGTTTTCCGCACCTGTTGGGTGACCCATCAACGTCCATTCTTCTCAGCATTCTTCAGTTGGAGCTTGTACCTGATGTTCGTTTGTAATTCAGATATTATCGTACTATGTATTTATCCCCACATGTATGGGAGATTTATTGTATTTCATTTATTGAGAACTTGTAATGTAATGTTTAAACGATGATGTATTATTTAGGAAACTTTGTAAACATTATTGTATGAGATGCATTATGATTGTAATATGTGATGTAATAATACTTTTACTTATGGTTCATGGATGTACTTATGTAAATGGATATTGTAATGTTATGATGGATGGAAATTGGATAAATTATTTAGTTTAACTTTTATCTTTTTGTTTTGAGTTTGTAATGCGATGTGACCTCGCGTGCCCTAGAGGACTAGACGTTATATGATGTTAATGTGCAATGTAAATATGTTTTAATGTTTAGTTGCATGTTTGCTTTTTATAATTTAAAAAAAAAAATGTTTGCAATGTTTGTCCTTTGGGGTTTGCACGACGGGCATTACAGGAAGAGCGTCAAACGTGAGGAAGTCTATGCTAGGACTTATGGGTGAATAATGAAGTTAGAGGGTTAAAGTGTGTAGAAAAATCACCGAGCGTGAGACAGTCTATACTTGAGAGGGTGGGATGGGTCATGAGGAGGCCCATATGAATTTTGTTCAAGGAAAAATATTGGGAAGAAGTGGAAAATATGAAGCACCTTGAAGAGTTTCAAAAGCTCTAGGATGAAGTGAATATATTAGAAAAGAAGTTTAGAGAGGAAATGAGAATGTGGGAAGAGAGATATGAGAAGAAGAATGTTCTCTTAGAATAGGACAATGAAAAGAAGAGAAAAAAGAAAGAGTGTTGCAGCCCTTTGGTAGGGGTTGAATGTAAGAAAGAATATGTGGGGGTGGCCCACACAAGTGGAGAATATGATAAGGTACAAGTTGTAGAGATAACATGTGAATAGAGTGCATTGTGTGAAGTGGATGAAGAGGGTTTGTAATCAGAAATTGTGAACATGAATGGTCCTAAATTTGACAAGTGGGTTGGTGGGGAAGATGGTGATCTCTTGTTGAAAGAAGAAATGAGGATGATAGATAGGTTATTTGAGAGTAAAATGTTGGATGAAGTTATCTTCAGTGGAAACAATAAAGAAGGAGATCCAACAAACAATGGTCCTTTGGAGGACATGACTACATGGGAGAAATTTGAACAACCTTATGAAGATGCATACATGAAAGGTTTTGAGGATGAAGAAAATGATGTTGGAGCAGAAAAGAAGACAATTTCTAGTTTTAAATTTAAAAATGTTGATTGTTTACCCTCTAAGGAAGAGATTGCAATAGTAGAAGGTGTAGTTGAAAATGGGTATGTGAATGTTGCATATTCATGTATAGAGGTTGTAGATGATGGTGTAGGAGGAACTTGGTGGAGGTGGTTATTTTGTTGTGGGTTGGATCCCATGAAGAAGGAAAAGAGGGAAGAAGAGATGTGACAAAGGAGGATGGTCTATGGTGGATGTAAATCCACGAGAGAAAACCATAATAGAGTGCACACTTGGTGGAGGAGGATGGCAAGTGTCTCAGCTAAGTGTTGGAAGAGGTGAAGGAAAAAATTCCTTATTTCTAAACTAGTGATGGAGTTCGCTATAGGCTATTTACAACCTGGAAGGGTAGTTCTATTATCCAACTCCATGTTATGAGTTCTACTCACAAAAGTTTTCCTACTTGGCGTGTGATGTAGGAGCATCCAGGCGAAATGACAATCAACGTCAACCAAAAACAAGTTTCAGGTTTGAATTTCAGTTTTGGTGTGTTTTGGGGTTAATTTGACATCTCTCAACTTTGGAAAGGTCTTGGTGTGTTCAAATTTGAATAAATTTAGTTTTTATCAAATCATCGTTTTAAGGCTCCGTAGCTAGTTTTCAAAAAATATTTTTGGAAACATGTAAGGATTGGAGTAGAATTATTTGGTGGATAAATTCATGGAGGTAGCATGTTAAATGTGAAAAAAGAATTAAATTCATACCTTTTTTAGTTTGGGATATTTTAATGCCTAAAGTTTGTTAAAAATTGTCATCAATTTACGAAAAAGTTTAATATCTCATGGTTTTGGAGGCTTGGAGAAAAATACTTTTGAAAGAGTCCATGGGGTACCATTCCAAGCTTTCATGCCAATTTTTGTGTGAATAAGAGAACTTTCATTTTTTTCGCCTGTCGGCACCCAATTCGACACTTCCAAAGTACCAATTTGATCAATTTTTTTGTGGAAGGGTATTATGAGGGTCATAGAAATTAAATATTGGTTTTTATTCCTTCATTTACTATTTATCTATTGCATAAATAATATGGGGGGTGTTTGGAACAGAAAAAAGGAAAAAATCCAAGATTTTAGAGCTTTTAAAATGCCCAAAATAGAGAAAAACGCCCCTGGGAGTAAGGAAAGCAATTGGAGGAGTTAATGGAGGCTTAAAACATCTCATTTAATGCTATTATTAAGGAGAGTGGGACACCCACTTTGGAGCAATAATTGATGTTTTTCAATGCACTTTTTGGTGGTTTTTGAGGAAAAACGTGGAAAGGAGTTTGTGAGGAATGTGAAGGAGAAAAATACCTCTGTCAAGGTATTCATTGGAGGGTTTTGCTACAATTTTGAGTAGCACCAATGAAGGAAAGGTAATGCACCAGCATGTGAGAGGTGAAGAGAAAGACAAGAGTCATATGAAGGTTTAAATAGTAGCAAAGAGAGCATGGGGCAGTGAGAGGAAGCTATAGGAAGAGCCATGGTTAACTAATATTGTGTGCAGATTTTTGTATGCTCTATGGTGGCATTTCATTTTTCCATTTGATATAGTTTTCATGAGATGATTTGATGCAATAAAATTCATAATTTATTTGCATTTATTTTGTATTATGGGTGTTCTTTATTGCAATAGAGTTACATTGCATTGTAGGTTCTTGTGAGCAGCTAGCTATTTACATCAAATTGAAAATGACAACCAACTTCCATTTCTTGATGTCCTTATCATAAAAAAGAGGATGGGTCTCTTTCTTGTATTGTGTTTCATAAATCCACCCACACTGATCTTTACCTTCACTCGTCTTCTCACCATCACCTGAGCCAAAAAGTCAGAGTTCCCAAAACTTTGGCTTTCAGAGATTTCACAATTTGTGATGAAGAGCACCTTGACCAAGAGTTAAACCACCTTACCCACATTTTCTCTTTAAATGTCTATAAAAGAAAACAAATCAATCGAGCTATCAATCAGGCCAAATCTAGGCTGACTTGCCAACCTAAGCCTTCCCTTCCTCCTTCCCAACCTTTTACTACCCTACCCTATGTTGAAGGCATCTCTAACAAAATTTCTAAGATCCTCTTCAAAAAGGGCTTAGTTTATACTTTCAATCCTCTCTACCTTAAAAACCCGCTTTCCATCCTCCAAAGACCCTCTAGAATCTTTCCTTAACTCTGGTGTCTACAAAGTGACATGCTCTTATGGAATCCCTTGCATTGGGAAAACCAGTTGCTCTTTTACCATAAGAATCAAAGAGCATGTTGCTGACATTAGGAATGATCGGGTTGTAAAATCGGTACTAGCTGAGCACTCGTCCAAGACCAAACATCATATTGCCTTAGAAGACACCAAAATCATGTTCAAAGAAGACAACTTCTTCAAGAGAAAGCTCATAGAGGCTATTGAAATCAATGTAATCACCCCTCCAACCTCAACCAAGATGGAGATTGGAGTTTAAGCCTCTCATAGACCCCTTTTGAAAAACCTTATAGATCCCACTCTTGTACCTCTAGTGGTTCCTCTCCTCATTAGTCTCTTTCTCGCTCCCCCCCTCCTTCCATTCCTCTTTCCCTAGCTTGGTTGTCCATTTCTTCTCCTTGTTTCTTGTTTGTCTCTTCTCCCCAGTTTTCAGGTTCTTCCTTTCCTTCCTCTTGTTTTAATTGTAAAACCCCATCCCGCAACCTAGAGGACTATGCAATACTGGGGAAGCACAACTAATTTTTTTCTTAAAAGTTAAAACAAGATGAGTAAAGTTTCCTACTCTAACCACATACATCCTCTAGGCTACATAATGCGTCTACATGTGAACACGATTACTTATAAAATTTAACCAACCATAGCATATGAATTTTAAACTCAAGATACAACTTACAACAAAGCATTAAACCATTACAAGATAAAGCTAACACATAGAAATGTATTGAACATATTTCCACATATACAACACCATTAAATTCAATAATGAATAGATCATAAATATTATTACAATTACATCACAAAGATTCACCTCGATACAAATGAGGTATTACAATTATACATAATGAACCACAGTTACAATGAAGAAGGAGAAGAACAACTCCCGAGAACCACATGAGCTCCTCGAACAAGAAGATCTCACCATCACGAACATGAAGAGAAACTCAACAGTGTAAGATGCATGCCACCCAACCATCTGGTACCCGTAGGGCTAGCAGCCATGCTAGGAGATAGTAACAGGAAACCAAGACAACCTATTACCTCTAGACACAGGCAATATACAAAAATACTCATAGAATAGATAAACAAGAATTAGGGTCACATTGCTTCCAGAATCACAAAACTAATTACCAACACAATACAGTAAACTGACTGTTGACATAGGAGGAGTGTCATCACAAAGGTTGCATTGGTTATCCAAAGGAGATCTTCCTAGGTCCCGGCCCCCCTCTAGGGTTATCTTGGTAACCTCTTATGATTCCGACCCCACATGCACACCAGTGCAGAATCAATTATCTTTCGAGAAGACAAGATAATGATCTAGCCATTCAAGGCCTTCCCGACTCATCTCAAGTCTCATACAAGCCCTTGAGCCAATGAGCGAGGCTAAATATCTTGTTATATATGTTAAGCTAATAGATTATTTAATTCCCACTTGATTATACTAACTCCCACACGAGTTGTCCTGGGACTACTTTGTGTCCCGGCCCTCGCTGAAAGCCACTCCCCTATCGACAACACATAACTAAAACTACATGCCAAGGGTAGACAGTGCACTAAATCTGACCACAATAACCAATACACCTCAAAAGGTAACACATCTCTACGGATGTCCAATACTGAAACCCAATACGTGAACTACCCAAGAAACTCAAAGGGTGAACTAAAGTTATCACAACCCTTTCACATTTACAACTCTGGAAGACTTAGATTCACAAAATGACAAGTACTTCCCCCCAGTACACAATTACAGACACACGTGCTTTGCATTACAGTAATAAAATAACTTTTCAATTTCAAATTTCACAAAAGCAGTAAAGAACCTGTTATAGAAGAATGTTGCCTCAAGAAAATGTTGTCGAACTTCTCTATAATTTCAATTCCCAATGTAGCCAAAGCTTTCTTCAATGCAATTGCCTCCTTCTAGAAGACACAACCAAAAAACACAGCCAAGAAGAATGTTGCCTCAAGAAAATGTTGCTAAGCTTCTCTATAATTTCAATTCCCAATGTAGCCAAAGCTTTCTTCAATACAATTGCTTCTTTCCAGAAGACACAACCAAAAAACATAGCCAAGAATTCTACAGCAAAATAATCCTAAAACAATTTCCTCAGAGAGATCCACAATTTCCTCACCAATTTTCCACAACCCATACCAAACTTTTCCCGTGAAACAACTTTCTTTACTTTTTCCCAAAAAATCCCCTCCATGAATGAATTTTCAACAATTAGATCACAAATTTCTAACTCTCAGTTATCTTAAACAAAATATCTAAAATATATTTTCCCTCAATAATTTAGATATTTTTCATTCACATGCATTTAAATATAATAAAACAATTTACTAATTGCAACCAATTTAAATATTTTTATTTATTTAATTACCGTTCATTTTAATAATAAAATTTACTCAATCAAAATAACCAAAATTAATTAATTAATTTATTTATTTATTCTAAAGCCTTCACAACAATAATTCATTTAATTAATTAATTAATTAATTTATTCTAAAGTCTTCACAACAATAATTCATTTAATTAAATACACATTTAATCTATCAAATGAAATTTGCACAAGAATAAAATACTCAGAGCCACAATGATAAAACTAAGACCAAACTCAAATTGACGACACACTGTACTAGGGTAAAGGTATGACTAGGTAACCTGTTACTATCTCCCAATATTACTGTTGAGTAGTAGACATGCTCAGACCTATGAAACCAGGTGAACCTAATGTCTTGTACCTGCAATCCCGTGAACAAACAAATGTCGCACATGTATACATATAATAAATCATACACACCGTGAAGAGAGAATTGCGGAAATCACAGGGCACTCGCAAGCGAGTGATGCAATACCATTCTCTTCACCAATACAATGTCACATCAACTGATGAGATAATATATCAATTAAACTACGATAAGCAAATATAGCAATGTCATCACAACTAAGTATCTATGCAAACATAAAGCATATTAACAAAATCATCATGCATATAATGTGTCATCACATCAATAAAGTCTATCATCGCTCCACTGTCAGCGGTAGAATAACCATAACATAAAACATAATCTAACAAAGTATCTGAGCTATCAAGAAAACATAACAAATCGGAGGGGTGTTACATTAATTCCCTCGTCCTTTTGTTTTAATTTTAGTTTGGTTTTATTAACAATTTATTTCCTTTTTATTTCTTTATTCTTTATATATATATTGATTTAGTTATCTTATTAGTAGGCTTTGATCTTTTTGTTTCTTTAATTGTAATCTTATTTATTTTTCTTTTATTTTAATTGACTTTGTCAATTTGCTTCTATTATAATTAGAAGAATTTGTCTAATATTATATTAATTAGTTCTAATATATCTTAATAGTTTATCAATTAGAATTAATTATATTATTTTATATTAATATATTTCTAATTAAATACTAATTATTTCAATTATAATCTTTATCTTAATACTTTAATTTTTTAGTTTTTGATTATTTCTTTGTTTTTCTTTTCAATTCTTTTTGGTTTAGTTTTTATTATTAGTAGGCTTTGTTCAATTTGTTTCTTCCATTGTAATCATATTTAGTATTCTATTACATTAATTTGTTTCCATCAATCTAGTTTATCTAGAAGAAGTTGTCTAATATTATTTCATTACTTCTAATATATTATATTAGTATATTAATTAGTATTAATTATTTTGTAATTAAAATACTATTTTTTTCAATTATTATTCTTTATTTTATTACTTATTTTTGTTTTGCATTTTATTTTTGATTTGGTCTTTTTTATTTCAATTATTAGAATATGTTGTCTAATATTATATTGATTAGTTCTATTATGTTATGTCACTATATCCTTTAGTATTAATTATATTATATTATATCACTATACTACTAGTGATAATGCTATTTTTTGTCATTTGCATTCTTTATTATAATTCTATAATCTTATTAGCATTTTATTTCTATTTATTTCTCTTTTTCTTTTTGAACGAGTGTTCTTAATTAGTTGGCTTTGATCTTTTTGCTTATTCATTTGCAATCTCAATTAATTTGCTATTATATTATTTTGTTTTGGATCTTTTTCAATTAGAAGTAGTTGTCTATAAGGGAAGAGATTGAGGAATAGGTGGTATCATTAGATAAAATATAGGAGGCTTGAAGATTTACATGTAAATTAGGGTTTCAATTAGGGTTTGAAGATTTATGTAAATTAGGGTTTCAATTAAGATTTGAAGATTTATATGAAATTAGAGTTTCAATTAGGGGTTGAATATTTATATGAAATTAAGGTTTCAATTAGGTTTTTAAGATTTACATGTGCAAATTAGGGTTTCAAAATCTATGTAAATTAGTGTTAGAATTACAAGTAAATTAGAGTTTCAAAATACAATTTCAAATTAGAAATGAAGAAATTACAATGTGTAAATTAGGGTTTCAAAATATAATTTAAATTTGGAAATGAAGAAATTACAATATCTAAACTAGGGTTTCAAAATATAATTTAAATTTTCAAATGAAGAAATTACAATGTGAAAATTAGGGTTTAAAAAAAAATTGGAAATGAAGAAATTACAATGTGTAAATTTGGGTGTAAAAAACTTAAAATTAGGAAATAAAAAAAATATATAACAAAAATAGGGGCATACATGTTTAAAATGACAAGAAAACTTAAGACGAGTGATTGGGCACTGTGCAAACCTTTGCTCCAAGCCACTATGGAAATTGTTTGACTTTTCACTATTAAATTAAATATCTCACATTGTTGTAGATAGAACCAAAGAAAATGAAAATGAAGCAAAAACTATCATTTTTTGGTTCATATGCCTTGAAAACAATAAAATAATATCATTGAGTGAAGTTCACCTTCACTCGAAGGTATTATTTTATTAATTTCTTGATATACCAAGGCCTTCAAATGAAGAGGATCTTTTCTTGAAGGTCTCTACACTAAGATATTCAAATGAAGTACCTTCATTCAAAGAAATATAGTCGAACAAAGGTAATTGAAAAAATTTCTCCCCCTCCTCTACTTTCAAAAATTTGATGTCCCAAGTGTTGCACAAGCGGCTGCCATTGCACCAAAAGATCAACCTATTAATGCTCGATACAACCACTAGATTTATACAAGATCGAAGATCCATAGGAGGTATTTAAAACATGTCATGAAGCCCAAGAACCACACTAGCCCACACCGAGGAGACTAAGGGGACACCTTGCAACAATCCCCCTAGTGTAAGAGAGGGGTTCAAACTTGTGACCTCAACTCTGATACCAATTGTTGCACAAGCAACTACCATTGCACCAAAAGATTGACCTGTTAATACCCAATACAACCACCAAATTTATACAAGATCCAAGATCCATAGGAGGCAGTTAAAGCATGTCATGAAGCCCAAGCACAACGCTAGCCCACGCCGAGGAGACCAAGGGCAACACCTTGCAACACCAAGTTTGGGACTGAGTATTGTGGGATGACCCAAGTCAAGTGTAATTTTTGTGGATTGTACATAGGGTTTTTAGGACTTTAACCATTAATTTTTGGTTCCTATATGCTTCTCTAGCTCTTCTAGGGTTTTTCACCTAAAAGGAGAGAGATAGGTCGCAAAAATGCTAAGGGTTCATTCAAATAATGTTATGTGTGATGTTTTCTATGCTAAATGAATTAAACTAAATGCAATTGAGTGATCTAAATGAATGGATTTGAATGCGAAAATAAGATTTAAACTATGTTTGAAAACACACTATGATATGCAAACAATGAACTAAATGAAGAAATTATGTAGAACAGAAAGAAACAAGATGAAATAGAGTGCACCTAGGAAAGATTTGATGATTCTGGAATGTTGGGAATGCTCACTGGAATTACTAAATTTTCATAGTGGGACTCATTCACCCAAGGTGGTGAATTAGTCCTCCTACTAGTGAAAAAGTATCAGAAACTAGTTTCTGACAGTCGGGATCCAAAATCTAACAAAACTTAAATTTTTAGTCCTAAGGTGGGACTCACTTGCCACTGGTGGCGAATCAGTCCTCTCCCAAAATTCTAGAAAATTAGGAGGCAACTCTGCAACACCAGATCTAGAAATCACTGATTATCAGGTTGTCGAAGTGAATTCTACAAGAAACGGACAGAAAACCTTCTCCAAGCTTGAAATATAAATAAGTTGACTTGAAGCACCTAGTTGACTTGTTCTCCAATTTTCAACATCAAAAATCCTGTTAAATCTACATACCTAGGTCTGCAAACACATATGCAATAGGGAAAAATGGTTGAGGGTTAGCAAATAGGGGTTTGCCTTGGTCAAACCCCACTTTTGGTAATGAAAACCTTAATGAAGTAATGAAATGAATGAGAATGACAAACTAATAACATGTAAATTCTATCAACTTACCAAACCCTTGATAATGCAAGTCTGAAGTAATGCCAATGGATGCTCCAAAGTGCTTGAATATTGCTTGAATTGATGTTTTAAGATGCTTGAATGCTTAGATTGATTGAATATGATGTGTGAATGTTGGAGGATGTAAAATGAGGTGAAAATTCCCTATTTATAAAATCGTGTACCTTAGTTACCCATTCATACCTCATCACAGGCCGACATCAAGTGTTTTTAAATAAAACCCAAAAGGAAATTTAAAATATTTTGAATTTGGGGCCAAGGGGACTCATTTGCCACCTATGGTGAATGGGTCCCACCTAGGACCTAAAAACAAGTGTCAGGAATTAAGTTATATTTAATGTTGTTTATCATGCTTACATTCAAAAATACACTTAATTAAAGAATATGAGGGCATAAAGGGGTCAAATAAGTCATAAGAAAAGGATAAATAGTGAAGTTGTGCCTAGAAAAGTGTGAAATCTTGTTACAAGACTTTAAAACAAGTTCAAAATAGGAATTGACGATGTGTAAAAGGGTGATTTTTAGGTGAATTGTAATGAATAAAGTCTAAAAGAATGTAGAAATGTCTTACAACACTTCACAAAACCTTCACAAGACATCGTTATTTAAATTTTAGTACCTAAATATGCATGTTCAAACCATGTTACAACATAAAATCAAAGCCAAATAGATCAAACACCATGAAACAAGACCTAAAAGGCCATGAAATTGACAAGGGGCCATTTTTCTACGACACATGACTAACTATCTTTAATAGAAGATAATCAAATTTTGACAATTCACCTATCATATACATGAAAAATAATAGTTATCATCAAAATTGAAATATCTTAACAAAATGTCTACCATTAAATATATTTTTTTGAAACAAATTATAAATAAAAAAATGGTGTACCTAAACATAACTTTTAGGTCCACTACTAGTAAAAAATATAAATCTAATGCATCATC
Organism: Sequoia sempervirens; assembly: GCA_007258455.2. Classification (NCBI taxonomy): domain Eukaryota; kingdom Viridiplantae; phylum Streptophyta; class Pinopsida; order Cupressales; family Cupressaceae; genus Sequoia; species Sequoia sempervirens. Next base: position 403,319,824 of record VDFB02281492.1, on the reverse strand, counting down.
CTCTACAATAGCTTGTGAAAAGGATACACAAGGAGAATAACAATATTTATTTTAATTTTTTTCAATTATGAGGTAAATTCTATGATGTTGTTGATGTGGTTGTGGTGTTGGATTGACTAGCATCCTCTCATCCATTATGGTGATACTACTTAGAATATCAAGTGATGCAATCATCTCTTTCAAGCAAATGAAGGAAAACAACTAAAGGTAAAGTTGGCCATGATCAAATTAATGTAATGTATGCACTAGGTCTATATTGTGGTATGCTACCACCAACACTCTATAATAATTTTATCTAAATATAATTAGTTCTAAACACATCTCAAAATTTACCCATACAATTTTAGAAAATAAATGACTCAATATTGTCATGTGATTTATGGCTAAACATTTTACTAATTATATTTGAAACTAGCTAAAATTACCTCATGCCTACACCACGATTGAGAGTTTGCATTTATTATAAGAATGGATTGATGACATAAGGTTTTAAATTTAAAATTTTTATATGTACAATTCATTTATTTCTTTATACACTTATTCATCTACATATAATTGTATTTTAATTCCACTTAGTAAATATATCAAGATTGAAATCAACGTTTTTCATGGAATCTATAACCACTTGGATTAAATTGATAACTATATGGAACATGTTAATCACTATTAAATGTCTCTAAAGTGGTTATGCTTCCTATAATCTTATATCTCACTTTTTTTTCATTAATTTCAGCTCAAGGTTAGTTTATAACTCATAAACCCTATTTCTTTGAAGTTTCTAAAATTCTTTATTTTTTTTTCATAAATAATATAAACATCATAATATTTTTCTTTTCAAATTAAAAAATTATAATGCAAATTTATTCTAAAATCTAAATATCTGAAATCAAAATGAAAATAAAGTTGACCCTAAAATTTATGAAACAAGATTTCCAATCAAAATGAAATCCACATTTATCTTAAAATTTAATATAAAAATTATTAAAATCAAAATAATTCTAATTTATCCTAAATATTACTTATTTACTCTAATCAAAATAATTTTATTTTTGTTAAACATGGAGAAAGGAGGTAAGGTCAATATGTTAATCACTATCACTTTCTCTCACTTAAATATCTATTTTATAGCAAAAGAAAATGAAATGGTTGTACTTGTGATTTTTAAATAATTTTTTTCTTCTAAATTGATATCTATTTATAAGAAATATATATCTATTCTGATGGATATCCATTTAAAACTGCATATTTATTTAGAAACATATGCATTTCTAAAAAAATATACCTACTAATTTTTACACAGTTACAATCATTTAATTTTCATAAATATACTTCTCCCTTCACTTCTAGAAGATTTCTATTTAGAAATGCATATTCATTTCTCACAAATATTTGTTTACCAAAAAATATATATCTATCTATGAAAAAACAATTGACCCATACTTTCCTTTTTTAACCCTCTTTTAATTGTAAATGCATATATGAGACCCCATTATTATTTTATGAGTCACCCCTCTCATAGTTCTTACCATACCACTAAATTTGGTTATCAATATTAATTAAAAATGTAGCTTGTAATATCTTGTATTTTTTATTTTAATTTAGTTAAAATATTATCATATTATAATTTTAAATTTGATTGATTATAGTAATTCTAACTTTATATAGTGTGAATATTATAGTATTAAATCAATTGATACAAATGTTTATGTTTTTTATTATCTACAACATTAAAAAAAATTGTTATTCTTTTATAGCTAATACAATTGAAAAGAATATATAGGATTAACCATTGGAATAAAATTTAATAAAAAATTTAAATCCATAGGTGGAGGAAGAAAAGAAAGAACAGAAAATAAAAATCTTGATTTAGAGAAACTTTTATTAAATCAAAGGAAAAAGGAATTATTGAGTCACACCAGCTTTTTCTGATACAAACAGGCCTTTGTAAAAGATTATGGCATTACTTGTTTAATGTCATTTTTGCTTATATTGCTGTAGCCTCTGCAATAAATCACTTGCTGGCATAAATGTTATGTATTTTGGATTTGAATTTGTGTGTTATAATCCCAAGTTATCACCTTCTCAATGGAGGAGTAAAATATTACTTTCCCAATCTTTTAAAAACAAATACATCTCATCAAAGAAAACAAATATATAAGCATGGACAAAGAAAAAGACCAACACACAATTATCTTCTACAATGTTATATATTAGGTATTTTTCATTGCATGCATCCATGGCTTAATCTGCTGTGCACTTGGGACTAAGTTCTCCTAAGATGGGATGATATTCCCCAGGGACCAAAACACTCCTCTTTCTGCACTTATTACATAAAACTCTCAAACCAGCCTTAGGAGAGCCTGGACATTTTCTCACAGGAAAACATCTTAAACTGGGTTCCTCTTCAGATGAAGAAGAACTTTCTTCAGGTAGGTATATATATTCCTCATCTTCAGGCTTAATATACACCACCTGTCTCTTTACAGTTGGCACAGTTGGAGAATCAGGAGCAGTAGGGTAATCTCTAACTGGAAAAGGTGGTGGGAACTCATGTTCATATGCAGAAGTGGAAAAATCCTCCCCCACCTCAGGCAAGGCAATGTAATCCTTCTCCACCTCAGGTAAGGCAATGTAATCCTCCTGCTCTCTGTAATGTCTTGGGTCTCTTTGTCTGGTCCTCTTTGTAGAGAGCCTGGCTCTGGGCATGCTGAACCTTCTCACCTTTTTCTCTGGAGACAAGTGCTGCATCTCCTTTCCTTTCATGGTGGCAAATTGTATATATATCTGCAATTACTGGAACAATTTGCACTGTTCACAGCCTTTGAAAGACATATTTGTATCCTCCTTTTCTCGTTCAGTTTTCTTGAGGTGGTGGTTAGGATCTAGAAACGGTTGCTTACTAATAGTAATCGTTGTTCAACTAAATGATTAACAGGGATATAACACTTTCACTACGAACATATAATGCTGAGAATATTAGGGGTGGTTATATAGTTTAATACGGTTTTATAATTTTTAAACATAAAATGAACTAAACTTTGATTTGATCTAGACTGAAATTGTGATGCAAACTTAATTTTATTGAATTTGTGAATATTAAATAGAATTGTATGCACAAAATCTATGAATGTTGCAAAAAATTGATCTAACAAGTCATGCACTCTATAACCGATATGTCTCACCTTCAAATATTTGGATTTACAATAAAAAATTGGTGGCGTTTACAAACACCTTTGAGGAGTTTGTTAAGCAAGGTTCATATTCTCATTACATAAGTTGCTAAGTGGATTGACTCAATGGCTTGTGAACAAAGATTGAAGCCACCAAAAAAATGTAATTTACCTATATCTAACTAATGTACATGTTGATGTCATTCTCTTATTATGATGTAGTGCATAATGAAGCTTAATACACCTAGATCCTCATATTGAAAATTAATTAAGTTTTATATTTTATACAACCCCCTAGAAGATAATATGAAATATAACATGTCCATGTCAACACATAATGACTAGTAGGAAGGAGACAACATGTCAATTTTAAAAATCTAAATTTAAAAATGTAAGGTTTGATTTCACACTATAAAATCTAACCAAGTTTGATTTTGGCCCATGAATTTTATCTAAGGTTAGTAATAGGTAACTTCCCAAGCCTATTTTGGATTCTTGGGATGCCGGGAGTTGGGAACAATTAATTTTGCCAATATAAATTTTCAACCTTTCTATAGAAATATGCCACTTGTATTCTAGTCATTGCATAAAGGCTAACCAAGTCAAAGTTCAAGTCCAAAATAAAAAAGGGAAAAGTGCAAGGTATTCAATCTTTTCTATTACATTTTTCCCCCACATTAACTTGTATGTAAACTAATATAAAGTAAATAAAACAATAAACATTAAAGTATAATATTATAGACACTCATAAAATGATACATATAGAGATATCTTTTGTAATAAAACATCTTTCACAAGAGAATATTATAATAGGAAATAGTCTACAATTACATAGAATAATAAGCCACTTTGAGGGAGGAAACTTCTAGAATCCTCCAAGAACACCATTTTCAATATGATGATTACAAACTAATCACTAATTACACCTTGGATGTCACCCAAACTTAGATACCTAAATATTACACCTAATATGAGTTAATTATCCAAATAACAATATAATAATGATCACATAATTAAAAATTAAGGTAGCCACACGATAAAAAATCATAAACCTATGCATCTATATGATTGAGGGAATAGCATGCCCTACCTCTTCAAATAATAAGTATCCTCAATGTTGCAATCAAAGGTAGATTCTTCTACACAAAATATTGATCTTCCCATGTTACATCCTTGATTGGTAAATTCTTCCACTAAATGATATACTCTATATTATCTTAGTCATCAACTTCTTTGTGTGTGTTTAGAGAATTTACTCTAGATCTAATACAATTCTTCCTTTTTCATCTAGTTCTAGTAGCACTATTTGTGTATGGATCTAATGACTAAGCATCATTTTTAATATGGGAAACATTAAAATCTAGATGTATCTTTACTATTGGAGGAAAAACAACCTTATAGGCTATAGTACCAATATTTTGTTGAATATGGTATTGAACACAATATTTTGAAGAAAACTTCTTATTATTTATTTATTCTTCAAGGCATCTGATAAGGTTACGATCTCAATAAAACCTAGTCACCTACCTCAAAACTCCTTTTAGTTGAGTGTTGGCCAATCTACTATTACATTGAATTTTGTGCTAGGCCAAATTCTCTTTGAGTCATAAAAGCACATATTGATGATGATACATGTGATCTTTCATAACATAAGATCTTTGTGTCACTTACAATGATGATGTGATGGATATGGTGATATCCATATAATTCGATGAATGGAGATTTTTTTGGAGAATTATGGAAGGGAGTGATATGCGACCATTTTTCTAGTGGTATCCAATCTACGCACTAAGAATACTTATTGGAAGTGAAAAATAGAGATACATTTCCAAGTAGTTATTGGTGACCTCACTTTTCCCATTTTGCTAAGGAAGATATGAAAAAATGTGAGCTAGTTGAGTATCCAAATAAATGAACAAATATTTCTAAATTTACTATAAATATATGATCATGATCACTAAAAATAACCCTTGGGGTACCATGTAAATTCTATATATTCTCCATAAATATTTTTCCCACTATACTTACTATTGAAGGATGAGATGATGAAATAAATTTGGGCCTATTTTGTGATTTGATCCATTACTAATATGATGACACACTTACCTTTAGATCTAGGAAGGTATTTGATATAAACCATGAAGACCTCTTCACACTAATAGATAGGAATAACTAAGGGCTATAAAAGACCAAGTGACTTAACTATCTCCTCTTTGTTTCTTTAAAATACCAAATATTTAACTGCAAAAATTTTAACGTCACCCTTAATCCCTGATGAAGGGTACTCCCCTTACAATCTAAAACTCACAAAAAAAACATATAATGGCACAAAAAAACACAAAGAAAGAAAATATTTTCTATTATCATTGAAATGAAAATGAAATTACAACATTATATGTGCCATCACATGGGATTTTTGATTACATAAATCTACAAGTCTACAAATTGGAGCCACCATCTACTCTTCTCTAGCCTCTGCCTTGTACTCCCCCTTTACATCCTTTATTTGGAAGGTGTAGCCACCCTAGAATCTTCTGGAAAGTGTAACCACCCTAGAATCTTCTGGAAGGTGTAACTACCTTAGGAAGATATTTTGAAATTTTATTAATTTTGGTATTACAACTTCATGGGGTCATAACATTTGATCCAACTGTCGGATTTTCAATCATAATACCTTTTTGGAAAGGTCTTGAAAAAGTCCTCTAAGTGGCTCAAAATTGATCTTGAAGATTTTACAAAGATTTTTGAAAATTAAAATTTTAATATCTCTCAAATGACAAAAGGTATTGAAGTGATTTCTTCACCATTGGCTTCAATTTACCATTCTAGAGGTCTGTGTAATATTTCGTGTCCAACTGTGCATAAATGCAAACTTACAAAAATAGTAACCCTACCAAATTTAGCCCTTATTGAAAAGAAACAACATTTTTTTTTGGGTGATGCAAGATTGCTCTTACACCCTGGATGCTCCTACATTAATCCCCCCTCTTTTTGACCTTATGATCATCAATGCAATGTACCTAGAAATATTTTAAGGAGGAACATGCTTGAGGGTGGAAGATACCTATTTTTTCATTCTTCCAAATGGATCATAATTAGGCCTAGCCTCGTATATATGTACAAGTTGTGCAACTAAAACTTTGCATTAGATGCTTTAGCATTACTTATACTTGCATAGGAATACCATCCTATCACCATAGATAAATGAACTTAAATTTCATTCTTGGATTCTAACAGTGTATGAGATTCTACTAATTGTCTGATTAGATCCAACAAGACAATTTTCTCAATTGGGTAGTTTTGTAGTTTGTATGGTCCATATGGAAACCTCTCAAATCTTATGTAATAAAATTTATGAAATTGGATAAACTAGCTACCATTTTTATCCACTCCATCAAGAGCTTTAGCTAATAGTATCTTTGTCTTGTCTCCTTCCATGGTTCTTATTAACCACATGGAGAATGTATTGTTTACTCTTCTATAATGTTTCAAATAATCATTTTACTCCAATTGGGGATAATGGTAATAAACCAACACTTGTTTTGGTTTTAAACCCATAGTTCCTATTTTTCTAGGCCTAAAAATGTGAATTTTGAAGCCAAGAAATAGACTAAATATGAAGTCATATAAAATATTTTGTTAGTTTCATTTTTTTTTTAATTTTTCATGATACAAATTATCACTGATAATGTCTCCTCCAATTTATTATACTAACTCCTTCCAAAATGGCCTTAATGTAAGAATACATGTAAGGCTTGAAGGTTGTAGAATTTGGTGATCAAATGAATCTACTCAATAAGGTGATTATATCCCCAACTTCTTGTTGTAAATCACTCCTATATAATATTTTAGGCATCATTTTTTTTGAATGCTCAATTCATCTAGCACTTATAAATTTCTTACATGCATTCATATTATCATTACCTTTATTTTTAGCCTTATCCCTATTGATAACTCCTATTTTACAATAGAAAGGAATATTGAATGTATACCTTCTAGATTTAGCATTTAAATATACAAATTCCCTCCCTTCTACAATTAGTTTCCTCTTGTAAAATTTGTGGTGTTTGATACACTCCATTACTCATTTAGGATATTGTACGAATGTAGGGAACCTTTCTACATTATCTAACCCATTTGGTACTATCTTCTTTTCTCTACTAGTGGCATCTTGACTAGTCATTCTTTGTTGGAAATATACTAAGCTCACATGTCCTACGTCTATGTATAAAATATGTCCCTATCCTAAGGTGATTTGTTAAGCATGAGTGACATCATTGAACTCATATTTCATGCATTTGGTTTTTAGTCATTTGGTTCCTACAAGATAGATTAAGTTCATGCATTACTATTTTGGCCATCTAGGGTTTGAAACATATTTTACCATTATATTTTCTTATGACTTTACTTCCTAATTGATTCTCATAGTGTATGTTTATTAAAATTCCATTATTTTTCTAATAGTCTTTGAATTATTTTTATGTTTTTATTTTCAATTGTCAAATTTAATTAGGTATCTTCAATTTTTTTATCTATATTTTAGAACCCTAATTTTATTTTTCCCTGAATTCTATAGTTTTTCTCAATTTCCAAGTAACATTTTAAAATTACTAGAAAATTGGTTCAATTTAAACTAGAGTTTTGGGTACTTTCCCTTTATCATGATATTTAAACCTTTGATTGGTGTTGATACAAGAATGATGCCTCAAATTGTACCTTGTATTTCATAGTTCTATATAATGCTAATGACACTCTACAGCTGCTCAAATTCCCTCTTTTGAAAATACACTTCTTAGAATGTTTTGGTGTAAATAGGATCATGAAGTCCCCTTTTAACTAAGAAAAAATATGTGGAAATTTGATCCATTATTGATGCACGAAGGAATTTAGTAAGCATTTAATGTTTCTAGTAAAATGAGAATTTGTGTGGTTTTTAAGTGCAATTAGACCATGTAGCTTAAAAAATTTAGAAATTCTAGTTTAGATATGTGTGAATTTTTTGTAAAAAGACTATTTTCACTAATATTTGAATTTGTAGGGGTTTTTAGTTGAAGTGGACATTATAGTGAAGCTTTAAACTCTTATTTGAATAGGGATTAAGCTTCAAAACATGTTGGATATTTTATGAATTTTATAAGAATTTTGGTTCAAATTGGATTTTATGGGAAAAGCCAAGTGAATTGGACTTGTTCACCTCTTAATATTTTGATTTCTAGTTTGGATGAATATTATGATGGGTAAGTGGATGAAATCACTTAAAGCACAAAGACATAAAAATTATGTAAGTGTTATATAAGGATGAATCAAGGGTTGATTGGGGATGAATATGTTAGCGTGATGAAATCAAGGTGAGATGACTCCATCATTGTATGTCTTGTGGGAAAATATAATTGAACCAAATATTTGTGCAAAATTTAAAATGTTCACTATCACCTAGGGAATCTTCATATAAATGATGATGATTTCATAAGGGTGTTTCTTTCAAGATTTTCCATGTGAACTAGACTTATGAAAAAATATATAACAATCATATAATTTTGTTGGGTATCAAAAATTTAGAAACTTTGATTTTTTCTTATAAAATATTAGTTACAAGAAAAATAAAGTGAACAAGACATTTTTTCATTTTATCAAGTTCAAATCGATTCTAATTTTATTTTAAAAAAAATTATATAATAATATTTCATATTACTTCCTTTTGTAGAGATTTTTAGGTGAATGAAATCTTGCAAAAAAACCTAGTGAATTCAATTTTGTCAAAATGGATGAGTAAATTATACAAGTGAATTTCTCCTTCATCTTAACTCATTAAAAAAATCAAAGAGACTAAGAGATTTTTGTGTGCTTTATCCAATCATGATAAAATTAGGGCATAAGGATCAACCAACTTTGATAACTTGAACAATTATGTAAATTTATTACACTTGAGACCAACCTAAACCTAAGAAATAAGGGAGAACCACATTTTTATGAAATTAAAAGGGGATGTGTAAAAATGCACAAAATTCATATTTAGGATGCATTTATCTTATTTATGTGCCCTTCACTATTGTGTCATTAAAGCCAACTAAAACCATCCTTGTTGTAACCAACCTTCAAATGTATTCTAGGATATTTATTCCTTAAGGACACTAGTGAACCCACAGTAGTTTCCAAATTATTTTTTGATGACTAGGAATCTATATCTATATTAATAAAAGATAAAAAATACACATGTTCACAAAAAAGGTTGGGTGGTTAGAAGGCACACCCTGAGATTCACATAGGCAGTGTCCAAAAAATTCATAATGTCTTGGGCCATGCCCAGAATGCAAAAAACATTACAATAACAATAATAATAAAAAAGTCACTAAGCAGTCATAGCAGTGTTAGTAGAGGGTGGTAGGTCCTTATCATCCAGTTTTCCCCATACATCGATGGGGTTTGAAGTGACATTAGGAGGAGCCCAACCATCATCATCCTTTTCTTTATCTTCACGGTGTACTGAAGAAATCACCAAATCCAAACACAAGAGCCATTTAGTAGAATTAGTAGGCCAAGTAGGATAGCGTTTAGGAGCACTATTAAAAGGCCACCGAGAAGCACCATTTCCACCCCCCAACACTCCTCTAAATGACCACCCTAGGTCAGCCCAAGGAGGAGAGGGTGACCACTTGCGAGGATGTGATCCATGGTGAGGATTTTGAGAATGAGGGAGAGCCTAAGAATTTTTCACAAAACTGCTTCTCCACAAGCCCCGCGAAGGTGATTTTCCTCAAGAGGAAGTGGGAGAGGGAGGCACATGAGCCATGGTGCATGGGGAATTCCCTAGTGGTCCAAAAACTATTGAAGGTGAGAAAATTCAAGCACAAATTTATTGGTTTGCACTTGAATCTACAAAATAACATTAGAGCAAATAATGGCTTTAGAATAGAGAGAAACATATTTATCAATTTGGATGTGAGAAACAATGTAATATTTTCTATCTTTCCAAATAATAAAGAGGATTTCCACCCTAAAAGTGTGCCAAATATAGGTATACTTAGTGGGGATCTTAGGATAGTCTCCCAACATTTAAACCATATTCTAGGAGAAAGGCTCTAACCTAAATTGCTGAAAGAAGTCATGATTCCAATTCCACAATTGTTGAGCTTTGGTGCAAAACCAAAATAGGTGCTTAAAAGACTTAAATTTCCCAAAAAAAGGGCAACACAGATCTTGGACCCCCAGGTGAGAAAGCTGAGACCCAACTAGTAAGCCTTGGAAAAGAACACACCAAGCAAAGTGGGAGAGCTTGGGATCAATAATGGTAGACCACATAGTAGAAAACCTTTTGTGCCAAATAAAAACTAGGAACTAGAGATGCCACCTTTGGTTCAATTTATTAATCATCTAAAAATGAGAAGAAAGCCATTGATAACCAAGTCGAGGCTTGCAATTCTTGAAAGGGGTGTCTAGAAACCACTTCCAATCTTTCCACCAAGGCTTAGTGGAGCGAATTCCCACTTTGTGAAGCATATCAGCTAGGATGAAATTGACTAGAAATTCAAACTTGTTAAAGTCATTGTTCTATAAGCTAAAATTGGCACTAAAAGCCTCCCATTACATAATGCTCATAGTGGGTTTGTGAAACAAATCTTGAGGGGTTTTCACACCCTTTTTGTGAAATCTGAGAGTTGTAAGCCAAGGAAGCTTGGCTAGAGTTTGACCCATATTGGAAAAAAGAGGAGACCACCAAATATTTTGTTGATTGAATGAGAGACCATCTTTGAAACTAGCCCCAATCTAGTGAATCCAAGGTTTGGAAACCTCCCAAGCATGCCAAATACTTTTTTCTACAAAAGTACCCATAGTCTAAATGGGCTCCTTCATAATGAGAAGGGTTTGCAAACCAATTCCCTTCTAGGAAGTTATATGAGTAGGATGGCCCACTAAAATACAATGCTCGAGGAGAATTTTCCAAGCCTCATTACCAGTAAGAGTATGAATAATCCATTTGACACAAAGATAAGTCCCCTATCGCTGAGCTGAGAGAAGGCCAAGGCCACTAGAATCTCTGGGGAGACAACATAACTCCAAGAAAATGTGGTGAAATCCTTTGTGAGTCTCAGAGGAGGTCCAAATAAAATATTTGAGCAATATTTTCTAGCTTGGAATAAGAGGCCTTGGAAGGGGCTCAAAATGAGGAGTAATACACATGGGTCATTGCTAGGATTTTAGAGCCCACCTATAATTTATTATCCAGAGAGAGGGGCTTGGTAACCTAGAATGCCAACTTCTGCTCAATTGGAGAAAGAACTTCTTGCTAGAGATCAATGGAGGAGACTTGAAAAGAGAAAGAGATTCCAATAAATCTAAATATTTTTCCTAGGGAAATCCACTTCCACCCAAATTGTTGAATCCAAAGAGGGCTATGAAGCATAGACTATCTATAACAAAAAGTTTGGTGTCATTGGATGGCAATACTAGAGGCCAAGAAAAAGATCTTGAGACATTAAAGAGTATATTTGGCATTGTTTTCTTCTTCCAACAAGGTAAGGAATGAATCATTAGCAAAGTGGCCATTGACAAGCTGAGACAATGAGTTAGGTAGAGAAATTCACTAGACAAGCCCCCAGGAAATAGAGTGGGAAAAAAGATAGCCAAAACCCTCAATAGCTAGCACATAAAGTGAGGAGGCAGGTAGACAACCTTGAAAAATTGAGTGAAATAGACCGAAAGATGGGGAATGGTGACTATTAATGGTGATTGTACAAGTTGAATCTTTGAAGAACATCATTTTTACAAACTGAATGAAATTAGGGCCAAATCTCTTGACACAAAAAAAATAGCCAAAATGAAAGGCCACTCAATGTGATCATAAGGTCTAGCAAAATCATTTTTTAGGAATATAGCCTTTTTATTAGAGCATCTTTCCCACTCCATACCTTCCCAGATGGAAATTATGTTGTCTAGGATGGATTTGGATTTAATGAAACAAATTTGTTCAGGGAACATAATCTGAGGCAAGAGATGACATATTTTCAAAGCAAGGGATTTTTCAATTATTTTGTAGGAAACATTGAGGAGCGTGATGAGTTGCTAGTTGTAGATATCCTCGGGATCACCAAAATTAGGTATGAAGTTAATATTACCTTTGTTGATGAGATTACCTAGAGAATTAGAATGAAAATCTTCAAGATAAATTTTATGCAGATCACTTCCCACATAGTCCCAAGTGGATTTGTAAAACTCACATGAGAACCTATCAATTCCCAGAGCTTTTTCATCATCCATTGTGCTCACACCTTCTTTGAGGTCTTTAATCATGAGTAATTTCTCACAAAATACTTTTTCAGCTATAGAATTTAACCTAGTTGGCACAACAATAAGGCAGTCCTGGAGCACATTATTTTACTCTAGTGTGTAATCTTGGGCTATGAAAACTTGCTCAAAGTGCCTAACAAATGCTTGGAGAATGTTAGGCAACTCAAAGAGCATATTATTGTCATATTTAATACACTTGATGCTAGGCAAAGAGTGTTTGGCATGAAGATACATAAATAACTCCTTTGAGGCACAATCCCCAATCTTGAGCTAATGCAATTTGGCTTTGATTTGTGCTCCTCTAGCCACATAATTACTAGCCACTTTCTTTTGATGTCTTAACTTTGCAACCTTGACTTGCAGAGAAGGGGAGAAGGAACTAGCCACTAAAGCCTCATTGATTTACAAATATCAGATGTGGTCGCCTCATAAGACTATTTGCAAAAAAATAGCTAACTAGCAGCCATAGATGAAAAGAAACCTCATAGTATAGGTGATGGCATAATTCCACCACTTGATCTATCTAGTTGAGTGGACAGGTCAGCTTTCCAGATCCCAAATAGTTTTGATGTGGGCTAGTGTGGTCTGGTGATGCAACAAAGATGTATTTAAAAAGAACTAGGTCCTACTAGCACAAGGCTTCCCCACTTACAATTCAATGTAAAAATGAATGGGAAAATGGTTTGACAATGTGAAGTCCACTAACAGTGTAATTAGAAGTGGGGAGGAGCTAGAAAAAGAAAAGAAATATTGTGTAGAGATCATGGCACAATCAAGACGCTTAAAGACTCTATTAGATCTAGCTTGAAAATTGCACAAAGTATGCCAAAAAGAATGAGAATGGTAACGACCAATATTGGGGTTGAAAAGATCTAATATATTGCGCATGTAAAATTGTTGGGAATTAAGGAGTCTCAACCTTGGAAATTCCTAAGTTGTTTATTTATTATTACTTTAGTTTTTCTCATGGATAAAAAATCATTTATGTTGTTAAATAGTTGCACTCCATCAAAAGGGGCATGATATTTTGAGTTGGAACTTTTGCCACATCTAGGTGCCTTTAAAAATAAGTTATTAGTTGTCAAAAGATGCCCACTTAGTGGTATAACATGGAAATACTATTTTTAAGGATGTTATGATGGATTCTATGACAACTGTAAGGGATAAAAGTAGGGGATATCATTTTGGATGTGAGAATCATCTATGACACACGTAAGAGAATATTTACATAGCTATTGATGGTTTATGACACATGTAAGAGAATCTCCTATTTTATAGGGATTCTAATTATGACATCTTGTAATAAGGTGTAATGTCATGTAAGAGACCATGTTTATCATGTAAGGGTTCAAATGTATTTTTAACATGGTATTTCTGAACCTTGTTTTGACCCATGGTAATGTTTTATGGTGGTATTTTGAGCCCCCATGAGTCTATATATTGATGGGTTGAGTTGAAGACACTATGAGATGTTTTGTAGTTTTTTTAAGCTTCTATTATTGTTGTTCACCTTTCATTTTCTAACATTTGGTATCAGAGCCTGGCCAATTTTGTGTCTTGGGTGGTAGAATAGAGGTTTTTTAGAGCTATAGTGGGAGCTTGGTTAATCTATTTTTTTGTAGTTTTTTGTGTTAAACCATGGCTGCAACTTCTTCACATTTGGACATAGAAAAATTTAACGGAGCTGGATTTGAGTTGCGGAAGCTAAAAATGGAGGATCTCCTTGAAGAATGAGATCAATGGGTGATTGTAAAAAATGAAAAGGAACTTGAGAAAATGAGTAATGAAGATTGGGAGAAGATGGATAAAAAGGCATGTGGTACTATTAGATTGTCTTTCTGATCCTGTTCTCCTAAATTTCTCAAAGGAAAAGATTGCATATGCTTTATGGAACTAGATAGGTGAGATCTATCAAGCAGAAAGTATGGTAAATAAACTCTACTTGAAGTGAAAGTTGTTTTATCTTAAGATGAGGGAAGGTGAATCTATAACCGAGCATTTAAATTCATTTAATTTGGTTTTGAGTCAACTAGCCTCTATTGATGTTAATGTTGAAGAAGAAGATAAATGTATTATGCTTCTTTTTTCTTTACCTGAGTCTTGGGATAATTTCATACTTGATCTCACTACTAACATTGAAGAATCAAAGATGGATGCTCTTGTAGCAACTTTGTTGTCATAGGAAATGAGGAAAAAGGATATGGATAGTTCAGGTGATGCTCTCGATGTCACTTGGGAATGCCTAAAGAAATAGGGTCTAAAGGATATAATAATGGGCCTAAGGATAAGTCTAAGGGCAGATCTAAGACTCTTGGGAAGAAGAACAGAATGAAATGCTAGAACTATGGAAAAAGAGGACATGTGAAGAAGGAATGCAAAAATCCAAAGAAACAAGTTGATTCCTCTATAGAGAAATCCTCAAATTTAGGTGATGAAGCTTTGGTTTCTTGTCTTCATACTATGAGTAATGAAAATTGGTTAATTGATTCAAGATGCTTGTTTCATATGACTCCTCACAAGGAGTGGTTTACAACATATGAAAAATATGATGGATATGAAATCTACCTTGGTGATAATTCTCCATATCCTATTGTCGGAAGGGGTAGGATATAGTTGTGTTTTAGTGATGAGAGGAGTAAAACCCTCTTTGGTGTTTTACATGTTCTTGGAGTATCTAGAAATCTGATTTTAGTTTCGAAGTTGAATGATTTGAGAATAAATGTAACATTTGATAAGGATGGTTGCATATTGGTAAGAGGAAGTCTGGTGATAGCAAGAGGGACAAGGAAGGGGGCTATGTTTATGCTTGAAGCCACTACTATTGTTAACTCTACCAATGTAACTGAAAATATAAAAATACTTTTGTGTTGTGGCACTATAGATTGGGCCACATTAGTGAGAATGGTTTGAAAAAAAAATTGAATAAAAAAATTGTTAGATGATTTTCCTATTCTGATGAGAGTTTTGATTTATGTGAACATTGTGTGTTTGGTAAACAAAACAAAAAATCATTTGCTTCATTAAGTACTAAATCTAAGAATAAATTGGAATTAATTCATTTAGACGTAATTGGTCCTATGGATGTGGAATCAATTGGAAAATCTAGATATTTTGTCTCCTTAATTAATGATGTTACAAGATATACCTAGTTATATTTTATGAGGCATAAATCTAAAGTTTTCACTAATTTTAAAGAATTCAAAGTCTTAGTTGAAAAGAAAACAAATTGTAATATTAAGGTTTTCAGGTTTGATGATGGAGGGGAATACTATTCTAAGGAATTTGATAAATTTTTTAAGCATACAAGAATTGTTACACATAAAACTACTTTTTACACTCCTTAATAGAATGGAGTGGTAGAAAGGATGAATCAAACAATTATGGAAAGAGCTAGAAGTATGATAAGCAGTTCATGACTTGACAAATGATTTTGGGCAGAAGCTGTAAGTACTACTTGCTACTTGTTGAATATATCTCCTTGTAAGGCTCTTGAAACAACACCTTACGAAATGTGGACAAGTAAAAAACCTTCTATTTCACATTTTAGGGAATTTGGTTGTGAGGCTTATTTTCATGTGCCTAAAGAAAAACGAACTAAGTTGGATCCAAAAGATGAAAAGTGGATTTTCATTGGATATGGTGATAATGTAAAAGGTTATAAGTTATGGAATCCTCTAACCAAGAAAAATATCTTTTCTAGAGATGTGATTTTTAGGGAGCTTAGTATTATTTTTTATCCTAAATAGCCAAAGGAAAAAGATAAGGAAAAGAGAGTGCATTTTGAAATTAAGCAAGAAGATGCACGTCGAGAAGAACATAGAGTTGGACTTGAGGATGGTGATTGATCAAACTGAAGAACATGAGGAAGAAAATTAGGAAGAGGTTAAGCAAGATCAAGAACAGTAAGAGCCTCATACTTCTATTCTCAAAAGATCCACAAGACAACAAAATCTTGTCGATAGGTAAAGCCCACATGATTTCTATTGTATATTTTCTTTATTAAGTGCTAATAATGAACCTAGATCTTATAGGGAGGCCCTCTCTTTAGAGGAAAATGAGTCTTGATTACAGGTTATGCAAGAGAAGATGATGGCATTGGAAAACTATAACACCTAGGGTCTTGTTGATTTTCCCAAAAGAAGAATTCCCATAAGATGTAAATGGGTATTTAAAAATAAATTTGGAGAAAATGGTCACTTGGAAAGGTATAAGGCCAAATTAGTGGCCAAGGGATACTCCTAGAGAGATGGAGTTGATTTTGGTGAAATTTTATCTCCAGTCATTAAACTAGCTTCTATTAGATTCTTGTTATCTATTGTTGTTGCTTTTGATTTTGAGATAGAGAAAATGAATGTTAAAATTGATTTTTTGCATGGGTATCTTGAGGAGACAATATGATAGTTTTGTTGTGAAGGGAAAATAAAAATTGGTTTGCAAATTAAGAAGATATTTGTATGGCTTGAAACAGTCACCCAAAATGTGGTATTAGAATTTTGATGCTTTTGCATTGAATTTGGGATTTCTTAGGAGTGAAGAGGATCATTGTGTATAGATTAGGGTTATTGATGATCATATTCTAATTATTATCTTGTATGTTGATGACATGTTTTTTGGTAACAACAAGGTAATGATTGGTGAACTCAAGAAATGAATTTCTAGTGTTTTTTATATGAAGGACTTGGGGGCTTCTAAATACATTCATGGAATGGAAATCAAAAGAGATCATGGTAATAGAAATCTTTGGTTGAGTCAAAGTAAATATGTTGATACTATTTTGTAGAGGTTTAATATACATGATTGTAAGCCAATTAGTATTCCTTTTCCAGTTGGTAATAAGTTGAGCTTAGATATGTGTCCTAATTCTGATGATGTTATTGAGGATATTTCTAAGGTTCCTTATGCTAGTGTCATTGATATTTTAATATATGCAATGGTTTGCACTAGATCAAATATAGCCCAAGCAGTGGGAGTTCTAAGAAGGTTTATGTCTAACCCTGGTAAAGAGAATTGGAATTTTGTTAAAAGGGTGTTTAGATATTTATGAGGTACTTCTGATTTTTTTTTGTTTATCATGGTACTGATAATGTGGTCAAGTAATTGGACATACAAGGATTTGTTGATGTAGATTGGGCAGGTGACTTGGATTGTCGAAGGTCCACTAGTGGGTATGTGTTTACTTTGTTTGGAGGAGCAATGAGTTCGATGAATAAAAGGCAGGCTACAGTTGCTTTATCCACCATTGAAGCAGAGTATATGGCTGCTACTGATGTCTATAACGAGGAAATTTGATTGAAAAGGTTATGTACAAATATTGGTTTTGATTGCAATATTGTTCAGGTTAACTGTGATAGTCAAAGTGCAATTCATTTGGCTAAGAATCTACTGTATCATGCTCAAACTAAACATGTTGATAGTCAATATCTTTTTGTTTGTGAGTTGATTGCTAATGGTCAGATTGAGTTGAAGAAGATTGTCACAAGAGAATTTTGTAGATGTTCTTACCAAACCTATGAGCATAGAGAAATTTACTTGGTGTAGGGAGGCCATGAGCCTTGTTACTTGTACCTATTTGATTCCATGATGGTGTGATTCCCTTAGCTCTTTCAAAGTATTTGACAAGTGGGAGAATGTTGGGAATTAAGTTGTCTTAAGCTTGGGAATTCCTAAGTTGTTTATTTATTATTACTTTAGTTTTTTGAATAGATAAAAATCATTTATGTTATTAAATAATTGTACTCCATAAAAAGGGGCATGAGATTTTGAGTTGGCACTTTTTCCACATGTTGGTGCCTTGAAAAATAAGTTATTAGTCATCAAAAGATTCCCACTTAGTGGTATAACATGAAAAGCCTACTTTTAAGGATGTTATGACGGATTCTATGACAACTAGAAGGGCTAAAAGTGGGGAATATCATTTTGGATGTGAGAATAATCTATGACACGTGTAAGAAAATATTTGCATAGCTATTGATGGTTTACGACACATGTACGAGCATCTCCTATTTTATAGGGATTCTTATGACATCTTGTAAGAAGATGTATTGTTATGTAAGAGACCATGTTTAGCATGTAAGGGGTCAAATCAATTTTTAACATGGTATTTCCGAACCTTGTTTTGGCCCATGGTAATATTTTATGGTGGTATTTTGAGCCCCCATGATTCTATATATTGAGGGATTGAGTTGGAGATGCTACGAGATGTTTTACAATTGTTTTAAGCTTCTATTATTGTTGTTCACCTTTCATTTTCTAACAAAAACCACACCTCTCTTTCGCCAACTACCCATCTAAAAGGAAAAGTACCCTCTTTGTTGTATTCCACCTTAACCATATTAAAGTCTCCATAAAGGAGTCAAGTAGCCATGGGAAATGAGTCACCAATCCATTGCTAGAGAAGAGATATTTCAACAACATTGTTTGAGGCATAAACATTAATAATCCCAAAGAAATGATTATCAATATTTAACATAGCCCAATGAGTCAATGTGTGGGGTCAAACCCATGGTCAACCACATAAGCATGCCACCATGGAGACAAAAGGGTGACAAAAACCACACCCAACTTCATGCTCATAACAAAACATTTTACTGGTTGGCCAAATAGTTTGGCAAGCTGATGCAAGAAGAAAACCAACAACTTTAACGTCTTGAAGACACAAAACATCAATACTAGCACATTTTTGAAGATTATCCCTAACTAAATACTTCCTAGAGAGGTTTGTTAAATCTCGAACATTCCAAGAAAGAAAATTCATGTTAAGGACTTGATCATATCAATGGATTCTAGCTCTTCCAAAGAGGAAAATCGATTCTACAAAAAATTTGGTGGTATTGTCCTAGTCTAAATTGGGGGGGATGAGTGTCATTTTTTCTTGTACAAATTTCCCTTTCTTCAAGAGGCCGAGAAGGACTGCGAGATATTTTTTGAATTCCCAACATGGGAGGAGACCAAGTTAGTTGGGTTGTCATAACAAAGGATGGATGAGGAGTGGTGGAGGGTCGTGACCGAGCTCGCATACTGCTAGAAACATATTGAGTCTCTTTCCCCTTTGTTGAAGGGTTTGAAATTTCAACAAATGGCTTAGGGGACTTAGAAACCACCCCTATGTCGTTGGACTTAATTTTCTAGTTGGTAACCATTGTCCATTTCTCCTCTGGTTTGGCAACAAAACCTTTTGCCTAATTTGTGCTACAAAATTTTCCTAATATATTCTTGGGCAAAGGGAATATATAAAACCTATCCTTCCTTATTTTGATCTTCTTCTTGGTTATTCTACACTCTTGATATTTTTTCATACATTTCTTTTTGTTTTCATTTGTAACTAGGTTTTACAATTTGTCCCTTATCCCCTTCCAATCCTCCTTAAAATGCATGTGACTCCAACATTTTTGTAGCGATTTTGGACTCCCCCTTCTCACTCTCCATTGTTATATCATCATTACATATCTATAAGAATTTTTCTCAATAAAAATCCCAAAAATAAGTCTCTAAATTTTTCTTCTAGCTCCATTATTATGAATAAATATTCTCCAAACCCTCATTAAAAAACTCTCTTGGAATATTATCAATAAAATTTCATCACCCTAATTCCCTTTCCAGTAAACTATTACACATCACCACAATATTGATCATCATTCTAGTGTTTTAGATTCTCATATCTTTTGCACATCACTTACACATCTACACGTAGGATTCACACAATCTAATTTTTCCAATACTATTAAGACTGAAACATGTTATCCTAGGGAAGTAAGTGAGGTAGTCTTTAGTATAGATTTTACCATTTTTTCCCTTTATAATTTAGAAAGAAATGTATAAATGATCTCTATAATTTAAACAAAGAATAAGGATTAAAAAATAAGATGAAAAACCACTAAATTTGAAGATCATTTATCAATAAAAAAATGAGCATCTATTGTATACACGCAAGTACACTCTTTAGACATAAGCATCACTTCATACATGAGTGTTACTTGCAATAAATGTGTATCTCATACAACTTTGTAGTATTTAAAGAGTTCTTGGAACCTTACTTCAAATATTTTTAAGATTTTTCAAAATTTTAACAACCTTAAGTAATAAAAACTAAAAAATTGCTCTTATCTTTACCAATTCCTTTCTATAGAATTTCATTTTCTAGCTCTCATATTTTTTATAATTGGAATAGATATGATATTTTATTACTACAAATATAATTAAAATTAGGTAAGTGTAATTAATAGATAGTGTAGACACATAAAATATATTGATTGATCTTGCACACTTGATCCTGATTTACTAACACAAATTATGCCTAAATCATTTCCTTTACTAACCATTTAGTTGAATAATCTTTATTTCATTAAATTCATCATATTTGATCTTCAATTAAATAAATCAATTTTATCTAATTAAATCATTATCTCCTATTAATTAAATAAAATATTTTATTTAATTAATCCTATTCTCCTCTTTTAATTAAATAATTCATTTTATTTAGTTAAGTTATAAAGTCATCTCCTTTAAATTAAATAAACTAACCTTTATTTGACTTAAGTCTAACACCATCCCCTTTTAATTAAATAAATCCAACTTTATTTAATTAAGTCTAAATTCATTATTCCTCTCATCTTGATTTATTTAAATCCATAAATCTAAGTCAAAATGTCAAATCAGCTTAATCTTCATCTAAATTAATCAAATCATTATTAATCCTAACACATCCCTCAAATCCTCTAGATTTTGCAACTTTCACATGAAAATCAATTTAATTGATTTATTAAATCTCCTATTTTCATTCAAAAGGGCATCAAGTGGGAATATTCTCCAAGTTTGAAATCTCCCTCCCAAAAGGACTTGTTCATCCAACAAGGCATTAAAGGCCTCTTACATGTCCTTTTTCTTGAGCCAACTGGCATTTAAGTCTTCTTTCATCTCCCTGAGCAACAAGTTACTTCTCAAATTTCAAAATCCACCTGAATGCATTTATGTGTACATTCATCAAAATGTTCTTCACTCCTCTCCACTAGCATGTTGACAAGTGGAATTTTTCTATTGGCTCATGTTTAGTCCCATATTCATCCTTTTTGCTCATTCCTCCATCCTTCTCTTCTATAAATAGATGGCTCTTTTACTAATTTTGGATCCACAAGTTCATTCACAATCATCCAAAACTTAGGAAAGGCCATTATCAACACATTTTTATGTAGGTTCATCCATTGTTCATCAAGTTTTCTTATTTTTTCATCCACCATAGCTAGGTTATGGAAAATTTTATCAAGGAGAACCATTGATCATCATAAAGCTTACAAGGAATTGGGAAAGGGATATCTTCCACATAAAAATAGCACCAATTCCCCATGGGATTGAGAGTTTGAGCATTTGGACAAGATTTAGCTTGCTTTTATTTGGTTTCTTCACTTTATTTCTTGTTCATCATGTTTCAAATGAATCTTATGGGGAATGATGGTTTTGATTTACATAATGGACTAATTTTGTGTTTGTGCAGGTCTAGATCCACCATTCACATTTTGGTGCTAGGAGGAGGGCATAAATCTTGAAATTAACACATTTTTTTGGCCATTTCCATCGTTTTTTTCTATTTTTTGTCTTTCCAAGTCAAACAACGCCACTAGAGGAAATAGCAATGCATATGCGATCTCTATTTTTCCACAGAGTGATGCTTGTTTCACCATAGTGCCGCTCAAATCCTCAAACAGTCCCACTATCATTCCAACATCATTGTTTGCACTCAAATAGTGTAGCTACCTCTATGATTCAAAGGGTGACACCTTTGCTTTCTTACTTTTTGACTCAATTTTAATATGGTTGTATCCTTTTCATATTTTGGTCTTTTTCAAAGCTTTTTTTTTGAAATGGGGTAGAATTTCATAAGCTATCCAATGATGTAGGTGTTTCTCAACTTTGATAGAGTTAAAATTTTCAAATTTTCACCTAATGTCAAATCACATTGAAACTTGGTCTAAATTTTAGGGTTTTTATGCTTAATCATTTATCTAACCCTCATATCTTCTCATTTCTTGATTTCATCTAACATTTGAAGGTCGGATTGTAGGTTTTAAAGGATCATGGAGCACGGAAGTGAAAGAAAAAGTATTATCACATGATTGTAAAGAGTGTTTTTAGACACTTTGGGAGAAATTATAATCCCATTCTTAAGGCTTTGTTATCTTCAAGTTTTAGGACTCAAATAAATTTCTTTTGGGTTTTAAAAAGAACAATCAAAGGGTTAAAAAGAACCTTAGGAACTTACTTTAAAGTTGGTTTTGGATTTAAAAATTGAACAATAAAACTTCACACTTCATCTTGGTGCTATAAAAAGAATCCATTATTGCTTTTGAGGTTAAAATGAACATGTGTTTTTTCATGTTTTGTAATATTTTTTACAAAGTAATATCATTTAAAAGGAATATGCACTTCTCTCGCGCTTCACGATGATCTTGAGAATCAAAAGTCTTTTGGTGATATTAAGTAGTATAAAATATTTCCTCCACACTTCAATTTGGATTATTAAAATTCAACAAAGTTTGCTAGTGTGAGTTGAGTAGATCATGTGTGTTCTCTCTTTGTTTGTAAACAAAGATTGATCAAACTACGAATGTTCTTGCTTTCTTTTGTTTACCTTTAGAGGGGCCTTCCTAAGAACAATTCAAAGGTGAATCCAACCAATTTTTCACTTGGGTCGGTATACAGATGGATAAGACTAAACTGTCAAGTCCTCATGGTATGTAGGCCTTAGCCATACAGTGTCTTTCAGAATAGGGTACTACCTTAAAAAGTATAAGTAACCCTAGTAGGATTGATTAAAGCCTTTAGTGGCTTGTTGAAAACTCGCAAGGTGCCATGTCCCTGATCACCCTTACTAAGAACAAATTTGTTTAGAATCCCAAATCCTTATCTATTTGTTGGTGCAAGAATGGTCATTCTGAATCCATCCCACATTTTTACAGCTCTTGGTAGAGATGAGAAGTATGCCATGGGAGTTTCATGGGTACTGAAGCTTGGTTGAATCAAGAAGTGTGTGCCATGGAGGGGAGCCACTATGGTCAAGCTTCTAATCATCCACTAGGAGTAGGAATAGTTGAATTTATCTAAGTGGGAACTCAACAAATATTGTCTCATTCTATCCTAGGGTTCATCATTTTGGAATCAAAACACTTTGCTTGGATCTAAAACATTAGAAAACAAACATTCAACAAAATCATCAAAATTTCAAACCCTTTAGGAGGAGTAAATACCTTTGAAAAAATTCAAGTTCTATTGCTTGCCCTAGGGATTTCATCCTTATAAGCTTCTAATTATTTAGATTTATATCTCAATTTTCTCTCACTAAAGTCAACATTAGGGAACTATTGACTCGATTTTCTCGATTTCCACATAATGGAATTTGTGGGATGAGAAGAAATTAGGACATTAGACATTTAGTTTGAAAAGATAAAGAAAGAAAGTGTTTGTGGTAAAAGCAATTCATTAGTCAAGATAAAATCAATTGAACCCCACACATGTGCTTGTTTATCTTTTTTATTATGGTATTTTGAGAAAACATTGATCTTTCGGTTTGAAGTACTCTTAGGGAAAAGCATGTTCTTAAAAACCTTGGTCTTGTAAAAAGTTCTCTCTTAGGTTCATTTAGGATCAAAACAACCAATAATTTCATCCATCTCAAACATCAATCAAATACCATCTCACAAACAATTCTTAGAAATCTTGGAAAAATCTTTAATACTTGACTTTTGGAAAATCCTTTAAATCAAAATCATCTTGTTTGACTAAGTGTGTGTAGATACATCCTTCTTCATACTCTTAGTTAAATTATCACCTTGTGGACAATTTTATTCCAAGATAACATCCAACATCTTGGGGTTTATAAGTCCATTATCCAAATCAAATCCAAATGAAATCCAAAATCAAACATCCAAAAGTCCTAAAGTCTAGTATCCCTCCAAGGTTCCTAAAAGTTTGACACCCATATCATTCACCCCTTTCATCCTTCATCTCATCATTGTTCCTAAATCCCTTAGAGGTAAACAAGGTCAAAGAACAAGAAAAACATTCCAGAATATAAACTTGATTCATACATCATGAGTAGCCTAAATCAACCAAACTATAAAATCCTTATAATTCCAATTTATTATCAAAACTCACATTTATACAATCCCTGCATAGGATCACTATCTTGTACAAACCTCAATGGTACAACAAATGTGAGTATTTCCCAATATAAATTTTGGAACACCTTTCCCTATGGTAGACTCTAATCAAAGTCCAAACATACAAATCTATCAACCAAACAATCAATGCATGAATCTTCAACAAAACAACATTATCCCACCAAATCCATAGATGCCAAATGTAAATATACCAAGTACAACTTTACCAAACATGAACATTTTGAATCCACACTTGGAAAACTTTGGGATAGATATGTTTGTGAATCATACAAATTTTATTCAAAGTCCAAACAAAATGATAATGATACCATGTATTGATCCAAGTCAAGGTAACACCATGCAAAATCAAAGTTACCTAAATCAAGGAAATGTGATTTCTAACCACAACAATGTTCAATTTCAACCTATAATGCCAAATCTAAACATCATCCCAAATCAAAACATTGTCCAAAATCAATTTTTCCATGATCCCATACAAACATCACAAGTATATATTCCAAATACGCTTTAAAAAAAATCAAATCAACTATATCAAGGGTGTCAAGATCAAAATCAAGATCAAATTTTGTGAGATCAAATTGCTACACTTACCAAAATAGTTGATTCATTGCACCAAGAGACATCTCCAACCAAAAATCAATACATTCTTCCATTGGTTAAACTATGTCATCAAAGCATTGAGTTGTGTCTGCAACCACATCAAGAACATATCTCCAATGTCAAGAGGTTGGATATCAAGATCAACACCATCATCAACAAACCCAACCTCCACATCCTGAAGATCAATCACCACATCTCAAAGATCAATCACCACATCTCCAAAATCAATCACCACAAGGTCAATTTAAATTACAAATATCACAAGGTAACAAACAAAAATACACACCACTTGGGGAACAATCGAATTAGTCATGCAACAATTGATTCAATAAAATCTCATCAAAATACCCATTTATGAAAATTATCAAGAGCCTCAAGTTAAACTACCAAGGTATAACGAGAAGCAGCTTTGTGATTTTCAAAAAATAAAGGGAAACACAACATCAAATTGTATTCAACTCAAAAATATCATCCAAGACCTTATTGATCAAAAAATAATAACTATTAAGGACAATTATGAAGATTTAACCACTAGTGATAGCATTGGAAATCTCCCCACCAAAATTTTTGAAAATAATGATCAAGATCTATCCATCAATGATAACCTTGAATATGTTTCTACCTCATCTAAAGATAAACTTAGCATACATAAAGAATCACTTTTTGGTCATGATCAAAACCCCTCAATAATATTCAACAATGATCTATTTCAAGGAGTGTTAGAATTATTTGATCCTATTGACATAATCCACAACCCATTGACCAATGATCCTATTGAAAATGTCTCTACATAATCTAATGAGTTAGAGAACATATCTCAAGAATTTATTCCAAAGCATGATTAACATCTTTCACCAAAGTCTAGCAATGGTCCTTTCCAAGACATATTGACATCCTTTGACCTCATGGTTATAGATACTAAAGGGATCCTCAACTCAAAATTTGATCCAAGTCCACTCAAAGATCAAGAGGATATTGAGCCACTTCCCATGCCTAATGAAGATATCCAAGAACCCTTTATAAACAATCCATCCTTTGAAATTGACCCATGTCAAGAACTTGATTCAAAGCATGTTGAAAGTAATTTTGAAATCATTTGAGATCAAGAATTTGTATCTCCAAGCTACTACAATGATCTAATGGACACTCTCCAATATATATGAGATGTCACAAATAATGATCACATACACATAGCACATACTCCTCCATCTACCCATGAGATGATTTCTTTGGATGGACATGTATATGATATTCATTTAGAACATGATTCCTTTACTCCTGACATTATTACACGAAAAGAATAGGTTATTGATTCCTACAGTCAAATTGATTTTTCAACATTAGGATCAAATATATCCCAAATTCAGACTGAGGACATCATGTATGAAGATATCCAACATTATCCACTCAAGGAAACAGGTCAAATGAAAAAGGATATTTCAGAGTCAACAGAGCAACAAATTGAAATAACGCCATGTACAGTGATCATTTATCAGAGAATGCTTACTGAACAAGATATCTCAAAACAATAAGAATCAAAGAACAAAGGTGCTACTACTACCATAATAGGGGCAACTATGTCTCAAGCAAACGTCAACATAGGGAGCACAAAGAATCCTTATGATGAAACCAATGCTAATACTACAACCAACCATGTCATGAATCTTCATCCACCCATCACCCCATCCACAAATTGGGACCAACATCAAAAGAAAAATTTGAATCAATGCACAAATGATGCAGGAGCATCCAGTGGTGTAAGGGCAATCTTGCATCATCCAAAAATAGTTAAATTTCAAGTTTCTCAATTTTTAGATGTTTTTACATTTTTAGATACCCTTTTCATCATAATGAAATTCCCAATTTACGGTTTTATTTTTATTCTGGGTGGAAAGATATTGTAGTTTTTGTTTCCCAGTTTGCACGAAAATCTTCGAGTTAGATTTGAGGCACTTAGAGCTCCTGGAACTGCCCTAAAACTTTTTGAAATTGGTGGTGTGTTTTGGCATGTTATTGACTTCAATACCTTTCCAATGGTTCAAACGGTTTATGAATCGGAGTCACATCAAAAGTTATGGCTCGAAGTTGGCGAGCTCTAGAAGATACAATTTACCAAAATGCTCTTTTAAAATTTGAACTTCAGAGTTGTAATTTTCAGCATCAAACTACCCTAAACACAAATTTGAATGTTGTTTGGCTCCAATAATGAGGCTCTATTTATGGTGAGTTTCTAATTTTTGGAGTAACTTTTGGGGATATGGCTTCGCATATGCAAAGGGTTATTCTGTAGCTTTTTGTAGCTTGCATATGTTGTAGAACTTGGGGATTTGAGATCCTCTACATGTAAGAAGATCCATTTTCTGAATAATAAAATTATTCTCTTATTTGTAGGTTATTTTCTATGTCTCGGGTTGTGCCCTCATCAAGTGCTATCAGAGCAAGGTTTTCTTGAGTGTGTGGACAGATCGCCGATCGTGAGGTAGTTACATTACTAGGACCGTGGTTGTGGGTCAAGGTCAGAAAGATGCCTCAAAGGTGATGCACCTGGTAGGCATGAGTGGTGCTAGAGAGGTAGTCAGTGACAGAAATCTTTGGTGGAGAGATGCACTAGCAGCCCTCCAGAGATAGATTGATGCGTTACAAGAGCAGTTGAGAAGATGGTTAAACCTGAGGGAGGAAAGTGAGGATGAAGGAGAGGAAGAAGGTTCAAATGTAGAGAAGGAAGAAGAAGTAATTGATCAAGACCAAATGCAACTAATAAGGAGCCATTTCAAAAGATCAGGGAAAAGAAGACCACAAACTGAGGAGAAGTCAGGTTGACCAGGGAAGTCAGAACACGGAAGAGTTGATGTTGGATCAATAGGCTAGAAGAATATTTTGAGTATGAAATAGAGGACCCAAATTGGGTTAAATTTGCAAAAATGAAATTTGAAGGGCCATGCAGGTATTTGGTGGAAAGAGGTCAGTTGGAAGAAATTGAAGAGGAAAAAGGCAAGATCACGAGATGAATCGCATGGTGGCCGAAGAAATGATTCATGCAGGTGGACCTACGAGTTAAAATTACATTGAAAGAAGAGTACAAGGTTGAAGCAAGGAAGCAGATCTGTAAAAGAATATACTAAATATTTTCACAAGATAATCATTAGAATGGGCCACACAAAGGCCAATAAGGAGAATATAGCTTGATATCTTAATGGGTTACGTCCAAGAATTTAGGAGGAGTTAAGCCTAGTGAGAATAATACCGGTGAGGATGTGTATCGGTTCTTTCACGAGCGATGGAAGAAGTTGAACAAAAAGATTTGATGGTAAGAAAAAGTTAAGGAGATTAAAGTGGAAGGGCAATGGAGACCGAGGGAAGCTAAAATGATGATGAAAGAAAGAGAGAATATTAGGTGCTTGAAGCCAAGGGGAAAAGCAACTACCACCCTCGTGATCAAAATTAGGTGGTGATCAAGAGGTAGAGGACGAAGGGAGATATGGACAAAGATGCAGGAAGGTGGTTCGGCGTGTTTCCGATTAATGTGGTGAAGAAGGGCATCGAGCTTATGAATGTCCACAACACCAAGCAAGGGCAGACAAAAGGCCAGAAGGTCGTGGAAGGGTTACGCATGCAGATGAGGAGGCCCAATCTAAACAATCAGATGATGCTGAAAGGGGAGAAGCCCTAGTGATTAGGAGAGCCCTAGTGACTGAGGATAAGGAACCAGAACAGAGAAAGAATCTGTTTCATACAAGGTGCAAGTGTGAAGGAAAATGTTGTGATGTCATTATTGATGGTGGGAGCATTGATAATCTGGTGTCAAAGGAGATGGTCAAAAATTTGAAGCTGGAGAGGGAAAGGCACCCGCATCCATATCGGATTGCCTAGTTGCAGAAAGACCACAAAGTTTTGGTCAATGAGCAGTGCCTTGTAAAGTTCAAGATCAAGAGCTACCATGATGAGGTACTTTGTGATATCATTCCCATGGACGCATGTCACATGTTGTTGGGGAGGTCGTGGCAGTTTGATAGGCAAGCTATACATGATGGCCATGCAAACACTTATTCCTTGACAAAGGATGGGGTTTGTCACAAGTTGAAACCCCTGAAGGAGACCAAAGAAAAGGTATGCAGTAGTGCTAGAATTTGTTATGTAGATGGAAGAAAAATTTAGAAGGTATGAAGCATGAGTGTGTGTGTTATGCATTTGATTCCTAGGTGAGTAAGGGGATGTAGTAGGGAGGTTCCAAAGAAGTTTAAAGGATGTTGGATGAGTTCGGGATATTGTTTACGATAATGTACGAGGAGTTTACCAATAAGGAATTTAGTCCTTCCAGTTAGAAGTTGATTCCTAGAGCCGGTTTGTTGATTCTGACAGTTTGCCAAATAAGGTAGCTCATGGGAATGACTTCCAGCAGAAAATGATGAGTTGGAACATACAAGTTCAAGAGTTGTTGAAGGGTTTGTCTGGGAGGTTGGAGTCCATGTGTTGTACCTATAGTGCCTAGCACCAAAGAAGGATGGGGAGTGGAGGATGTGTATAGATTTCCTAAAGCCATAAACAAGATAACAATCAAGTCCTGATTTCCCTTGCCGGATGGATGACCTAATGGGTACATTTTGAGTGGGCTTCGATTACTTCACAATGGTGTCTGAAGTGGATACCCAGTTGGATTAGGGAGGGAGATGAATGGGAAGACTGCCTTCAAGACCAAAGAGGGTCTGAATGAGTGGTTAGTCATGCCTTTTAGGCTAACCAATGCACCGAGCACATTCATGCGGCTCATGAATGAGGTACTAAAAGAAATTCTGGGAAGTTTTGTTATTGTGTATTTAGATGATATTTTGATTTTCAGTAAGACGCTGGATGAGCATCTGATGCATATTAGGAGAGCCTTTGAGAAGTTAAGAGAAAACTATTGATTAATTTGAAGAAGTGGGTTTGTGAAGAGGGAGTTAGTGTACTTGGGGTTTGTTGTCTCAGCAGAAGGTCTCAAGATGGACCTAGAGAAGGTGAAGGCTATTCTGGAATGGCCTACCCCAAGAACTACTACCGAGGTGAAATATTTCCATGGTTTGGCTAGTTTTTATAGAAAGTTCATTAGAAACTTCAGTAGTATTTGTGGACCCCTGACTGAAATAATGAGAGGGGATAGAAAATAATTCAAGTGGAGCACTGGAGCAGCAAAAAGTTTTGAACTGTTGAAGTAGAAGGTGACAGAGCAACCTATTCTAGCCCTCTCAGATTTCAACAAGGTGTTTCAGGTGGATTGTGATGCCAGTGGTTGTGCCATTGGAGCAGTGTTGAGCCAAGAAGGTACGCACATTGCCTATTTCAGTGAAAATTTAAATGATGTCAAGAGAAAGTATTTTGTATATGATCATAAATTTTATGCAATAGTTCAATCATTAAAGAAATGGAGACATTATTTGTTGCCGAAGTAATTTGTTCTATATACTGATCATCAGGCCTTGTAGTACCTAAATAGTTAGGGAAAATTAAATCAAAGGCATATGAAATGGGTAGAGTTTTTGCAGAGTTATACCTTTGTTTTGAAACATAGGAGTGGGAAGTCAAATAGGGTTGAGATGCAGCAAGTGGGGGAGGCATGCATTGACGAATCGCAGTTAAGGTGGTTGGGTTCAAGTGAACTCAAGAGACCTTTGTATCACCGAGAAGATCACGGTTGGCAAGGCGACTTCTGAGAACCTATTACAATGGATGGGACTAAGGTGGATGGATTTCATAATCCAGGATGTCATGTTAGTTAAGGGAAGTCAATTATGTATCCCGAGGAGTTCCATGAGGGAGAACTTGATAAAGGAGAAGCATTGTGGAGGAATGGTAGGACATTTTGGTCGGGATAAGACCATTGCCATTATCAGTGAGCATTATTATTGGCCTCGGTTATCCCGCGGAGACCTTGAAGAAGTTTGTAGTTTCAAAGACCTTGGTTGGCTAAAGAATTGAAGCCAAAATGGAGGCTTATATCATCACCCACCTATACAAGAAAGGGAGCCATGGGAGGATATAAGTATGGACTTGTTCTTGGTTTTGCCAAGGACATACAACAAGAGAATGGTCAGATCTTTGTGGTGGTTGATAGGTTTTCGAAGTGACACATTTCAATTTCATGTCAACGGACCCGTCACGGTCCACATTGCTGACTTGTTCTTCAAAGAGGTGGTGAGGAGCTACATGGTGTGCCAAAGAGTATTGTTTCAAATCATGACACCAAACTTCTAGAGTACTTTTGGAGGACCTTGTGGAAGAAGCTGAAGACAGAGTTGAAGTTCAGTTCTGCACGCCATCCACAAACAGATGGGTAGACAAAGGTTGTTAATATGAGTTTGGGTAACCTACTAAGATGTTTGGTAGGAGATAAACAAGGGATGGGACTTGATCTTACCCTAGGCGAGGAATTTTCTTACAACAATTCTATCCAGCGAAGCGCCTTTGGTAAGATCACCATTTCTAAGATTGTGTATGGAGGTAGCCAGGCAGCTCGAGTGAGGAAGATGGACCAAAGAAGGAAAATAAGTCTTGAAGCAGAAGTTTTATAGAGAACACATCAAAGGATATACATGAGAGAAAGGTAGAGAACATATTAACAAGATGAATATGTAGTATAAGGCTAAGGCAGATTAGAAGAGGAGTATAAGGAGTTTCAGATTGGTGATGAAGTGATGGTCCACTTGAGGAAAGAAAGGTTTCCAGTGGGAACATATAACAAATTGAAGATGAAGAAGTTCGGTCCTTGTAAAATTTTGAAGAGGCATGATTCAGGGAATGCATATGAGGTAGAGTTGCCGGATGGATTCAACATTTCCCCAGTGTTCAACATTTCAGATTTGACAGAGTATCATGAAGGTGGCGCAGAGGAAGTACCAATGATGGAATAGTGTGGGATTCTAGCACCTACTTGAGAAAAGGAGGAGATTGAAGAAATCCTAGATAGTCGTGGGAAGGAGTACCAGGAACATGGTATGAAGAATATCTAGTGAGAAATGGAAAGGAAGGCCTATTGAAGATTCATCCCTAGTTGCCTAAGGCAGAGGTTGTTGGGTTTTCCTCCACCATCCGAGATTTATGGGAGGGTCACTTCTCAAATTACCTTGGGTGTCCGTCTTGCAGGAGCATCCATTGGTGTAAGGGCAATCTTGCATCACCCAAAAATAGTTAAATTTTAAGTTTCTTAGTTTTAGATGTTTTTATTTTTTGGATACCATTTTCATAATGAAATTCACAATTTATGGTTTTTATTTTCTATTCCTGGGTTGAAAGATATTGCAGTTTTAGTTTCCCAGATTTGCACCTGAAAATCTTCCGAGTTAGATTTGAGGCACTTAGAGTTCCCGGATGGCCTCGAAACTTGCCAAATTGGCATAGCTAATTTTGAGCACGTTATTGACTTCGAGACCTTTCCAATGGTTCAAACGGTTCGCGAATCGGAGTCCCAGGATCAAAAGTTATGGCCCCGGAAGTTGGCACTTTCTAGAAGATACAATTGCAAATGTTCTTTTGAAAATTTGAACTTCAAGTTGTAATTTTTCGATGCCAAACTACCTAAACTAAAATTTGAATGTTGTTTTGGCTCCAAAACTAATGAGGATCTCTATTTATGGGCGGGTTTCTAATTTTTGGGTAACTTTTTGGGGGACAAGCTCGCATATTGTGAAAGGGTTATTCTGTAGCTTTCTATAACTTGCATGTGTTGTAGAACTTGGGCATTTGAGATCCTCTATATGTAAGAAGCTCCATTTTCTGAATAATAAAATTATTCTCTTGTTTGTGGGTTATTTTCTGTGTCTTGGGCTGTGCCCTCATCAACAAATAATGTTATCAAAGAAAAAGAAGCTAAGAAGCATAATGGAAAAATCAAATACACATGGATACCAAAAAATTATAAAGAAAGATTATCCCTATCAAAATCCATTAGTCAAAGAAACTATGGGGAAAAAAAGAAGGGAAAAGTATCCATCAAAGACATCCAAAAATGCAAAAGCAAGCTTCCCAAGCGACATACAAAGTATATCAAATAATTGGTCCTAATTCCATGCACACTTCCATATCCACCTATCATTTCTCATCTTCTTAATTTTGAAGAGTCAAAGGTCCCAAACTATCAACCAATCCATCTTTTATTCCTAAACACACTACATCCATGCATCCATGCATGATATCCAATGCTCACATTGACCATGTGTTGGAAAATACCCTTCATCATAAGGATTCAAAAGGAACTCTATTGCGATATGCACACAAAGACAAAGTTAATTATGGTATCAACAAAGAAAATTAGGAATCTCAAAAGTTTTATTCAAGTGCACATATCTTGGCAAAGAAGCTTCTTCAAGTAGGATATCGATGACACATTATGACATAAGCATCTACATCAACACCACTAGGCGATTTAGCATGAGCTTAAAAATATTTCACAGAAAAATATAAAAAAAAATCAAAAAAAGGATTGAAAATAGTAAAGAAAAATTGTCCTCAAGTGAAAACCACTACGGTGGCACCTTGGATAGGTACCATGGTGAAAACCTAGCAAACAAACATCATGTGTAGAATTGAGCATCTGATTGCATGAGTTCAGGTGAAAGCATCTCATCCCATCCATAATAAATCCAATCATCCATGAACCCTTTTATCTAATCCATTTTCATCCATCTACATCCATCTTCCACATTATCTTGATCTTGACAAAGTTTGGTGCACACTTTGCACTTACTTGTGGTAAACATCTTGACATGAGTCATTTTCATTGATCCTATCCTACCCAACATTATTTGAGCCATGCAACATTATCCAAATGAAAATTCTTTATCCAAGTACCTTATCTTATCACAAGATAATCCATATCCCTCCATCCATACATCTATCCAAGCATTTACCCATGGCATTCCATACATTGCTAGACACTAGGGGTAGATATATACATCTTGCTTCAAAAATAAATCTTGATCTATATCCTACAAATTATGTGGTGATCCAAACATTGACAAACATGAAATCAAATTGGTCAAAGAATTTGTGAGCAAGAATCCAAATCACTATCCCATTGCATATTTTGACAAGAAGATGTTCCTTATCAAGCTTTATCTTTCATCGAACATCAATCAAAACAATCAATATCAGTTGCATCTAATTTTCACTTCAACATCACATCATTATTCAAAAAAAAAATTGTTCCAAACCAAGCTTCAAAATCCTGATCAATCAAATCCAATCAATCCGTCATCATCTCATGATATCCTTCCCAGTCCTCGTGTTGCTTAACAAAATCCTAAAATTGTTGTGTATCCTCAACAATGTTATCATCATTTATCTTGATCAATCAAAACTAATCAATCCATCACCATCTTGGGATATCCTTCCCAATCCTTATGTTGCTTAACAACATCCTTGCATTGTTGTGTATCCTCAACAATGTTATCATCATCAATCCATCAATCTGATCAATCAACCTTAGCTTGGTTTTCAACAAAATCCCAAAACAAAGAACTAATATCATCACACATATCCATATCCAAATCATCAAAATCATGTGAAAATCCAAAAACATCCAAAACATATCAAAATCCAAAAACCAGTCAAAAACATGTTATCTAAACTATCGTCTCTGAGCTTAAAAATAGGACAGGGTAATCTTTGATTACCACTCGAGACACAAAATCCAAAAAAATAATAAAATTTCATAAAACACAAAAACATTGGACAATTTAAAAACACAAAAAAATTCATGAAACATCTTGAAAATACCAAAAACAACCTTAAAATATTTCAAAAGTTCAAAAACATCCAAATATTTGAAACAATCCATCCATCACATCTCACTATCACCCGCAATAACCATCTAATCAAATACCAAATCATTTCATAACATCATGTCCTAGGATGCATCCTTCCTACAATGGACATCAACATTAGGCATCACCATAGTTTAGTCTTGGCTAGCGGTATGAAGAACATTAGCTTGTTTGTTTACTTGATCTTTGTCTTTTGATTTATCTTATTATGCTCATTGTAATGACCTCTCGATGATATCCAAACAAAGGGATTTAGAGAGAAAGGAATGGAGAAATGAGCATTATCTTTTATTTGTTGTGCGTGTTGGATATTCTTGTAATATAACCTTGGTCATGTGTGTTTTTTTTGAGTGTAAGGAGGGTGTTTTAGGTTTCTTGTTTACCACATAAGAAGGCTTTCCTTTCTATGTTTTGGTTTGAGATATTTGAAATATCTGAACTGCATTTTAATTAAAGTTTTGTATGTTAGGTGTGAACATGAGTACTCCTATCTGATTGTCAAGTCAAAGTCCATCACACTAGGTGCAATGCCATTTTGGTTCTTTATACCTTGATGCATCATACCTATGTGTGTTATCAAACTTAAGGTAAGTAATCCCTTTTATAATCCCAATTCCTAATAAGAAAATCATCATCATCATCACTCATCATCATATCTAATAAAGTCTTAATGACTCATGCACTTGTTGGACTCCTACATCATCTTAGACTCAAGGGTTCTTCCATCTCATTCTTCTATCTTTACTAACATTTCTATCCAAGTGTCAAGTGTGTAATATATAAACATATACATGAGGCTACCCATGGCTGATGAACTATCTACATCATCAAATTTGTCTACATCAAACATTCGAGTTGGACTGATCGTGAACCTCTTTATCGTGAGATCACCCAAAAATCCAATTTTTTTCCCGATATCTAGATGGGAAGTGTACCACCATAATTCTTCTTGTTGGGGCAGCAATGGGGCATCTAAAAAATCAGTTTTTTTTTTAATTTTTATCTCGGCAAGGTTATTCTATGAACCAACACATGTACATTGCTTAAAAGAGGGGAAAAATGTAGACATGTAAAATATATTGATTGATCTCATGCACTTGATCTTGATTTACTAACACCAATTATGCCTAAATCATTTCCTTTACTAACCATTTAGTCAAATAATCTTTATTTGATTAAATTCATCATATTTCATTTTTAATTAAATAAATCAATTTTATCTAATTAAATCATTATCTCCTATTAATTAAATAAATTATTTTGTTTAATTAATCCTATTCTCCTCTTTTAATTAAATACTTCATTTTATTTAATTAAGCTCTAGAGTCATCTCCTTTAAATTAAATAAACTAACCTTTATTTGATTTAAGTCTAACACCATCCCCTTTTAATTAAATAAATCCAACTTTATTTAATTGAGTCTAAATTCATTATTCCTCTCATCTTGATTTATTTAAATCCATAAATCTAAGTCAAAATGTCAAATCAGCTAAATCTTTATCTAAATTAATCAAATCATGATTAATTCTAACACTAATCCCTCAAATCCTTTAGATTTTGCAACTTGCACATGAAAACCAATTTAATTGATTTATTAAATCTCCTATTTTCATTCAAAAGGGCATCAAGTGGGAATATTCTCCAAGTTTGAAATCTCCCTCCCAAAAGGACTTGTCCATTCAACAAAGCATTAAAGGCCTCTTACATGTCCTTTTTCTTTAGCAAAGTGGCATTTGAGTCTTCTTTCATGTCCCTCCAATATGTCACTTCTCAAATTTCAAAATCCACCTAAATGCATTTATGTGCACATTCATCAAAATGTGCTCCACTCCTCTCCACTAGCTTGTTGACAAGTGGCATTTTTCTATTGGCTCATGTTTAGTCCCACATTCATCTTTTTTGCTCATTCCTCCATCCTTCTCTTCTATAAATAAAAGGCTCTTTTACTAATTTTGGATCCACAAGTTCATCCACAATCATCCACAACTTAGGAAAGGTCATTATCAACACATTTTTATGCAGGTTCATCCATTGTTCATCAAGTTTTCTTAGTTTTTGATCTACCATAGCTAGGTTATGGAAAATTTTATCAAGGAGCACCATTGATCATTATCATGCTTACAAGGAATTGGGAAAGGGCTATTTTCCACATCAAAATAACACCAATTTCCCCATGGGATTGAGAGTTTGAGCATTTGAATAAGATTTAGCTTGCTTTTATTTGGTTTCTTCACTTTATTTCTTGTTCATCATGTTTCAAATGAATCTTATGGGGAATTATGGTTTTGATTTTCATAATGGACTAATATTGTGTTGTTTGTTTGTGTTTTTGCAGATCTAGATCCACCATTCATAGATAGTAGACATTATGATGAACTAAACAATAGTTAAACAATGCATCACTATTTTTATCTACACTATGTATTTCAGACAATTGTAAATTGAGAGAGAAAAGTTTGTACAAGAAATACAATTTTCACCTCTAAATTTTGCTACCACTTTAATTTGCATGCTAATCTACATGATTAATCATGCCAATTTAATAAAAATTTCCTGGGAGAGACTAACATTTAAAGCCAACTCATGAAATACACATAAAAAAATATAATTAATAATACGTTGAAATTGATTGTGTCTTGGATAAAGGGTTACACACAAATTGTTAGGAATATGATCATAGAGTAATATAAAATAAAATAAATACAAAAATAAAAGATAAAATAACACAACTCATAGAGACAAAGAGATACGTGGTTCACCCAATATGGGTTAGGTACATGGAGGAACAACCAGTCCTTTTATTCCATCTAGTAAAATGAAGGGATATAACCTAGGATGCATCCATTGTAACTTTCTTTTATCTATATCACAATCAAGCCTCACAATACAATATAATCAAAATATACAACCATAGTACAATGCCATTGTAAAAGGGGGTTGATTTCTTTCTAGGGTAAGAAAAGACAACATAATATCTACCATTAGATTTGTAACCTAATGATGAATGGTCCTTATTTATAATAAATATATACATAATGTATCTTTTTGGGGTTTTATCTTTGAAACCCAACTGATGTGATGGCGCTCCCAAAACCTCACAAGAAGGGTACCCCCTGCACCATCCCCCCTGCCTACACTATAAATATTAACCAATAATATTTGGATCTATAACCAACAATACCCTACTTGGAGGTTGGTCGCAAAAACTCTATGAAGATAATCAGGCTCCACCAACAATCTCCCACTTGGAAACTAATTAAAACAACTCAATCGCTATTACACAAGGTACACTAGACTCCATGATCATCCTTGATGGCCAATTGAAACTAAGCAAGAAATCAATTTCTCTCGAGTTATGACATTTTTCAACATGTCTATATGATTTTAGCTAGTGTGTATAATTTCCACCTTCAACTATCCATCTTCTAAAAATAATTGTATGATTTATAATACCTAATATGTGTATGTTTAGTCTTAGAATGAAGAGTTAAGTTCTTTACTAAATTGATGATACTCTCACTATCACTGTACAAACTCCTATCCTCCTTTTCCAATTCCTCCATAAGTTTTTGTTACCAAATCATCTCTTTACTAGCATTTGTAGCAGCGATATGCTCAACTTTTTTGTTGAAAGTGAAACAACCTTTTCCAATCTATAAATCCTACTTACTAATATTCTACCTATAATAAAAATATACCATGTGGTGCTCCTCATGCTATCAATATCACTTGCCAAATATTAATTAATATATGACTACTTTTAGAGTTGTAACCTCCAAAACATAATGCCTATGGAGTAGTACCTCTCAACTACCTAAGAATACACTTTATTGCATTCCAATGCTCTTTTCCTAGATTTTTCATATGCTTACTCATAATGCCAACTACATGTGCATTATTTGGCCTTGTATACACCATGGAATACATCAAGCTAGCAACTGTTGATGGGTATGGAAACTTGGACATGTAGTCTATCTTCTCTTGTATCTTGGGACACACCTCCTTAATAAATTTGAAATGTCTCAAAAAAGGTGTACTAATTGATTTGGCATTTGAATTTTTTTTAACACCTTCTCTATGTACTCACTCTGAGATAATGTTAATGTGTGATTTTCTTGTCCCTTGTTATTCTCATACCAATTATTTTATTTTTGGCACTCAAATTCTTCATTGTAAATGAATTTTCTAATTTTATTTTTAGTATATTTATATATTTCATGCTAGACCCTACAACAAGAATTCCATCTACATAAAATAACATGATAATATAGTTTCCATTATGTAATCTCTCAAAATAAACACATTGGTTAAAATGACATATATTATAACCTTGTTTTTCTATATACCTATCAAATTTTAAATACCACTATCTTAGAGATTTCTTTAGGACATACAAGATCTTCTTCAACTTGCACACTAAGTTCTCCTACCCTTTGACCTCATTCCCCTATGACTACTACATATAAATATTTTCTTCCAAATCGCCATAGAGAAAATTTGTCTTTACAATGAATTTCTCAAGATGCAAGTCTTCTACTACTACTATACTTAAAATAGTTTAATTGAAGTCATTTCAACAAAAAAAGAAAATATTTCATCAAAATATTAACCTTTTTCTATACAAAACCCTTGACAACAATTCTTTCCTTATACCTCCTTTTTCTTCCATTTTATTCCTTTATCATGTAAACCCCTTTGTTTTGAAAATATATTTTATCTTCAAGAAACTCAACTGGTTATGTGTAGGATCATCATGGAAAAAATAGGCCCTTAAGTGGCGATGAAAATTCAAAAAAATTAGAGTTAGGCTACTTGATGTAAAAATTTGAATAAGTTATCTATATTATTTCAAAAATATGTAAGAATAGAATTTGTAGAAAATTGAATGTAGTTTCTAAACTACTAGGTTTATTTAAAAAAAATAATCTATTTGGTGAAAATTTGAAATTTCAATGGA
Organism: Sequoia sempervirens; assembly: GCA_007258455.2. Taxonomy (NCBI): domain Eukaryota; kingdom Viridiplantae; phylum Streptophyta; class Pinopsida; order Cupressales; family Cupressaceae; genus Sequoia; species Sequoia sempervirens. Next base: position 403,279,848 of record VDFB02281492.1, on the reverse strand, counting down.
GTAGTACTTAAACTTCAAGGAAAAAAATAAGAAGTAGGTGTCTTTCTGACCACCCTAACCATAATAAAATGATAATATTTTTTTATGAGTTTTTAGATATAAGTAGAAGACTCATGTCTCGATGTGATGCATTATTTTTTGTAATATTTTCCAAGTAAATAATTAATTATGAATTTTTTATTACAATTTTTAAAAAATATAAAAACTCATATGTTTGACCACCTTAACTTGGTCAAAACTTCATGAAATTATTTTTTTAATTTTTTTTACTCCTATAGTATGCAAGGCATAGAATGTGGTGCATGTTTTATATTAAAAAAATTGATACCATTTGAAATCTATAGATTTTTTTCAATCAGCCTATCAATCAAAACTTTAGTCATAATTCAAATAGAAAATAAATAATAATTTTTTATTAAATTCAAAGTAAAGCATAATTTATATTGGTGGAAAGTTGGGAATCTCCTTTAAAAACCCCTTTTGTTTCATCAATTTTGGGTAAAAAAATGTTGTCGGCCACGTACCCATCATATTGCCACTTTTTGGACCATCATGATCCTGCACATACCCAACCAAGTCCCAAGTCTAGTTTTGTATCAAAGATTCCATCTCCTCTTTCATTACTTGCTCCCACTTCTTTTTTGTTTCTACCTACATTACTTCTTCATAACTTTCTAGTTCACCAAAATCAATCAACAATACATAATACAATGAAGGAGAGTATCATTCAAGGGATCTACTTAACCTAGTAGATATTCTTGCAAGAGTTTGAGGTACCTTATATTATTTTTTTCTAGAAATTTTAATTTTTTGGAACCTTTAGAACTATATTTTTGTGGGGTTTCATCATGCACTATATATTTTGTGTTTTCATTTTGTTGTTTCTATCCTTGCAACTAATCTTTGTACATAACCTTCTCATTGAATATCACATCCCTACTACTAATAATTTTTTTTATTTTCATAATCCCATAATCAATAAACAAAATCATTAACTCCATATCCAATAAAAGTACACTTCTTAGATTTTTCCTCAAGATTTGTTCTATTTTCTATATCAATATGGATAAATTCTTCACAACTAAAAGTTTTAAAAAATGAGTAGTTAACCTTTTTACCTATCAATGCCTCCTCTAGAATACCACCATCCAAGGAAATTGAAGGCCCTATATTTATTAAAAAAAGAGCAGTATCAATAGCATCTTCCCAATAATGTAATAAAAATCATGCATGCAATCTCATCCTCCTTTCATGCCCCATGATTGTTCTATTCATCCTTTCTAAAACACCATTTTATTGTGGTGTCTTAAGACCATGTTTTGTCTATGAATCCATGGTATAAATAGTAACTATAAAACTCCTTATTTTAGTATTCACCTTCATTATCTAATTTGAGACACTTCAACGTATTTCATGTCTCATTCTCGACCAAATATTTTCATTTCTTAGAAGTATCAAAGATATCAAATTTTATTTGAATGAAATAAACTCAAATATTTCTAGTTGCATTATTAATAAAAGTAACATAATAATAAGAGCCACCAAAATATGATACGTGAATCAATCCCATACATCTGAATGCACAATATCTAACTTTTCACTCTTTTTCTCCTTTTCAACTCTAATAAATCTAACTCTCTTCTATTTTCCATGAACAATTTTCACAAAAACTCAAATCAACTTACTTCAAACTTGGAAACAAATTATTTGAGTGGATGATACTCATCCCCTTCTCACTCATGTGCCCAAGCCTATGGTTCCACTATGCTATATCTTATAAAGTTCACCTATCCACTTTGATGTATTGGCATAGTCAATGTTAGTATTAAGGTGCCCTCAACCTTGTAAATCTATGTATTTAATTATTCCTAATATTACTTATAAATCACTCATAAGGGATCAAGGTTTCATCAATAGTGGTAATTGTTTTTTGTAATCAATATTTTTCTAGAGTGGTAAATTTTATTTACTATGGGTAGTAAAAATTATTTATCAAAATCTAGTTATTATTTCCCAAGGTAAAGAATCTTGTTTCTTATGGTGGTTTTGGATGCTCAACCTTCCAAAAGGTTTTTTTGATACTTGAAACCAATTTTAGGGTGGCTATTAAATTTCTTTAACCAATTTGGAATTAAAAACAAACTAAATTCTTAATTGGATAAGGTTAGTAATTTGCTTACAACCTACATTGGCCTACGTTAAGAAAGTTGGTAGATTTCCAATGAGGTTTTTTGGGATGTGAAACCAACTTGAACATCCCATTTAGGGGACGAAAACATTATTTAAGAGGTTTTTAAGGTGCTAGTAAATAAGAGGATATTATTAAGTAAGAAACTTTTATTTGCAGATGCTTAAGGGAGTGTCTGAGATGTGAGGAAAATTATCTATACACATGCGTTGGTAGATTGAAGACACAAAAGGAGTGATAGAAGTAATTGTATTTTAATCTTGAATTTAAATAAAATACATGCTTGAACTCTCTTCTTGGTGGATTTTTTTCTAAAATGGTTTCTCCACATAAATTTTTGGTTATGAGATGATATTCTAGAGTTTTTATGTTCTTGTGTTGTTGATTTGTGTCTCTTGTTTCTACTATATTATGGTGATGTTATCTTCCTTATTTTATTTTTTATTTAATCTAAGGTGGTTGTTTCAAGAATGTTAAATTGTCTAATTAAATCATCATAAGGAGGGTGAATATCTACATATGTTAATTCTATATTAAGGAAAATTAATTGTAGATTTATATATAATTTTCATATTTTCATATTGTAGTACTCTAAGCCTTGTATATCACCAATTGGTATCATAGCTTGAATGGATCCCTAATGATTAACAATTGTATTAGATATTGATCTCTCACACAATATTTAGTTTGGTCACATGACATGAATGTAAAATATGGCTCTTCACAACAATATGTTGAACATAAGTGAGGCATTTTGCAAGAATATATGTGTTGATGCTACGGTAAAATAATTTTTATTTGATGAGAAAGAAGATATTTTATTACGGGGGGACTCCATATCTAGCTATAAGTTCAAACATAAAATTCTTAGGCACCAAAAATTATGAGAATCACCTTGCCAGAGTTTGACACTTTTTTCTCTAAGGTTGCTTAAGAGACATTACTAGAATTGTGTATCGTAGAAGGATATAAACACTTGGGAAATGAAATGAGTCCTATAAAATTTAACTTCCCACCTTGATGTGTTAGCATATTTAGTTTATTCCCATGACATGAAGAATATAAAATATGGCTCTTGGAAAATTATGTTGAATGCCACTTAGGTGGTTTTCAAGAATGTATTTGTTGTTTTCATGGTTAAATAGATTTGATTTATGAATATAGAGAGATATTATTATGTATGGATCTTATATAAAACTATAGGTCTAATTATACCATTCTCAAGCACCACAAATTCCAAGAATTTTTGTGCCAAAGTTTGGAATTTTTTTTGTTCTTAAGAGACTTTACCAAAATGATGTAGCCTAGAAGGATCAAAACATATGGAATTAAATGGGGAATCCTTTAGTATTTAATCACCCACACAAAAAAAAAAATGTATATTTGGTCTGGTTCCACAATTCAAAGAACATAAAATATGGCTATTGGAAAAAATATCATGAACACAAATGAGACATTTTACAAGAATGCATTCATCATTATCAGAATAAAATGGTTTTGGTTAGATGAAAATAAAAATATGTATTTATGGAGGGATACAAAATATATTTGGTCCAAACATAATATTCCTAGGTGCCACAAATTACAAGAACCACTTTTCCAAAATTTGGTAGCTTTTTTTATCTTAGGTCTCTTAAGAGACTTTGTCAAAACTATGTAGCCTAGAAGGATTGAAACACTTGGTAAATGAAATGCAACATCCTCTAACATTGGAATTTCTACCCTAATATTATGGTGCAATAATTTTTTTCCCATGACATGAATAACAAAAAATATGGTTCTTGGAAACATTACACTAGATTTCAATGAGGTATTTTATAAGAATGCATTTGTTATTATCATAGTCAAATAGATTTTAGTTGATGAAAATAAAGAGTGTTTATTGTGGAGGGGCCCTATATCTCTTTATAGGTTCAAATTTAAAATTCTCAAGCATCAAAAAATTTGAGAATCACTATGCCAAAGTTTAGTATTTTTTTCTCTTGGGTCTCTTAAGAGACTTCTTCAAAATCATGTAGCTTTGAAGGATCAAAACACTTAAGGAATTAAATGAGGCCTCCTATAACATTCAACTACCTACCCTAACATGCTTGCATAGTTATATTTGAAACATTGCACTAAATGGCATTGAGACTGAAAGGTAAAAAATAGTGGTCCTATGCTTGGGAGATAGAACAATAATCTTCTTCACTCTCTCACTCAAGGAAAACCCTAGAGATCTCAATCTATGGTATGCAAAGGAGAAAGAGATCTTGCAATAGGGTTATCCTAGGGTCTGATTATAAACTAAATAAGGGTTCACCACCAAGCTAGGGCTTGCAAAGACTAATGAAATGCAAGACCTAATGTTAAAACCTAATCCAATGCAATACTTCACTAAATGACCTAAAAATGCATGTAAATCATAACAGAAAGTTGAGAAATTAGAAGTGTGCTCTTGGAAACCTAAAGAGGCTTGAATGAAGTCCTGAAATGCTGAAAATAGTACATTTAATGTTGATTGGGACTCATGTGCTAGACTAGATGATTTAGTCCGAAATTAAGGTTTTTGGGAAAGAATAGATATATGGCAGAGATATGTCTAAAACTCTAGAAATCTATAATTTTTACTATATTGGGACTCATAATCCATAAGTGGTGTATCAATCCAGTTAGGGTTTTCTAGAAATTCAAAGTCTAAATCTAATCTTCAATGTCTACTCTATCCTTTCCACTTGTTTTCCAGGTCTAAATTGTTTATTTGTAACCTATAGATGTCTTTTAATGATCTCCAATGTAAGGTGACAACTTTGGCAAATTTGAAAAATTTGAAAAATTTCTCCAAACTTTCTCTTCAGTATGTCTTCAACCTAGATCTGTAAATCACACACTAAAGAGAGGGAAAAGTGTTGTTTTGTTAGTGGAAAGGGGATTTCCTTGGTCAAACCTCATTTTGGTAATCAAACCTTGAAATGAAATGAAATAGGAAAGGAGAGTGATGAATGAAAAAAATGTAATGTTGCAACTCACCAAACCATAGCAATAAATTACTGCAAACATGTATGAAATGGCTCCAATAGATGTAGATCTTGACTCTTGCTTGAATGTGATAGATCTTGAATTGAATGTTTGCTTGAATCATGAAACCCTATATCACAATTGTTAGCTCAAAAATAAACATGATGCATGTGTTATATTTGATTGTGAAGTCACCCAAAATCAAAGTGATTGAAGGAAAGCAATACAAGAACCCAAAGATGAATAAACTCAACACTCTCCTAGCACTGAACTAGCACTTTTGAATAAGTGAACTAGTGAACTTCACATAGGGAGAGATGAGGGATGATTATATAGAAAAATAGAGGAAAATAAAACCAAGATGAATAATGATTCCCTTTACCCATAATAGGTGAGAGGTTTTACCTACTTGGTAAATGCCAAATGCATGGTTATGCCTACTCATGAAAAAAAAAAAAAAAATGGTTATGGGGAGGTGGCAAATAAGTCCAAAATAGGGTGTGACATTCAACTACCCAAATTTGGGTGTGAATGAAACATATGATTGAAGGATTATGCCATGTTTCCTCATGCTGACCATTCAATATAACTTAAGCAAGCTTAATAATGTGTAGGAAAAATAAATATTAAAAAAACTACACTAACAACATGATGACTTTGACATGAAGCTTGATACTTGAATTATGCTCCAAAAAACTTGCTAATCAGCCCTTGAAGACTCTTGAATGCTCTTGTAAACTCTTATAAACTCTTTAATGGTTCCTTGATCATATATTTTCTATAATTCATGAATACTTGAAAGCTTGGACTAAAAATGAGTCAAAGAAACTTGTATTTATACTTGTTTATGCCAATTTTTTTTAAATTACAACACTACAAGCCAACATCAGATCTAAGAGAATAAAATCCCACCAAGAATTTGAATTAATTTTGTTTTTTTGCCACAAAGGACTCATATGCCAAAAGTGGCATATGAGTCCCACTAGGCATTAATTATGGGACAAATTTTCAAAACTTTTTAGAATGTTGCAAAACCCAGATGGGGCCCTAAAACCTAGGTGGGAATCATACACCCAAAATGGTGCATGAGTCCTAGATCACTAAATATAGGCCAAAAAACCTAAAAACACCTAAATTATAATTGGATGTTGAATTATGTTGGGATTATCCTAAAAAAGATGCATTAATTAAGGCTTGTGGATGCAAAATAAGGCCAAATAAGGCTTAAAGAAGCCTCATTAATCAATGAAAACCCTAGATTAGTGTGAAAGTGTGGTACAAAACTTTACATCACCATAAATAAGGTACAATTAAGTTTATTTAGTTTACAAGGTCCCAAGACCTAATGTGAATGTGTAAAACACATTACAACACTAAATCAAGGCAACATTATGCTTAATTTAGCATGGAGGGCCCAAAAAAGAAAGGAAAAGTAGAGGGATACTTTTTTCGTTTCCACATTTATCCCCTACTTTAGTGAGTGGAAGAACTTGCTTCAAACTCACACTAAAGTAGATGAACTCGCATCAAGAGGGGCCTAAGTGCACCAATGCCAGTAAGATAGCATGGCAACAATCAAGAGGAGTGATCAAGATCCTATGGTGAACCAACATAAACAACAAAGAACACACATGAAAATTATATAAGGAGAAACAACAAGGAACAAGCATACACTATCAAAGATAAAGAGAAAATGAAAAACAAAAAAAATGGGTGGACCAAGCTTCAACCATTTTTCTATCGCAATGTGGATCAGATCTAGGTTGTTTTTTTCTGAAAATGCATGCTCACTCTGAGGTAATGAAACTTTAGGTTGTTTTTTGAGTGAGTATCTAAAGTTGCGAGACACATACAAACATGGCCGGTATGTGCTTTCACACACATGAGTGTAGCTATGGGAAATTCATGCCTCAAATCGACTTCTCATCCAACTAGACCAACATTATACCTCCTAATAACTTTGATAAGGCACCACACAATAATGAACTTTGAGCTTCATAAGGTAAGAAAAGCTTCATATGCTTGGAAATCATGAACAAACAAGATGGCTCCACAGGAATACAAAGTGTATTATGCAAGGTGGCCATATAACCAAAATTTTGTAAATACAAAATCGGGAACACTCAGAGGACTCTTGCTTAATTCATGTAAAGTATTAACTAAGGGAACATTGTGCCTAATATCTCCAAGAGAGGACCAATCAAAGAATAGAAGATTCAAAACTTATGGGATACAATGTCTCATTAAACCACCAATAGGAATATAATATGCTAAGAGAGATCACACTCTAGAAGGATATCACACCCAATTTTTCCACAAAGAAAAAGATGCATCACATGAAGTAAGAATACTACATCATAAAAAATGAAAAGACTAATACCAATGTATGCCCCCACTTTAAATAAATTCCTAAACACAATGTTGTGAGCAATTACTTTAAAGTAGCAAATGATAAATGCTAACAAGAATGAAGACATGAGAGCTAACTTGGAAAGCCCTATGCCAATTCATATGTTTCCAAATATAGCTACATCATACAAAGGAAAGGAGGGGTTGCCCCCAAAAATAAAATTCCAAACACATGAGGGATCCATGGATTTGGGGTAATTATGTTCATGTTTCATTTTTTTTGGAGAGCTTGGAACTGGCATCATTCCCGAAATACGCATAGAACTAGTAGAATGACATAAAGAGAGCGAAAACAAACAATTTTTTTTTGCGTAAACATGGAAGAGACATGAATGTCTTCACACCTTGTGTCATCCCCAAAGGAAAACACAAGATAAAATAAAATATTAAAGGAAAAGAATTTGGGTCAACTTGGAAGAGACATGAATGTCTTGACGCCTTGGGTCATCCCTAAAAGGAAAACACAAGACCAAGATAAAATATTTACGACATAGAGAAGAATGTAGGTACAAATAGAGGAATGTCACAAAGAGATAGAAAATCAAATGAAACAATATGGGGGATCACATTATGCACACGCAATCACACAAAAAAACAAAAAAAACAAAAAAGGAATAATGCAAAACACTAGTAAGGCACATGCTAGTCAACCTATAAGCAAGTCATTTGCATCCCAATCATGGTCATTGTATACAGAAGGCAAACGACTAGACAAAGGGATAATAGAAAGTGTCAAACTAGGGTCAGCACCAACTTCAACACTCTTCCTAGGAGAATTATTGTTTAAGTTCATAGAAGAGGAAAACAATATATTAGGTTGCTTATGCACCTCCTCTTCAATTTTAGCAACCTCATCATCATCATCTAAATTAATCACAACAGGAGGTCGAATGATAATGTCCAAAGAAGGGTTTAGCTCCTGTTGTGGTATAATATCTTTTTGTTTTGGTGAAGAGGGAGACTCACTATGTATTGCTTCAGTCAAGTTTGGATTTTTATTTTCTTTGTTGTTTTCTTCATCAAACCTTCAAGAAAGAGCACAATGTCTATTCCTACACTCTCTATGACTTCTATTTCTTTTAACTCAGTTTTCAAGTTGCGTTTGTGTAGGAGCGAGATGATCAACTATAGGTTTATTTTATTCCCTAAGGGGAGGAACGAAAGGAACCATGGAAGATTGTTCAACCTGTTTCTTTTTAACTTTGTAAACTTGTTTTGTTCTAGGAGGCATGATGGGATTGTTCTTTTTCTCTTGGTCTTTTGTAGGAAGTAGGAAGGGTTCTATATACACTCAAATTTGGTCTAGAGGATTAATTAAATACAAGATATTTAATTAATAATCTTTAATTCTTCTACTTATAAATAAATTGAAAAATTTATTTACATAGTTTATTTGTCTCTAATTCTTTCTATCCAAAATCATTTTCCTCCTATCTTAATTAAATGAACAAATTTAATTAGTTTGTTTTATTTAATTAACCTCCTCTCACTAAATTTGAATTTTAAATTCGAATTTAAGCACATGTCTACTAACTTCTTCCCACCTTCCACCTCATCATGTGTCTCAAGAATTAAATATTTTTAATATTTAATTTGACATTTATCATCAACAAACTCTAACTAATTTGGGACACTTGGCCTTCATTTCCATTTTATTCCTCTTCACACTTGGAAATTTGTTCTTATGAAGGGAACACACTTCCCCTTTTCTCTCTAACCTCTTCATCTTCAACCATCCATTCTCCAGATCGAATCCAAACCATTTATTTCTTCCACCTAGGCTCATACCTTGGAAAATCTATAAATAGGCCCTCATTTACAATGAAAAAAAAGGAGAGAGTTGAGCACTTCTAGAAATTACACTCTGCAGCATTTTGGTTAGCATTATCATCTTAGTAAGAATTTTAGTATTAGTATTTTAGCATCAAGTAGTTTAATCATGGAATTCTCATTAGTAACATCTTAATTACAATATTTTCATCATATCATTTTCATTAGCAACATCTTAATTGCAGTATTTTCATCATATCATTTTCATTAGCAACATCATAGCAACATTATTATCTTTGCATATCATCCACAACTAGTTTATCCATAATGTAATGTAGGAAAAATCTCTTGCATTTCCATCATCTCTCATTCTTCAAGTTGTCATTTGGAAAGTCATGTGCACAAACAATCTAAGAGAAAAATGACTTAAAGAATCCTTGGAGATAGAGGACATTCAGATGCCATTAAGGAATTGTTTTTTCAATTTGATTATTATTTGAATTCCTTGATATAATTTTTCATTGGTGTGTTGTATAGGTTTTATTTGATTATTCATGCTATTTACATACACACATAAATTGGTGCCCACCATGGGGCTCAAGCCCCATTTTTTAACATTTTTCTTGCAAGTTTTTATCAATAGGTTTGTGCATGAATTTCAATGTAGTGCATCCATGACCTATTTCAATGCGTAGGTGGTGACTTTCAGTGTATCCAAGCTTTGTTATAGTGCATATGCAATCCAGAACAATGCATCTACCTCCTCTTCCAACGCATATACAAGACTTTATTTCCCTTTTCTATTTTCCAAAATAGAGCATTGACTATGTTTAATAGCACATATATTGAATATTTTAGTGCATACACCTTTATTTGCAAAAAAATAAAATTCAAGGGAACTGATCTATATCTTTCTATTTTGCAGGTGCTCTATACGCTATCAAAGACATATCTAAGACTACTAATGATGTTTGTAGGGGCTGGACTTATTTTCCTTGATTAAATTAGGCATCTAGTTTAATTACAAGGTTAAAGAACACCATGTATGTTGTGTTTGCAAAGTGATAGGCCTATGCTCTCCCCTTTACTGGGTGACCAAAATGCCAGACTCACTCTTTTAGTTTATTGCAATAGCACCTTTAGCAAGCCTGCCTCCCCACTTTGAAACAAGGGAATGACCTAAGTGGGAACAACTAAATCCAAGCATTCCAACCCACTATAATCAAATGTGAATTGTGATGAAAATCACATTCAATGGTAGTGTGCATTGATAGCCCCCCCCTTGTATCCTTGAGATATGTAAATCCTTTGTTCTAAAGGTTGGGAGGCCTTCTAAGGGAGTTTATCATTTGTCGCATAGAACAAAAACCCTTAGTAAGAAATTTAAGTGTAGTAACCAAGCTGAGTCAGTTTCCAAACATTATAATATTCATAGTGCAAGGGGAGGGAAAATCTACCCCCAAGATACTCACCATATAACTACCAGGGATTTCTGACCAAAAGTGGAGGAATTGAATTTGGTTAAGACCCAAAAAAGGAAAAAAAAAGGCATCCTCTAGGGGGTGACAAGGCTATGTGAGTTGGCATAGTTCCAAGTTGTGGGTTGTGATGTTATTAATGACCCTTGACATTAGAAGAGTCTGACTGATCTATTTTCTATAGTTCAATACCAATGGAAATCAAAGGGATTAGACCAGATCTTAGAACATACACTTGATGTTTAGATCATAGGATGAAACAACTATTTTACTACTTGCTTTTGTATTTGAAATCATTGTTTAGAAGATCATCCATCAAAAACACTCAATTCACTTATTCAAAAACAAGAAAACGAGGAAAAATTTCAAAATGGTGAAATTTCTTGTTTAGGACATAAACTTCCTATTTCAACACATTGAGTTCATAGTCTACCGCATATAGGGTTTTTTAAAGTGTATTCACCACATCTTTCAGTGCATATAGGGTCTATTCTAGCATATTTACCTCATCTTTCAATGCATAAGATTTTTGTTCTAGTGCATTTAATTGATAGTCTAGCACATATAGGGTCCGTTTTAGTGCATTTATCCCATCTTTTAGCACATATACAAGATTTTTTAGCACATTCACCTAATACTCAAACAGAGAGAAAAATTGAACTTTTGTCTGACAACTAGAATCATATTTAGGAACCCTTTTTAGAGTAGAGATCATTCCTCATTAAAGCATTGGTTTAAACTTGAAGAGATTGGATTTTTCAAGTGTAGTCCCTTTAAATAAACTTAGATCAAACAACTTAAAGTGCCCAATCACCAATCTAATATCTAATTGTTAGTTGAGTTTCACTATCAGGATCTATCATCCTTTATCATGAAACAAATGTTGTACATCATATTTAACCTAGTCTCATCAATAGGATCTATCATCCTATTTGACTTAGGTACTTCATTGGCACTCCCAAAAAAAAGATCAAGTATAGCAAAACTCTATCACTTACATGACCATTTTAACAAGATCTCAAAAAAAAACTTAGAGAAAAAGAAAAGGAAACCCAAACCATCATGGCAAAAGGAGAAGGAAATCCTTTTCATAGATTTCATCGACTTGATACAGATGAGATAAATAATGAGGACATTCAACAAGCTCAACAAGATCCTAAATTTCACAAGTTCATGAAAAAAATTCTAGAAAAAGATGGAGAGAAATACTTTATGATGCTAGAAAATCAAGGTGTAAAACTACCCAATGATTTTGATATCAACCAATTGAAGGGAGCTCCCAAGAAAACAAAAGCTAACTCATGAATCACATATCCATTGAATGCCTTAACTCACCAAATGCAAAATATTTAACAACAAATCCTAGAAATGCAAAGGGGAACAACAAAGGGATATGTGGTGCAAGACATCTATCCTTATCCATTTGATAGAAATATAAACATGATATCTTTTCCACCAAATTGTGCATTTCCAAGATATCACAAATACAATGGAAAAATTGATCCTCAAGAACATGTAAGAGAATTTTGCACCATGAGTCAGGAATTTTCACATGAAGAAACCTATCTAATGAGATTATTTCCAAGAAGTTTGGGTTGTCAATGCATGGAATGGTTTTCAAAACTCCCACCAGGTATTAGATCATTTGAGGAGATGGTAAATCAATTTATCTCCCAATATTCATAAAACATTCAACATGAAATAACCATGAAATATATTTGTAACACAAAATAGAAAAATGGTGAACCATTTCTTACATTCTTACAAAGATGGAGATGATTATTTGCTAGATATGCCCGTCCTATACCTAAGAAAGAAAAGATGGATATCTTTATTGATGATCTCAAAATTGAGATGAGTTATAGACTCCAATTGCAGTGTCCACCCAATTTTGAAAAGATGATTGAAAACAGACTTAAGATTGAGGAAGCCTTGGTCAAAAGAGGAGTATTGAAAATCTATAATAAAGGAATAAACTCTGCTAACTCTTTGAACCATCATAACAACAATGAAAAATCCAAAATTTGGACAAGAAATAAGAATGTTGGTAATGATGGTGTAGTTGACACACATAACATAAAACCAGTCTTCAATTTACTAGGTACTACACCCAAAAATAATCAAAACAATAGTGACTCTAAATCAGCTCCACCACAATATCGAAGAAAATTTACACCTTTGGGGAAATGACTTGAATCAGCATTAAAATATCTTCTTGCACAAAAACTCATAACATTACTAGATACATGATATTTTGAACCAAGATTCAAACCATCATTATGGAACGATGCATATTACTATGATTTACATAGAAGCAAAGGTCATAAAACAAATGATTGTATGCAATTAAAACATTTGGTGCAAGACTTGATAGATAGAGGTGACATGTCGATAGGACATAAAACAAATGATGATCATGGAGGAATTTATAAACCCTCTACCCAACTATGAAAAATTAGAATCCTCTTCGACAAAAAATAAAGGGAAGAATGTGAATTATGTTTATGATACTACCATCAATCACATTTTTGTAGTTGATAATCAAATCAATGTCATCAAAATCAAGGAGAAACAAGACAACCTACTGGTAAATGTGACCACAAGATGGTAGTACAAGTTTTTATTAAAAGGCATTACATCTAAAACACATGTTGCTTCTTCGAATCAATACAATATAGTGGATCAATTGCAAAAGATTTTGGCACAAATATCCATACTAGAACTTAAAATTTCACTAGCTCCCATAAAAATATTCTAGAAAAAGCTTTAGTGGACACCATAGTACCAACCAATTTGGAAGTTTTTCAATTCCAAGCCATGGTGGGACATCTGACTACACCCCATTGTTTATCATTCTCAGAAATTGATGATGCATATGTCACTCATCCACACAATGCTCCACTCCATATTGAGGTTTTAATCCATAAACATCGGGTCAAACATGTTTTAATAGATGGAGGAGCTGGTCTAAATATATTCACCTTAAAATTTATCTGTACATTGGGATTTTTCAGAAAATGAAATAGATTCTAGAAGAAAAATCACCATAAAAGCTTATGATGATGAAGAAAGATCATCTCAAGGACTGATAGTATTGCCAATTCAAGTGGGACCATTTCAAAAGGATATAATATACCAAGTTTTAGACAAGGATTTGACCTAAAACATACTCTTGGGTCAACCTTGGATCCATGAAATGCAAGCAGTACCATCAGCATATCATCAATGCTTGAAATTCCCTTACAATGGACAAGAGATGACAATTTTAGAAGATTCTAACAATCGCCAATACTGTAACACTCTCAAGACAATCCAAGGTTTTTTTGTACCACACAACAGAGAAGCTCTCACTTATATTTCCTCAAGTAATGAAATCCAACTCAATTCTTTGTCAAAAAAGTTTTAGAAAAAGGTTCAATTGAAATATAAAGGCATTGGTGATCCTATTTCCTCGAGTAATGAAAGCCAAATCAATTCTTTGTCAAAATTTTTTGAGAAAAAGATTCAATTGAAAGATAAAGGCATGGGTGAGTATTCTTTTGAGTAGTCCTTATGTCTCTCATAGCTACTACCTTCTCCAACATCATATGGACAACCATCAACATCTAGACAACAATCTTCACAACCCATCATGATCTTTGATGGTACATTTGTAAAAGCAGGTACTCTAGTTGATGAATTTGAGGACAAATAAATTCTAAATTGGCTTTACAAAGACAAAGAAGAATCCCAAGAAACAACTTCTAATATACCAATAGAGCAATATGGTAAAGGGTTCACAATATTAGAAAATATGGGATATGAAGGAAAAGGTCCTATTAGCAAATGAAAAGAAGGTATTGTGGAACCAATTCAACCTATCATAGTCAATGAAAAAGACAATACATGACTAGGATACAAATAAGAGACAAAAGAAGAAGCCACTCAGAAGATTTGTGAACAAATTCTCCAATTGCAAGCTAGTTCTAAAATAGACTCAAATAAATATGAATGGGATTCACTATCTGAAGAATCTTGTGAAGACAAGGAAATCAATGTGATAAAGAAGTATGCACCCATACATATGGAGGGACAAAGCTCAGGGTCTAGACCATTTGAATTTGGATCATTACATATTGATGACTCTAGTGAGGATGATCAGACATCAAGTGAGACAGATGATTCAGAGGAGAGTAACATTATAGACCTTGACATTGCTAGTGAACATCTCAAAATTGTTTCCATCATGACCCTCACCTC
The DNA here is from genome assembly GCA_007258455.2 of Sequoia sempervirens. Lineage (NCBI taxonomy): Eukaryota > Viridiplantae > Streptophyta > Pinopsida > Cupressales > Cupressaceae > Sequoia > Sequoia sempervirens. Next base: position 403,264,767 of record VDFB02281492.1, on the reverse strand, counting down.
ATTTGATCTTGACCATTCTGATGATTCCTTACCTTTGATACATCTTGAACTCATTGAATGGGAACAAACAAAGCTTCTTGATATCTCTATCTTTTTAGATGATGATGCCATTGTCAATTTCCTTTGTTATGAAAATCCAAAAACAAGTTCCACCAATGAATTTCATAATGAAGATTCAAACTAGGGGAGTGCCAAGTCTCTTAGCTACAAAATAAAGAATACAAAAAATTGATCTAATGGTGACAACCATGCAATGGTAGTATTAGATCATGAAAAAGTAAAAATAAAGAGTGTCCAATAGTGAAAACCTCTCTGAGGCATTGAAGGATGAGAGATTTGACACTCTTCCTAGGCATTATAAAGAAATATCTTTAGTATTTATGGAGCCTACACAATCCATAAACATCAATTCTATAGAAACAAAAAAGACCATACACCTAGCAACATTAGTGACAAAGCAAGAATAACCAAATTTCACCAAATTCTTTGAAGAAAGATAAATCATTTTTTCTTGGTCCTATGCTAACATGCCAGTAATAGATCTGGATATAATAATGCATCATTTATCCATAGCACCTAGAGTAAATCTAGTAAAGAGGAAATTGAGAAAAATGCATTTGCACATCACCCTACTAATGAAAGCATAATTAAAAAAATTATTAGATGTAGGGTTCATCCGCCTAATTGACTATGTAGAATGGATTTCAAGTATTGTACCAATCTCCAAACTAGACAACAACATCAAAATATGCATAGATCTTTGGGATCTTAACAAGGCTTGTCCAAAGGATGAATTTTCTTTGCCCAATATAGACATCATTATGGATTTAACAGTAGTAAATGCTATGCTATCACTCATGGATGGATTTTTAGGCTATAATTAGATCAAGATTGCACCAGAAGATCAAGACAAAACAAATTTCACATGCCCATTGGGTACATTTTGTTGGAATGTCATGCATTTTTTATTAAAGAATGTAGGAGCCACCTATCAATGTGCAATGACAACAATCTTTCATGACATGATGCACACATTCATGGAGGACTATGTGGATGACCTACTAGAAAATTAATTCACCAGGGAAGGACATCTGGAAATCTTAGATAAAATTTTTAACTGATTCGACAAGTTCAATGTGTGATTAAATCCAAAGAAATGTGTATTCAGAGTAACATCAGTAAAACTCTTACGATACATAGTCTCAGCCAAAGGAATCAAAGTAGATCTGAAAAAATTCAAAGAAATCATGGAAATGCCACCTCCTAATAACATTAGCCAACTAAGATCTCTACAAGGAAGATTCCAATCCATCAAAAGATTCATTGCTCAACTGGTAGAAAAAATTCATCCTTTTACTCATTTGTTACACAAGAATGTTTGTTTTAGATGGGATGAAAGATGTGAAGCTGCCTTTAATCAATTAAAATAATATTTGATGAATTGACCTATATTGGTACTACTAATAGAGGGAAAACCACTTCTACTCTATAGAGCAGTTACTGAGGTATCTTTGGGAGCTCTGCTAGCACAGAAGACTCTACAAGAAAAGAAAGGGCCATCTACTATATCATTAGAACACTAAGTGGCTATGAAATTAACTATGCATTCATTGAAAAAGCTTGTTTGGAAGTGGTGTTTTCTACTCAAAAATTGTGACACTATATGTTAACACATACCATAAAACTAATAGCCAAGGTAGATCCATTAAAATATCTACTTAGTAAATCCACTCTAACAAGAAGATTAGAAAAGTGGGTGATGATATTGAGTGAATTTGGCATTCAATAAGTGGATAGAAGAGCAATCAAGGGCCAAGTAATAACAGATCAATTAGTTGAAGCACCATTGCAAGATGACCATCTTATGCACATTGAATTTATAGATGCATATTTCCTCACAATGACAATGCAACACTGGATATTATACTTTGATGGGTCTTACACTCAACATGGATCGAGTGTTGGAATCTTATTTGTTACTCCTCAAGGACACACTATCCCAAAATCTTATAGGTTGATGTTTCCTTGCACAAACAACATGGCTGAATATGAAGCACTAATCATTGGTATCAAGGTAGAAGTAGAATGGAAAATCACATAATTAAAAGTTTGTGGAGATTCTCAATTAGTCATCAATCAGGTTAATGATGACAATAAAAAAAAAGATGAAAAGTTGATGCCATGCAAGAGAATGATAGATTACTTCAAGAAATAATTTGTTGAGATCAATTTTGAACAAATTTCAAGAGTAGACAACAAAGCTGTAGATGCCATCGCAACCATTTCTTCTCTTTTACAAATACTAGAAAAATGAAGCCGTTATGAATTCATGGTAGAATAATTGTTTACTCTCACATATGAAAATCCCAAATCCTAAGTCATGTGCCATCTAGTTGATGTTGATTCTTTAATCTATGGGAATATTTATACATATCTGAGAGACAATACCCTTCCACTTGATTTATCCCAAAACCAAAAATGCAACTTTATCCGTCAAGCAGCCTAATACTCCCTAATAGCTAATACACTTTATCAACGAGGTCTCGATGGTACTCTCCTCTGATTTATTGAACACAACAAATCTAAAGATTCCTTATGAGAAGTTCATGAAGGTATTTGTGGTACTCATTCAAGTGGCCTTACTCAAGCTAAGAAACTCCTATGCTTGAGATATTATTGGTCAATCATGGAAAAAAAATATTTTCAATTTGTTAAGAAGTGCAAAAAGTGTCAAGTCCATGGAAATCTCATACATGCACCGGTGCAGGAGCTACAACCATTCACATCAACCTAGCCTTTTTTTCAATGGGGGACTTGATCTTGTGGGTAAGATTCATCCATCTTCCTCTAATGTGTAGAAGTTGATAAAGCCAACTTCACAGACCCCGAAGATCACCTGCATGCAAATAACCTATCAGATAAAGGAAGAGATGGAGACAAAAAAGCAAGGGTGCTCTGCTAGCTTCAAGAGAGATTGCATTGACTTAAAAATAAAATAATTACAAAGATCAATCCTTAAAAGGAGATCATGCAAAACCTAAAAGTAACCCTAATAGGTAGACATTTAATAATTAATATAATTATTAAATGTCACAATATGCAAACTAAAGTGAAATCTTAAGAGAGGAATAAAGGTAACTTAATTAACATAATTAATTTAAAACCTTTACTCTAACACCCCCCCCTTAAGATGAGCAAGAGTGTAGCTACAAACATGTGCAAGAAATCAAAGGTAACTACAATGCATGAAAGCAAACAAGGGTCCAGAAAACTACTCCTAATCAGGTACTCAAATACAACCAAGTCTCTATAAATTAGAGAAATAGAGAAAACCTCATGGGAAAAACTCTACTCCAAAAAGAGATGAAAGACATGAAGAACATCACTAAAGTAGAAAAAGTTGCAAACAACTGTCAAAAGATGATTGCTATGGTGCTGAAGAACCTCCTGTGAAGATAGGATGATCAGGATCAAAAAGACAATAATCTATATGAGTGCCCCCAATGACACTACTCAAATTAGATGGAAAAAAAGGCCTGGAACGAAGATATAGATGGCATAAGCACCAATAGTTTGAAAAACATTGATCAACTGAGAATGGAAGATTCATTCCAAGGAGAAACCAAGGAAGCATTAGCACAAACAGTGTAATACCCCCCCATAATACTGATTGGGAGAGCCTAAAAGATCCACTAAAATGTTGTGTAACACCCTATAGTGCATGAAGGAGAAGAAACAACATCTGAAAGTGCATAAGAAAGCACCTGCAACTAAAAAAGTGGTGTGCAAAAAAAAGCACACATGCATGAGGCTAGAATCATATGGATCCACTCTTGTCATGGAGGAACACTCACCAAACAAAGGTGTGATGGAAAAAACAAAGGCACTACACAACCTTCCCATGTCACTTTATAATATAGTGCGAGTACAAAATATGGCACAAACTTATGTGCAAAATCCCCAAAATACATGTATAATAGTGTGGCACTTTATCTCAGTGCGTTTACATAGAAAATATTGCTTACAAAAGATACTCAAAATGCCCATGAAGGACAAAAGACTAGAAATACATGAAGAACAGCCAAAAACGAAGCAAACCATGCAAACGAGAAGTTCCCAAGAGCTAATATGTCCAGGTAATTCACTAGAGTGTGAAAATACAAAAAACTAAATAAAATGTACCTGGAGTGAAATATGAAAAAAATGCATGGATGGAACTGAAGAGCTCTGAAATATAGTTCTGACGCCACTAAGATCGCAAAAAATAGAGAAATTGGTCAAAAGTTATGAGTTCAGGACTGAAAACAATGCCTCTGACTTCAACTAACTGTATAATTTACCAGCAATAGAAACAGGTGATAAAACCCACACCACTAGAAAGTTGACAGAACTAGCTTCCCGATGATATCTTGTTTGCCAAAAAATGATATTGTATGCCCAAGTTACGGCCTCTAGAAGAAAACAACTCCAAAGGGAGAAAAAAATAGTGTTGGATTAAATAAATTGTCGTTCGTATCACCATTGCAACAAAAAATTGGGCCTAAATTTGATGGCCAAATGGTTGTCAGCGGATTTGCACAACTAGGCTTATTACAAAAATAAATGTTTTTTTATATAAAAAACAACAAAAGAAAAACTTACATTGAAATTTTTTTTTTATAAATTTAAATAAATAAATATGGGTGACAGGGCACATGGGCCCACCCCCACCAGCTCATTGGGCAGCACAGGTATGAACTTACCTTGGACAGGTGTACTTTCCTGCACAAGCCTTTTAAAAGGCTTTTATTTTATTTTTAAAAAACTTTTGTTTTGATTTTCTTAAAAATCAAAAAACTTTTATAAGAAAAAAAACTACACTTTTTTCAAAGTTTTTTCAAAAAAAAAATTTAGAATGATTTTTCTAAAAAAATTGCAAAAAAAATCAAATGATTTTTTTATAAAAATACCACCTCGAACTACGTGCAGATGGCGAACAGGGTTGTATGGGAAAACAAAATCCTCAAAAATGAACTAAACCAAATATAGGTGTGTTCACAGTCAATCTTTAGGTTTTTGGCTGCTCCAAACGCAACGGTGAGGTCCGTTTGGGCTCAAAATGCTTCAAAAAATTGAGCACCCTTGGATTTGGCAAAAAGGCCCTTTCTTCAAACCCTCATAGATCTGACAAACAAAAGCCAAATTTGACGAAACAAAGGTCAATCTTGACTATTTCGATAGCTCTGGATTCAATGGAGAGATCTAATTTGACCCTGGATGCACTAAAAAATCCCACCTCTTGGATCAAAAAAGGAAAACCCCAAACTCTTGAAGCTTAAAAATCCTTCAAAACACGAACAAGAGCAACAGGTTTGGAGCTCTGATACCATGTAGAAGTTGAGAAAGCCAACTTCACAGACCCCGAATATCACCTGCATGCAAATAACCTATCAGATAAAGGAAGAGATGGAGACAAAAAAGAAAGGGTGCTCTGCTAGCTTCAAGAGAGATTGCATTGACTTAAAAATAAAATAATTACAAAGATCAATCCTTAAAAGGAGATAATGTAAAACCTAAAAGTAAACCTAATAGGTAGACATTTAATAATTAATATAATTAGTAAATATCACAATATGCAAACTAAAGTGAAATCTTAAGAGAGGAATAAAGGTAATTTAATTAACATAATTAAGTTAAAACCTTTACTCTAACATAATGGACATAATTTCATAATCATAGCCACTGGGTATTTCACAAAGTGGATTGAAACTATCCCATTAACCATGATCACTGGTAAACAAATTTCCTCTTTCATCTTGAACTAAATTGTATGTCGGTATGACATCCCTAGCTACATTATCAGTGACAATGGTAGACCCTTCAAAAAACAAGATGTAAAAGAACTTTGTGAAATTTCCATATCCAACACCAGTTTTCCACACCCTATTACCCTCAAGGGAATGGCCAAGCAAAAGCCTCAAATAAGACCATCTTGAAAATCTTGAAGAAAATTGTCAACAATGTTGGACGTGACTGGCATGTCCAACTAAACCCTACCTTGTGGACATACCATACTAGCATCTGCACCCCTACGAGAGCCACACCATATGCCCTTACGTATGGATCAAAATCTATCTTACCCATTGAGGTTGAGTTACCTTCACTCCAGGTATCATTGAAAGGAATCATTTCAGAGGAAGACTATTGAGTATTTAGACTATAAGAGTTGGAATCGTTAGATGAACATCGTCAGCATGTTGTTGATCATCTAAAATATTATCAAAAAGGAATTTCAAGGAGCTATAATCACAAGGTACAACCAAGAAAATTTCAAGTTGGGGACTTGGTACTAAAAGAGAATCTTTGTAATCAACAAGATTAGGGAAAGAAGGGAAATTTTGAACCTAATTGGCTAGGTCCTTTTGTCATTATATCAGTATATGGATCTGGAGCATATCAGTTATCTACACCTGAAGGGGACCTGTTTGAAGAACCTATCAACAACATTCATCTCAAGAATTTTTATACATAACTCATCCAGTGCATGGTTTTAAAAAAGAGAAAAATCCAAAACAAGTAAAAAAAGAGAAAAAGCAAAAAAAAAAGAAAAAAAAGAGAAAAATCCAAAAAAAAAAAAGGGGAACATGTGTCGGTCATCCAATTTTCGCCATAATTATGCCTCTCCATCATAAAACCTCATGTGCATATCTCAGCATTGTGGTCGTGTCTCACCCTAGCTTGGCGATCATTGTACGTTTTCACAATAGATGGTTTTTTTCTCACTAGGGGAAAAATCCTAAACTCACTAGGGGAAATCTACTTTGAGCTTAAAATAATAGGCAAGCAACAGTAAGAAAATATATCAAACTTAATGATTACAATGAAACTCAACATTGAACATCAATCACAATCTTTAGAAAACCAACCATCCAAATCAACAACAAGATCAGTAAACCAAATCTCATTGGATGGTGTTCTTCTGAATCATGGTTTAATCACTTTAGCATAAATGTTCAATTATTGTATCTTGATTTTTGTTATCATTTCTCTAGAGCAACTCAAGGATGTCATGGAATAGAGAAGCTACGATGGAGTATACTATTTTTCTTTGTCTGCTATTTGTGAGTTAAGCATTACTACTATGTAAATTTGTCATGGGACGTGATCTACAAAGTATCATTGATGACATTATATATTTGCATAGGAAAAGGATTAACTCTTGTTTGTTTTACACAAACAATACTCAGGTCATCTCGATTTAATTATATCTAGATGCTTGTATTACCTTGCAATATAAAAAATCCATGGAAGTTGTACTCAGGTCATCATGGTTTAATTATACCATTGGTGTTTGTACTAACTTTCAACATATCAAAAGCTTAATGATGATAACAAGTACAACAAATTGGCTGACAAGATGACAACATTGCATATTTAGATTTGCATGTTTAAGATAGATTGCATCCATATTAGTTTTTGCATGTACATTTTAGGTTTTCCAAGGCTGGAAAATTTCAAAATGATTTTATCTCTCATTAAAGGATTGAGTACATTTTACATAAACAAAAAAAATCATTCACATGTAGTTGCATAATAATTATCATATCATACATACATTAGAAGATATTATCATAGGTCATCCATCCATGCATTAGAAAAATAAAAAAAATAAGGTGCACACTAGTGCAAAAATAGCAATATATGACTAAATAAACTACTAAAAATTGCATATAAATGACTAATTTTAGTCACGTGACCATTAGTAGTTTATTGCCGGTCATTTATAACACGACCAAATTTATGACTAAACTATTTTAATCATTTATCTAGTCATTGATTTGGTCATCGATTTAGTCATTAATTTAGTCATTGATTGTTGTTAACTGATCATTTATTTAGTCATAGTAGTGATTTATTTAGTCATATATTTAGTCATTCATTTAGTCATATATTTAGTCATTAGTTTAATCATTGATTGTTGTTAACTAGTCATTTATTTAGTCATACTAGTGATTTATTTAGTCATATATTTAGTCATGGTAGTCATTAATTTAATCATATATTTAGTCATTATTTTAATCATATATTTAGTCATTAATTTAATCATTATTTTAGTCATTAATTTAGTCATTACTTTAATCACATGGTAGTCATATATTTAATTATTGTAGTCATATATTTGGTCATTGTATTCATTTATTTTAGTCATAGTAGTCATTTATTTAATCATGGTTTAGTCATTTATTTGAGTGAATCAATGATTCAAGTTATAAATCAAATATAACTTAATTAATTCTCACAAATTTATACATATAAATTTCAAATATCATAGATATTCAAATATTCTTTTGTATTGAATTAACATGAAAAAAAAATACAATCAACAAAACTTTATGCATATAAAGCTCAAATATCATAGATATTCAAATGTTTTTTTTGTATTGCATGATAAAAAAATGTATATACAAATAACAAACAACTACATAACCAAAAGAATTACAAATAGCATACAGCTGCATAAACAAAGATTCAAGAAATACATCTTTCATTGCACTCTTGGTTGTGATGGAAGACAAATCCAAAATACATTACAAATGCCACAAACATTGAAAGGAGAAAAGACATGAAAATTTATAGTATATGTAGTTATATTATTTGTGGTGCATATATTGCCCGATTCAGAGCAGTCTTTCCCTCCCATTCCATTTGAACAACCCTTAAGAGAAGATTGGAAGGATTCGAATGAAAAGGATGACAACTTCCTATCTAGAAATCTCCCTGGTCATGGTCAGATGAAAGTAAAGAGTGCATGTTCACCTCTCCAATTTGATGAGCTACAATCTGAAAATAAGATTTCAAAGAGGGTATTAGAATATGTTTATTAAAATGAAAATATAGTTGTTAAAATGAAAATCCAGCCAAGATCTAATAATGAGCACATTTAGATTTTTACAATATGGCATCCTTTACCTGTTTCAACGGTTATGTGAGATTTCCCATTACAAATGCTTAAATCATTAATGATGTAAAAAAAGAAATGAATTTGTACTTCTATGCTACTTCACATTAGAAACAATTCATAGAAACTTGAAACCCTTAGAAATCAAATATTGAGGAATGATCATCAATTGTTAACAACCTTTTCCACAATCTTTCTGTAGTGGTGCAAGGAAGAAGCCTTCAAGAAAGTTGCACTGGTATATTACACTTCCTCTTTTTCTGATTAAACACGTGTTTTCTTTGATCATCCAAAATATTTATGCATTTTCCCCATTTAGTAAGTCACATATATTAAGAATTCTTACTAACTTTCATTTTGATCTGACAAAAAACAAAATAAAATTGTGAAAAATACATTTAAAATAGTGGTTGACATATATAACTGAAGCATACTCCTAAATATAGCAAAACTTTAAAGCAAATACAGCTATATAACTGGTAAAGCACTAATGTTAGAAATAATTGCATCAAGTTTTTGCTCTCTTAACCTATATATTAGTTATTCATTGTTGAAGATTAAACTTAACAAAAATATCTTTTACCCAGAGAAACTCTTTTGCTTTTAAGATTGTAATATTATTGCTTCCCACAACCTCTTCCAAAGGCTGCAAAAGCAATGCCTTTTCAACAAGCTCAGCCAACTCAATATAATGAGAATCTTACAATGCAACCAATATAGAGTTGGAGCTGATTTCCAGTTGAGAAGATGAAGCTGAAGAAGACCCAACCAAAGCCTGGGCATTTGATGACAACCCAGATGAAGATTTCTCCACCTACACTACATAAACCTCTAACACTACAATAGAAAGAACCAGAAAGAAACCTAGAAAGCCTGATCTAAGACAATCCATTGTAAAAAAACAAATTTTGGGCTCACAAAAATTAAACCTATATATTAGCTATTCATTGCTAAAGATTAAACTTAACAAAAATATATTTTACCTAGAACTGTATAAATCAATGAGTAATTATTTTTTGTGAGGATGATAAATAAAGTCATCTCACTACTCAAAAAAGGAACATTACAACCACAAATTTCACTAGAATGCATTATCTAGCTATATACGATGATATAGATGCTAGAAAATGCTCTTAATGACAAATAAAGTTACCTACATGTGTTTTTGAAAACCACCTCCAATAAAATGTCTAAGAAAATTTGTATGTTCAATAAATCAAAAGTCATCAAATAGTACATATAGAAGATACAAAAGTCAGTAGAAACAATTCACCAACCTTCACAGAATCAATAGAATTATTATCATGCATAGTAACAAAATTATAGTATATTTCTTTGAAACTTATAGCCATGCTACATGTATTATTTGAGTCCATGTTGATACATTTACAACATCACCATTTTGTAACTTCACTATTGCCTCAGGTTTCATGCCATCCTGCAAAATCCAATTTTCACATTAAGCACTACTTATGAATAGAGATTTGATTGGCCCAAAAAAGACTCAAACTTGAATAGATGCTAAAAATTTGCAAAAAGAACTCCATTGGCTATTGAAATCCTTTTTTGAAGACCCTTTGCCACTAGCCTCTATTGTAAGTGTTTTCATTTGTTCAAGGGTTCTATCTTGTAGTACATTATCTAGATCTAAGCTCCCAAGATCTAGATTATTAGAATCATCATGACTCTCATCCTTTGAGTTAACTGTCTCAAAACTAAGAGCTATTGTTTCACCTATAGCTATACACACAGCTCTGTTATCTACTTCCAATATTGTTGACAACATGAGAAGACATCTACAAGCAGTAATTATAATGCATACTTTAAATTGTCTTCAAATATAATCAGAAATAGATGGTTTGATGCACACTCAAACAGTGGTGGATGATCTCAGATTTAGTCACCTTTTACAGAAGTGAGAATCCAGTCATTGCGAAGGGACAATTGTTAAAAGAAAGACCCATGCTGAAATGATTGTTGCTTTTACTACAAGCTGTGTTTTATTAGTCCCTAAGATCTACAAACAAACCTTGGCAAATGTTTCCATATTCAATAAATTCTCTTCAATTTGTATTCATCACTTTAATAAATTTGACTTACCTGTTGCCACAAAAGATCCATTGACTTTTCTGTTTCTTCAAAATCATTTCCACCAACAAAAGTGATGACAGCAAGTGATTGCAGAACCTAGAATGTATCAGTATATATAGTAGATACAAACATGAGGCACATTTCAACAAACACTCATGATCTCCTACAATATAGCTACTAACTAAATGACTTTCAGAAAACATAAAAACACAATGACATGAAACATAAAAAAAATCACATTATACTATATACTTGTGCAAATTCTGACTAATTTGGGTTCACGGGCACTGTTAAAAAAATTCAACATAAAAAAGACTTATTTTCAAAATCTTGGATTTCAATTAACATGCAAATGAACAATTTTCAGCTAAAGTAATTTGTGGAAAAAACTCCAATGTAACATGAAACATCCTAAAGAGGTGTTTACTCAAGGAAACACTATTTTTTTAAGTGCATTTACAAACATGTTTCTCTTTCCCATAAACTACTGACAAACATTTCTCAACTTTGGAAAAATTTCTCCCAAACTTTTTCCTGAGCTGTAAACTTTGATTTCCAAATGTATAATATCCAATTGTATGTGTAATGTACACTTTTTTATTGTAAATAAAAGGTTAATGTTATTCTATAAAAGTAATCATCTAAATCAACTGCATTGACTGACACAACATCATGAGAAACTAAGGAGGTTAATACTATATTCAAATAGCTGAGGATCACCATAGCTTCCTTAAGGTAGCTAGTTTCCAAATCAGCTATAGTTTTGTCATGATTTCCATAAAATTCTCTGAAAACAAAAATTTTGAGTTTCCAATCACTTGATCTTTTATCGAAATCTATGTGGCACTAGGATTAAGCATTAAATGGAAACTTGTCAGAAACCTTGCATGCCTAATTATAGCTTAGAATCTATAATGAAGATGGCATTTGATCTATTCCTAGAAATCAGCAAAGTAATCACTCAGTCACAAATTAAAAGTGATTTGTGTGCCCTTATCGAATAAAAATGTTGCAAATATTTTCAATGAAATTTATTAACCAAGGAAAAATAGGAGTTTCTATCAACTAGATTGACCAAACACAACATAATGCATGCATTCTCTGGGTATGCATAGCATGTATATGAGATCACAATCTTTCTCCTCTAGTGGAGAACTAATGTAGGGGTATACTCATGAGGAGACATTTTTATGTAGATATGCCATTCTTATGAGCAAAAATATAATAAGAAGCTGATAATTATTGTTGTTGCCCACAACCTCTTCCAGAGGCTGCAAAACCAAAGCCTTTTCAACAAGATCAGCAGCTCAATATAATGAGAATCTAAGAATGCAACCAATACAGAGTTGGAGCTTAATTATCGGTTGAGAAGACAAAGTTGAAGAAGACCCAACAGAAGCCTAGGCATTTGAATAGCCACAACTATTTATTCGTAATTGGAAAGGAACACAAGAGATAAAAAATAAAAAAGCTCAAATTTTCCACAAAATAAAATCACATGAAATGCCAAAAGCCTTTAATAAAAGACCAACGAATGAGTACTGAGCATTGTTGATAGAAATCATGAGAAGAGTGGAATTATTTGATGATGAATTCCTCCATTAGATTTCTTGACGGTCCACTCTATGAACTAGAATGACATGACCCAATGGTCCATATGTCAACTCAATCCACTCTTATGGATCACTAGAAACTTATAAAAAGATAGATGAGTTAATACCTACTGGAAACAGTTTCTCTTGATTTTGTCTTGTTAGACAGTGAGGCCCAGAGGAAAATTATATGTACTTCTATGGAAGAAATATAATTTTTCCACATTCAAAAGGTGAAGGATCTAAATCAAGGAAAATATTATAAATAGACTCTCAGAGAGTGGACAAAAGTATATTTTGGAAGAAATAAATTATAGTGCACAAGTCTAAAAGATCATAGTTATGAAAAATTCAATTTGTTTGAGAGGCCAAAAATTAGAAATGCAGAGTTCTAAAAAAAATTGGTTGAATTTTTATACTAATTGAAAAATCTGGATTCAATTAGATACATCTAGCCAGTCAAAATATTTTGGATCTAGCTGGATCTGGTAACAGTGTGAAATACTGTGTTTGGTCAAGGTAGCAACCTTTGCTGCCTTGGGTTAGGCCCAAGTTGGCATCTATAGCCTCTTAGACTGCAAATCTCTTTTTGTTCAGTACAATTTATATTTATTTAGCAATGTTAAAACTTTATAGTTTTTTTTGTTTCTAAGTTTCAGATTTAGGTTTGTACTGGTCATCTCAGATTCTCAGGTTTCTGTTCTAAATTTCTCAACATTTGTTTTGGAATCATTGCAAGTATCATTTTTATAAACATTGTCTTAGATTTCCCATTTAGCTTCATATTTTTCTTCAATTTTAGTTTTATATTTTGTAAGATTTAGAACAACTGTTTGGTTGAGGTGAGGCTCATAGTAGTGGTATCAGATCTAATACAATGTCTCAGATTCCCTGTTTAATTTTACTTTCATATTTTGTAGATTTAGGATAGCTATAGTTGGTATTTAGTTGGGCTCGTAACATATTTTTTCTGTAATCTGGTCTGTAAAGCTTTACCCATACAATTCCTTTCCAGCTATTAATAAGATTCTTCACAACAAACATCCCTTCTAGCTGGTAATAAGATTTTTCACAATAAACATCCCTTCTGGTTGGTAATAAGATTCTTCACAATAAACATTCTTTATGTAAGGATGGTCCTATTATACAAGAGAGAATGGTTAAAATATTGTAAACAAGATTAAACTTTGAGCTCTGATGAATAGTTACGGAAAAAATTATGTCTTGGGTCCTTGTGGCTTATCTCTCATTTTAGGTACAGGGCTATGGTGGCCTTTGCTTGTTTCTCAGATTGTTAAATTTTGATTTGGTTCTATTTTTTATTAGAGGTTGTATGTTGCCTTTCACCTTTTGGTTCACATTTTATGTTGTTTTACTAGACATGTAGCATCTTGTAACTTGGTGGTAAGGTTATCAAAGGGGAGGGTGGGATTCCATCCTCTCCTTGTATGATGACAAATAGACATCTTTAATAAAGAAAAAGGGAAAGGGGAGGCATTCCCCTTGCCTAGTTGGTAGTCACATTTTCTAGAGACCTATCAGAAGCTGGTTAGTATTTTGTAACCTGTTATTTAGTTGATACCATGTTGAGTGAATGAGAAAGTGCCAGTTTACAATTGAGACTTATAAAAATATAGATGAGTTAAAATTGTAAGTCTGTTTATTTTTGCAAGACTGGAAGATAGGCATCGGTCTTTGAAAATGGTTGGTGGCTGATTGTGTAGATACAACTTGCTAATGAAAATGTTGACATTTATTTGTTGGATGTTTAGAACAAACCCAATATGGGTCACATGAATAACCACCCTTCTTTAGCTTATGTGCCAAGGTCTAATGGGTGACATTAACCAACGTTGCATGGGATTGGCAACTGACCTCATTTGTTTTAGGTCCTAGGCCTTGCAATTAGTGGGAGGGATTCCTAGTAGGGGAGCCAAGGAACCTCAGTGGTGTTTCCAAGGCCCTTTGATGCAATTTTATCTTTGATTTTAATTTTCTTGTTATTTATCATTCCATAGCTGCTATGTGAGAAAGGCTTGCAGATTTATCTTTGTATTTATAGGGTTAATCATTTTTCATGCCGGATTGGATAGGTGTTGGCATCTGTTTTGAGTCTTTGACATGTTTAGAGATTACTAAACTTATGCATATTTTTGGTTGAGTTAGAACATCAGTTGCTTGATTATATTTGAGCATCAAGTAGATTATGAGAACATCCCTTTTAAATCATTCTTTTGCACCAGTATAGGTTAAGATTTTGATTCACCTTTTCAGTTCTAGGACAAATACATTTCAATTTGACAGGGAATACAGTGACCTTTATTGATGTGCTCAGAAGCCATGGGCTTATTGTTGTTAGTGGCTAAATTAGATTTTTTGTTGATTTTAGTTAACAAACAGTTGCCTTCCTCAATAATGGCTGATTGTAAACACTTGACATTTTTATGTTTGAACTTTAATATCATGACATTCGAGTATCACTAATATTTTAATATTTGACTATGAAAGTGGTGATGTATTTTTGGTATGTTATTTGATGATTAATATGGTGGTGTATTCTAAACTTAGTCACTGCTGCAAATATGTATATATTTCTGATTTTTATATGTTTTTTGCATTAACGTACCCAAACCATACCCAACCCCAATTTTTTTTTTTTGACCAAATCCCATACCGGATTCGTGTACCCATACCTGAATCCAAAAATGAATCAGTAACTTAGCATAGAAGTACCGAAAATTATGTTCAGGAAATTTCATAAATTTAATTATGGCATATGATTTCTAGATTTGCAGGATTATTTTTTTAATGAATTTTCTTTGTTTGTTTAATATTATTAAAGTTTTTTTGAATAGTTTCCTGTAGTTCATTGTGAATTGGCATTGGAGTAAGTCTCCAATTTAATTTACAATCTATTTAATTCATTGGCAGGTTAATCTACAAGCTGTTTAATATAGTGACATATTTGTTTCATGAAGTGGTGGTAAACCATGGGTTTGAGACTGCCCAAATTTCTTGACCATTTCTCAAATCACAATTAGAGTGTCGAAATGCACAAACTTCCCTTAAATCATAGTTTGAAAGTGCCCAAATTCCTTGTGTGTTTCTAAACCACATATTCAGAATGTCCAAGCATAGAAGTTGTCTCCTACAATATATCTCTCATCTTATTTGGGGTGGTGTATATCATGTAAATTAGATTCAGGAAAAAGAAATACTGCTGAAATAGTCTAAAATTTTATATGGATAAATATTATAGTTTGCAATTGACTGACTCTGGTTGCCAGTTGTTATTGCTTTATCTGAGTTGAATATTGCCATCTTGCCCTGTTATTTGCAAGATGAAGTCCTACTAATATATTCACTCGCGTCTTTGCTACTGGTTCAAGCTTGTTCGCTATATGCATAAATGTTACAGTTTGCAATTGACTGCCTCTAGTTGCCAGCTATTATTACTTTCTCTGAGCTGAATATTGCCATCTTGCCCTGTCATTTGCAAGATGAAGTCCTACTAATATATTCACTTGTGTCTCTGCTACTGGATCAAGCCTATTAAAAGACGGATCACTTACTCATTTGGTGAATGGGAGTTAGGGCTAAAGGAGATTCAAGCAGTGGAAGACGCTGCCGAATTGAGGAGTGAATCTTCTGAATTCCCTTTTCAGGATATATAAACCTGAGTTTTTTGCTTTTGGAAAAAAATCATGATCAATCATAGTAAGATTCCATTGGTTTTCCAATTGTTAAAGCAAACTGGCTAAATTACTGAATTGACAATCATAGGGTTTTGACATTTTCTCCTCCAAATCTTGACCAGGAAAATTTTCTTCTAGTAAAAAAATGTCAGGTCATGAATGTTGGAAAAAGTTTTTGAAGAATAAGGATTGTGGTGTGAGGAATGCTTGTCCATTTCTGAATGGTGAAGAGGAGCTTTAAAGGAAATTTAAAAAGTGGATTCAGTGTTTAATGCTTTTTGTAGTTTAAATTTGGGGATAAGGGCAAAAGGTTGGCAGCAGGGGAGACTTCCCATCCCTACCCCAGAAACTTGACTATGGTAATGAAATGGCGAAATACTCCATCACCAACAGTGAAAAATTATCATTCACCAGATTTCTCAAATTTATAAGCATTGAACTTGGTGAATTGAACATAATTATCAGTAAGTTGGTTCTGGAACTTTGAAATGGTTCTCAGCTTTCCCAGTAACTTGGTAAAATGATGAATATATATGTATACTATGAATGTACAGTTGATGCTATTTTTTGTTCTGTCACTTACTGCCTCTATTTTTATTGGCTTATTAAAAAAAGCAACCGATATTTAAGAAATTACCATCAAGTTGAATTCTTCAACTTTATTCTATACATCATATATAAACAAAATTGTTGGGTTGCAATTTTGATGATACATGGGATAAAATCTGAATTATACTATAGACAAAGATGCTAAAAGCCTAAATGGTATATATCACATTTGTTCATGGTTCACATTTCCTGATTTAGTAAATATTATTTGTGTCTAGTAGATATCCATTTGTTCCAACTGTTTCAAACTATCTTAATTGTCTCTTAATTCTCTTGTACAATATGGTCTAGAAATTCATCCCAAATCTTGTATCTCAAGTCAAATCAAAAGGCTATATGATGCTCACTCCTCTGTTATTAGCTCAAGATACACATCAAATTCATGAATATAAAACTTAGGATAGAATAAAGGTGAACTTTCTCAAAATTTGACTGTAGAAAGTAGTCATTCCCCATGCAACTCTAAGGGGCTTACACATGCTACAACCAATTAAAGGCTAATGTTGTAAGCCTATTCTAGGAGATAGGCAATACAATGCTTCCTATGAAATATTAGGTAATCTTCAACTTCTTAATTTTCCAAGCTAACAATTTTTTTCTTGTAGGAAACATGTCTCATCTTACAGGCCATCTGGCCTCTAAGGGGGGTTTCAGACCATAATTAGTCAAAACTCAAAAATTGGTAGTAAAATTGATGAGAATAGAACGAAAGGGTACCTGCGAAACTAACTGTTGATGAGCCATGGAAGGAGGTACAATGAGCATTTGTCCATGGAAAACAAGAATCCATGGCCATTAAATCTATGCCAAATGAATATTTCTCCACCTTTTGTACTATAGAAACCTCTGATGCTACCATAAAAAGAGCAAGAAAGAAACCCAAAAAGCCCGATCTAAAACAATCCATTGTAAAAAATAAAATTTTGGGCTCACAAAAAACACAAAAATTGCAAGCTAGCTGTCAGGCAGGACTAAAGGGTGCAACATTTACCTGCTGCTATTGGTTTCAGCTCCTCCAAACTCTTCCTCGCTAGTATTGAGCTTTCACTTCTCGAATTTGGCGAGTTGCAGCCTAAAATCCTCCCGCCAAGATTTTCCACGATTAGGGTTTTAGAGTATGTTTATTAAAACAAAAATTAGGGCCAAGATTTTACCGTGTTTATATGCCGCTGAAAAAGAAATTCAAAATGGAATCAAAAGTATATATTATAATATAATATAATACTAGCAATTACAACTTGTGTGTGCAATGGGTACACTGAAGAGTTGTGGAAGGTCAATTAGGGAAAATTTTGGTCTATTTTTTGCATACATTTGTGTAATACATGAATCCAATTGGTAGGCCATTTAGAAAATGTTTCTTTTGGTGCAACAAAGGTCTCAATGGAGAAGTGATAGCTTCAAATCAACTATGCATCCACTTATAGGGATCCAAACATGACTAAAACAAAACCTCTCAATTAGGATGATAATCAAGTTCCATTACAATAGGCTCATGTTATGTTTGCAATAGGGAGAGAGGGAGAGAGAGAGAGAGATACATATAGAAATAGGAAGATGTAAAGGGGGGAAGAGAGAAAGAGACAAGTAAGGAGATATATAGAGAGATAGGATGATCGAGATGGTGATGGAGATGGAGAGGGAGAGATGTGTGGGGAGGGGAGGATGGAGGATGGGGAGGAGTTGAGATAAAGATTAGAGATAGGGGAATGTGGATAGAAAAGGGATAGGGGTGAGGAGGGATGGGGAGAAATAGAGGAGGATGGGTGGTGGGGTGTGATAGATAAGCGGGGATAAGGAGGAAATAAGGTGTGATAAGGTAAATGTAGAAGAAATAGGGAAAGATAGAGATAGAGATAGGGAGGGGAGAAACATGGAGTGTGTGTATATGAGAACTAGAGCTTGAGATATGGAGAGAGAGAGAGGAGAAGGGGGGAGATTTATAAAGAGAAGAGAGAAGTAGGGAGATATTGAAAGAGGGAGTGGGAGAGAGGGAAAGATAGGGATAGAAAGAGGAAGAGGATGAAAGGAGATATAGAGATAGATATAACGGGAAGAGATAGAAGGGTGAGAGAGATAGAGAGAGGAAGGGGATGGGAAATAGAAGAGGGAGATAATGAGGGGGGGGGGAGAGGGAGGGAGATAAAGGGGGAGGGATATATAGAGTAGGAGAGATGGGTGATAAGAGATAAAGATATGAGGCGGGGAGGATGGAAGATAGAGGGGCAGGGTGGGATAAAGGAGGTGATGAGACAAGTAATAGAGGGAGGGAGAGATAGAGACACGGGGATGAGGTGAGAGATAGATAAAGAGATAGAGAGAGCTCAAAGGAAGAGAGAGAGGGAGGGCATAAGAGATAAATAAGAGATATAAAGGGAAACATAGATAGACAAAAGATAGTCTAGTTTTTAACCAAGTGTTTTGTGCCAACAATCCAAAGATGACATGTATCTATGGGGATCTATCTCTCTACCCATCTCTATTTATGTCACTCTATCTAACTCTCCCTCTTATATGAAGGGAAATGTAGATAGACAATTTAAGATAGTCTAGTTTTTGACCGAGTATTTTGTGCCAACAATCCAAAATGGCATGTATCTATGGGGATTTATCTCTCTACCCATCTCTCTCTATGTCACTCTATCTAACTCTCCCTGTTATCACTCTCTATCTCTTATACTCTATTTTCACTAACTCTCTCTCTCTCTCTCTCTATGCCTCTCTCTCTCCCTCACTATTAACTTCTTTCCCAACATTTAAAAGTAAATTGACATGTCATTTAGTTTTACTAATTGGTAAGTTGGAAATTATAGAGAGAGCACCAATGAAGGAAGCCAGTTGGAAATTACATAGGACATCATTTTTCATCAAGCATGTATACTAAGTTACAATGTTTTTGTTTGTTGGACTCCCTCAGGATTGACCTACTATACATTATTTCACTTCTCTTGTTTGCACTTGTTTATCACCTTTGGGAAACATAAATTCCACTATGTCAATGTTTCACTTATACCCATACTTACTTTGCTTGAGTTTCATATACAACAAAATGACTTGTGTAGATATTATTTGATTATATGTTCTTAAAATTTGACACATTATGAGGTCAAGTTGTCTTAAGGCCCATACAACCTCACACCCATCTAATGAATTTTTGGTGTTTATAATCACATACTAAAATGAATCAACAATAGATTTGATTTTCTATATCTACGTTCTTTACAAATTTAATTATTAAATTAATAAGGAGAATTATTTCTATGATTATAAAATAATTTTAAAAAATATAATATAAATCTTGTTAAAAACTTAAGAACATAAATATATAATATTATTAAAAATTATAAAATAACTCAAAAAAATTAAATAAATATCTTAGAAATTAAGATTAAAGTTAAAAATATAATTTTTCTACTTGTAATATCTCAAATTATAAATTGGACAACTTCTAGTAGCTTTTATTATTATTTTAATTTGACAAATAGACATAAATAATTCAAATAATTCTAAATTTAAATCTAAATTAAAAACTAAAATAGAGCAAAAAAATGCAAAGTCAAAATGTATAAAATCTAATCGTTAATAAAAATAATAATTTCAAGATTTAAAATTTAATAATAAAGTAAGCCTATTAAGTTAATAAATAACTAAATAAAAATAATACTAATTATGTTGTTTATTTAATTATATAGACTCACTATCACTATTAATAAATAAAGAAAAGTTCATCAATAAATACTTAATTTTATAAAATTTTAAAAATATATTTAATAAGTTAGATTATATAAAATTAAAATAGGATATATAATAATAAATAAATATATTTAATTTAAATAACACATTTAGCTTCAAATTTGTGGTTATTCAATTTAAACGGTGATGATAGTGGGGTACATATTTTATATTGAGTACATCTATCTTAAAAACATGGAGAGGTATATTTTTATCTCTCTAATCTCTCTTTCTCTCATTCTCTATCTTTTGAGCTTCTCTCTCTATATATATCCACCTTTCTATTTAAAATTGTCTTCCCCTCTATCTCTCTTTCTTTTTCCTCCTCTCTCTTGCTTTCTCTAAAACTATCAATTAAACTATTAGATTTTTATATATTAATTTATATAATAATAAATATAATTATACTATTATTTTGAAAATAAATTTACATTATATTAAATATAACATACATATACATATATGTATATTTATCAATTTATATATTATACAATATAATATATAATATAAATATAAGTATAATAAATAATATATAAATATTAATAATTAGCATATTTATTTAGTTATTTATTTAGTCATTTATTTAGTCATTTAGTTGTGATTTTACCCCATGTCCAAATCAATCACTTATAAATGACCAAATTAGTCATTTATTTTTCAAATACTGCTAGTGTTAGTCACATGACTAAAATTTTTAGTCATGTGACTAAAATTTTTAGTCACGTAGTCATTTATTTACCAAATTCTACTAGTGGCATCACATCTTATCTACATGACCAAATCCATCTTATATATCATAAAGCATCATCCATAAAGATATATAGAATCATCATCCATGCATCATCATTTCATCATTGCATCCATACACAACCATGGCATAATCATATAGACATCACATATCATATAGATCGTAAATCAAATGAATTCATCATAAGCATTCACCATAAAAGCATGTAGACAACATATAGATCAATAGTCTTTGTTGCATCTCATATGATCTCAAAATAATCAATGTCAAGTGTACAATGATATCAAAAATTATGGAAAGACACATAAAAAAAATGGTAGGAAATCATAAATTTCCCAACTGAATAATTGAATACATCAAGTCTTAGTACATAAAATGTGAGCACAAAAGCTACGTGTTGCTCCCCCCAGACGTTGTAGGCCTCATTGCTCCTGTTGCTACACCACCAGATGGACCTGTACTTGGATCTCTTCCTGGTAGATCTTTGAGAAGTGGCCCAATCACACCCATGCTCATAGTCCGTGACTGACTTTGACCTAAAATAGCACTGACATCCAGTCAATAGTCCACCTCTTAGCTAATGCAATCAACAACCACAACTTTATCCTATACTAGGGTATATCAAGCAAGTAAGATAAACCACATCACTCAATAACATCCAAATCTGCCTACACTAGATGTAAAATCATATCACAAGTCTTTGGGTAGTACTCTAGAGACTAAAGAACTCTTAAGTTCTCCTATAATAATAACATATTGCAAATTATCATTTTATCAATCAACTTATCAATCAATCTAATCAACTTAAATGAGATTTCAATCAAATCTCGTAGAGAATCTATCATTGACTCTCATCCATCATGAGGTCAATCATCATCTATCCTATCAAACATCACCAAAACAACGGTTGATGCAATCATCAAGCATCAAAAGCAAGGAGAAAAATCAAAATTTCATCTATTCTAGTGTCAATGCACAAAAATAGAGCATCTATGCACTGGAACAATGGATGCGCGACAAAAATCCATCAATGCACAAAAACAGAACATCTATGCATTGGAACAATGGATGCACTACAAAAATCCATCAATGATCCAAAATAGAGCATAAATGCACTAAATCTTAAATGTGCTAAAACAGGGAACCTATGCACTTTTTTGGGTCCTAAATCTAAAACACAATTCACGTATTTTAAAAGCATGAAAGCGTGTGAAAAGGAAAATTCAAATTTCAAAAGGTGGTTTCTCGAGGTACATATTGGAGGTCCATATGTGGCGGAGTAGTGGTGCCGTCAAACTCACTCGAATCAATGAGTGTGGTATGGGATGACCATCTTGCTAAATTGCTCAATCACTCACATTGCAAATAAATTCAAATGAGCTCCCTTTTTATCTTTTTATCTTTTAAAGGGGTAAATGGAGGGTATTTAAGTGAGATTATTTTTATTTTCAAAAAGGGCATCAATTAATCAATTCGCAGGGCCATTCTTCTTTATCAAGAGATAAATTGTCGCAAAATCCTAGAAATTTGAAATCCTCACAAAATCATACAAAATTTCAAAAAAAATCAAAAATCCTAAAAATTCAAAAATTTCCTGATTTATCTCCCAAGGGGGCATACATGCATCATCACTCAAAAATTAGCATCTGGGGCATATCAAATTTTTTTATCAACACTATCATCAATTTTTTCTTTGAAGCAATGTGTCACAAAACATCACTTCAAAGAGGAGCAAAATGTTTACACTCAAATTTGGTTTGGGGCATTAATTAAATACGAGATATTTAATTAATAATCTTTAATTCTTCTACTTATAAATAAATTGAAAAAATTGTTTATATAGTTATTTTTTCTCTAATTCTTTCTATCCTAAATCATTTTCCTCATATCTTAATTAAATGAACAAATTGAATTAGTTTGTTTTATTTAATTAACCTACTCTCATTAAATTTGAATTTAAGCACATGTATACTAACTTATTCCCACATATTGGATCTAAAAAATGCAAGTTACAAATCCTAAGAGGATGCCAGGCTCTATGATGAGACTTGTAATGTTTTTAAACCAATGAACAAAGTAACCTATGTGGTTGATAACTCCTTGCACTTCATGCTCTACTAGACCTAGGCGAGTAGACCCTGATTGCTAAAGTAGATTGAGAATTGTGTGATTTTACTAAATTAATTAATCTATCATAGTAGCATAAAATGCAATAGATGACAACTCGCTAATTGCTTCTACTTGGAATTTCAAAATATAAAAGTGAATAAATAATGTATGAATGAAATGTAAACGTAAATGAAATATGAAATGGATCAATGCTTTGTTGGGTAAATGGAGTTAATGAAGTTCTATGATAGGTGACTACTATTGGCTATAATTTTGATTGTTTGGCACCTAAAATTGTTTATACTTTGTACAAACTTGCAAGAATGTAACTACCAGACTCTTCTTATTGATCCAATTGATTCTTACCAGGTTACTATGATTAATTAATAGGAATTTTTAATCCTCCCTTGAAGGAATTGGTTAACTGAACCACACAAAAGCAACAAGTGTGACCTGACAAATCAAGTATACATTTGAATTTGAATAACAAGATAGAACCAAACTGGAGACAATATGATAATTTTATCAATTACTTAACTCTTCTTATTGATCCAAATGTTACCCCCAAGTTACTGTAATCAATTAAAAGGATTTAATTCTTTGACATAAACCAATTAACTTGAATACACAATAACAACAAATGTGGAGATAGCTAGACAATTGTGTAAATCAACAAACAATAGACACCAATATTGAGCCACACAAAATTAATGATCTTCTATTCATTTCTCCAAATTTTCATACATGCATCATGGTCCATACAGTATAATCTATTTTGTAAATAGTTTGAAAGTATCTCTAGTATGTCTCCTATTGTCCTATTCGTTGTATCTTTTTTATCACTATATTTCCAACTTATATAGCAAAACTTTGAAGTCGATACATCCCTTCACAAACATCTTTTGGAGTTAAAAACAATTAAACATAAATAATTAGGCTCTATTAAGCCATAAATGAACTTGTGTCATGTGATCTAAGTATTTTTGACCCAAATGTGTATCAACATCTTTAGAAGCATTCCTTGCAGCTATCTCCATGATCACCATTTTCTCCAAACACCCACATGCCTCATCCAATGTTGATTCTTTATTCTTGGCCACTTCCAAGGCTCCTTGTAGTATCAATCTGCATTCTTTCATCCATTCATTTTGGTTTTTTAACTCTCCATCATCTCTAAATAATGAAGGTACTATTGGCATATGGCTTTGGGAGATTGTTTTTGGTTGCTAGTGTTGTCATTGATGGCAACTGGAGTGAGTAGTATGGTCCACAGTTTAGAAGTAGTTCCTATTGGAAAGAAAAGTAGAAGATTGTAATCTACCAGCAGAAAGCATGGAGAATAGAGTATCCAGTTGATAAGTTGATTTGAATACTTCACTAGATCATTATTTTGTTGTGTGGATCCCTAGGAAAGCTTTTCGAGCATGTATGTTACCTTATTGATAAGTTTTGCAATGTTACATTGATCGGTGTACGAGTTTGGAGATTCAGCGGAATGATTTATTGTTTATTTTTCATTATGGCCGACCTGTTGTGTATGGTGTGTTTCAAATGTATAAGGAATATTTTTTTAACTATGTCTTTTGTTGGGAATTTTGATTTAGGTACCTACTATAGTCTAGCCAACTTGTGTGGGTACACATTAATTTTGATTGATGATTTGAGCCGACATGTGGAAGAATATTATATTTTGTTTAGAGCTAACATATACCAATAAAATATTGTTAGCGGATATATATGTGATATTGGAAAATAATTTTTGGTGTGTGGTGTGTGGATCAAGAAGTGAGAAGGCGTGTAAGTGAAGTAGTGCAAATTAGCTATATGGGATAATATTAGATCTATTCAGTGAATTTTGTTTGTGCTAAAGAGGGGTTTTTATAGGAGAGGAAAGAAAAAGTGTGAATTGGATAGAAGATCTAGAATCTATTTTGTGTACTTTATTGGAACTAAATCCAGGAATTTGGAGATGCTAATTTCCTAGTTCAATCTTTTTTTTATATTCTCAAATATTTTGTAAGGCAGTGATCCTTCCCTTTTCAAGCAGTGAGCTCTAGGCAGTGTGCCTGAATGCAGGTGCATTCCCTTTTGATCATACTTTTAATCAAGTATACTTTGTGGATTAATCTCCACTGTGGTTTTTCCCCTAACAAGGTTTCCACATAAAAATTCTAGTGTTATGGTTCTCATATTGTCTCTTTAATGTGATTGCATGTTTTTTTTCTTTTTGTACATTGTGGATGCTATTAAAGTTTAATATTTTTGTTGAAATTTTTAGATCTGATTTGAAATTCAAAAATTATAGAACACTGATTCACCCCCATCTCTATGTTCTTAGTGTCCAACAATTGATATCAAAGCAGGTTCCTCTTCTGAAGTTTAATAGCTTGAGGTGGATCTTGAATTACAATGGACTCTGGTGGTATTGAACATCAGCTTATGGTGGCACTTGATGATCTTGATCAATCTAAAGCAGAAGTCATGGAATTGAAAGAAAATCTTATGGATGCTGAGAAATTCATTCAACCACTAAAGGATAAAATAAATGAGTCAAGGGAAAAGAGGAAGGAACTATGTGGATAGTTGAAGAAAAAAGAAATCAGAGGCCTGGAAGATGTTCATCTGAATCAAACCCTAAAAGAAATAACAGAAGAATGTGAAAAACTTGCCAAGGACAATACTGCTCTAAAGATTGAAATAGAATCTATGGAGATGAAGTTAACCAAAGAGATTGAAGAAAGAAAGAAGGAGGAGAATCTGGCCCAGTCCTTGAAAGAGAAGTATGAGGAATGCAACAGAGTTAATAGTGGATTCATTGAGTTGGAGATTGAACTACAACAATCTAGAAACAATGAACAAGAGCTTGAGAGACAAATAGTTATTCTCAAAGATGAGCTTGCTACTGCAAATTAGTTTAAGGAGAAGTTTAGAATCAGTTCTACTAAGCTTGATGAGATAACTAAAGGACAAAAGGATGTGAAGAGCTCCAAATTTGAATAGAAGGACCCTAAAAAGAAAAATCAGAAGAACAAAGGAAAAAGATATCTGGTAAGGAAAACCAACAATCAGAAATTTAATGGATATTGCTTTGTTTGTAATAAATTTGGACATATGGCTTCTCAGTGTAGAAGTAAGATAAATTCCGGCAGTTCATCATTTTTTGGTCAGTGTTTCAATTGCAAAAAATTTGGTCATAAGTCATCAGAATGCATAAGCATGTCTATCAATAAAAGAAATGTTAAATGCTACATATGTGGAAGACTTGGACATGTTGCTAATCAGTACAGATTATGAGGAAATAAGTGGAATGGAAGGTATAGACAAAAAAAATCGGTATGCTACAATTGTAACAAATTTGGTCACAATACAAGATTCTGCAAGAACAAAAACATGGATAAGAGAGGTATGGTTTATCAAGGCATAAATTCAAAAAAAGGTGATAAGGAAAAAGGAAAAGAATATGTGGAAGATATAAGAGATTAGATGAAGAAAACATGGGTAAAGAAGAGCGGATTTGATGAATGTGATAAGGCTGTACCAGAAGCTTCCTTCGGTAATTCAACAGACAATTGATTTCAAGCCATTGGCCTAGGGGGATTTTTCATGAAAATATTTTTCCCACTTGTGTGTAGTTAGTATGGGGATCATAGGAAGTTGTCACTATGTGTTATTCATCCTCAAATGTATTGGTGATCGCTTCTTGAAGGTCCTTAGATGGATTTTTCTCTTGTTGTTTGAAAATAGAGTAACTGGAACTTCTAGGGAAAAGCATTTAATGCGACAAGGAAGTTAGGTGTGAAAAGTTATAAAAGGGAATTTGGAACCCTCATTTGTCACCATGCACCAAAGAAGAACAGTTGGAGAACCTTTTCAATAAAATTTTGAACGAGCAAAAGTCAATTTAGTGGTGAATTATCTAGGTATTTCTATTGATTATCAATTTCATACTTATTTTGTGATTGGTAGAACCCTGTTTGGTACAGAAAATGAAGCAAATCAAAGGAATAGTAACTCTGGATGAATATAGTAGTCAAAAGCTCAGGGATGAAAGAAAATCATTATCTTCCATCAAATTGAAGAAGCTTAGAGAAGCAAAACATAAGAACTTGGACTTATGGAATGAAATTCCTCATTTCATCAATGCGGAGGTAGTTCATTTTATCTTGAATATATTGGATGACAAAATCCTTACTCTGGATAAACCCTATCAAATTTCTAAGCATGCAATCAAAAATCTAACAGGATTGTGCAATGTTGGTATTGTTCTAAAAAAGAAGTCAATTAAGAATGTCAAAGTTGAATCCCTAACCAAAGTAACAAGAGATTAGAGGGCTTTGGTAATCTTAACAATCAAAGATCCATTAATGAGGTATATTGCACATGGAATTTCTTATAAAAATTTCTTCAGAAACAAAGAAGGATCAACCTTGGCAGGTGCAGTGTATATCACTCACAAGATGATAATAGAAAATGAATACTTTGACCTATGTGGATTGCTAAAGGATCAATTGATGGAGAATGTTCAATTGATGAAGGATATAGATTACTCTTTCAAGTTTGGTATCCTGGTTATATGCATTATGATGTATTTCCTAAAATACTTGACTCAGAATGACAATGTTGTATGGAAGGGAAATATGCTAGCTTGCAAGCAAATTTTTGAGCATTTCAACTCTTTAGAAAATGGTGAACAAGATTATGAGATCTTCTTTAGGAACTTGTTAGGAAAATTTGGTGTAAGTGATATTCCTGTCCTGGTAAAAGTAGTTGAAGTTGGATCATCCTCCAGAAAGGCGGAGAAAAGGCAAAAGAGAGAAAGAGAGTTGGATAGTGACACTCTTTTGGCATCTAAGTCAACAAAATTTGAGGGAAAAGGTAAAGAGTGGATGGTTGTGGATATAGTGGATGAGACTCTAAATAATATACACCAAGAGATGAACCAAAACTAGGTGAACTAGATGTGATAATAGCATAAGAAAGTGATGAAGAAGGTGTTTTACTTAAAGCAAAGATATTGTAGATTGTTAAGGAAAAAGATGGAATGCAAAAGATAGATGACATATGGATAAATGGACCATCATATGAACAAGACCTCATTGAGGACACTCTAGGAAGATACTTTATTGATAGAAACATTAAATTGGAAAGTCTACATAATGTACTTCCAGAAGAATTGATTGAATGTGTCAGGGAGGCTATGGACTCTATGCCCCAGGAAAAAAGAGAGGAAATAATCTCTCATCTGAAGATACAACTTAGGCTATCTCTCACCAAAATGAAAAATAAAATGAATGTGCTAAGACAATGCATTGGCTCAGCAAATAAGATCTACAATTATTTTCTTAGGTGGCCTCATGTGGTTGGTAAATACAAGGACAAGTTGGAGCAAATCAAGAATGAGTTGATCAGAATCGGTGAAGATTACAATATGGTTCAGGAAAAGGATGGAGAAGTTAGAAAGAAGGTTCATGAGTTGCAATTGAGCATGCAAAGGTTCACTTTTCCGGAAACACTCTTATGGATACTTTTTGGAAAGTGAAGGATTAGACTAAATGTAGATTAGAGCAAATGGTTGAAGTTCTTAAGAAAGGAGAAAAGCTAGTAGAATTCATTATAATTCATGAATACCTTGTCCAGGTCATGAATAGAACATTAGAAAATAATATTCCGATAATTTCTATTGGGAATGCAATGAACTTTTGGAAGAAATTTCTCCCAGAAATGAAAGATAAGTATAAAATAATTTTCTAAATTTAGCAGCAATTGCAACATTTTTTTAATTGGGGCAAAGAATATAGTAAGAAAGAGTACAATAAAAATATTAAAGGGGAAGAGAAAATAGTGGAAGTTTTTTTCATTGATGTCAAAGGGGGAGAGAATGCAGTGAAAAATGCCTTGACCTCCAAAGGGGGAGCAGTGTTTTGTTGTGTTGTGAAGTTTTGTGTTTTGGTTTCGACACTTAGTAATTTTTCACTAAGTGTTGCCATCAATGCCAAAGGGAGAGATTGTAGGCATATGTCTTTGGGAGATTTTTTTTGGTTGCTAGTATTGTCATTGATGGAAACTGGATTCAATAGTATGGTCCATAGTTTAGAAGTAGTTCCTACTGGCAAGAAAAGTAGAAGATTGTAATCTACTGGCAGAGAGCATGAAGAACAGAGTATCCAGTTGATAAGTTGATTTGAATACTTCACTGGATCATTATTTTGTTGTGTGGATCCCCCAAGAAGATTTTCAAGCATGTGCGTTACCTTACTGATAATTTTTACAATGTTTCATTGATCGGTGTATGAGTTTGGAGATTTGGTAGAATTATTTACTGTTTATTTTCTCATTATGGCCGACCTGTTGTGTATGACGTGTTCTGGATGTATAAGGAATTTGTTTTCAACTATTTCTTTTGTTGGGAATTTTGATTTGGGTCCCTACTACTATCTAGCCAACTTGTGTGGGTACACATTAATTCTAATTGATGATTTGAGTCGACATGTGGAAGAATATTATGTTTTGTTTAGAGTTGACATATAGCAATAAAATCTTGTTAGCGGATATATATGTGAGATTGGAAAAAAAAATTTGGTGTGTGGTGTGTGGATGAAGAAGTGAGAAGGTGTGTAAGAAAATTAGTACAAAGCAACTATGTGGGCTAATATCAAAATATTTGTTTACGGAATTTCTTTTGTTGCTACAAAAGGGTTTTTGTAGGAGAGAAGAGTAGAGCAAAGTAGAAGTGTGAATTGGACAGAAGATCTAGAATTTGTTTCATGTGCTTTATTGGAACTGAATCTAGGCATTTGGAGATGCTAATTTCCTAGTTCAATCTTTTTGTTATATTCTCAAATATTTTGTAAGGCAGTGAACCTTTCCTTTTTGAGTAGTGAGCTCTAGGCAGTGTTCCTGAATGCAAGTGCATTCCCATTTGATCACATTTTTAACCGAGAATACTTTGTGGATTAATCTCCACCATGGTTTTTCCCATAATAGGGTTTCCACATAAAAATTCTAGTGTTATGGTGTTCACATTGTCTCTTTAATGTGATTGCATGTTTTCCTCCTATTTGTATGTTGTGGATGCTATTAAAGTTTAATATTCCTATTGAAGGTTTAAGATCTGATTTGAAATTCAAAAATTATAGAACACTGATTCACCCCCCCTCTCTTAGTATTCTTGGTGTCCAACAGGGACTCCTTTTGCAGCATCATTGATCTCCTTTGCTTTTTCTTGAAGTTTGTTATAATATTTATTGTGTTTTCTTAAGATATCTACAACATTTGTGGTGGCCTTGCTATCAAAAGTATTTTTCTCTTGTATTTCATAGAATTTTTCTTGAATTCGGTCATCTATTCTCTTATGTTCTTGAATTGCAGTGTAATTCTTGGAATGGATCATCCAAAAATTGTTCATCCAAACCATTAAATTAGTGTGCCTTTTCTGAA
The DNA here is from genome assembly GCA_007258455.2 of Sequoia sempervirens. NCBI lineage: Eukaryota > Viridiplantae > Streptophyta > Pinopsida > Cupressales > Cupressaceae > Sequoia > Sequoia sempervirens. Next base: position 403,233,816 of record VDFB02281492.1, on the reverse strand, counting down.
ATACTATAGAGAGTGCATCAAATCTGGCTTTATTCACTTGAGCATGTACATTTTTTTCTTCACTCCTATCCTTTTATGTGGAACCTTCTCCTTGAGTTAGTAACCTTGTACATCCCTTAAGTGTTCCTTTGACCATGTCTTTCAGAAAATCATTTTCCTTAATCATTCTCTCATTATTCATTTTATGCATGTCCCTTTCCTTGATCAACATTTGGATCTGAGCCTTATTCAATTTGGAAACATTAATGCCAATATCAATTGTGGCTATAGGATCAACTTCTCCTACTTTCAGTGTCATTACTTGGCCAAATTCCTTTTCAGTGTCAATGATCACAAACTTCCTATGTGGAGGATACAAGGCCCAAATCATGAGATAGTTCTCATTAGGATTATATTTGGGTCCTATGTACAATTTTGTAACTCCTTCTGGACTAAGCTTATGAGTAGCGCCATTGTCATGCAAGAAACTATCAAAAACAAGGGCAGAATTCAAATCTAAACCATGAAAAATCATTACACCAGACTCCAATAATTTCCTTCCTTTCTCTAGAGTCGTATCCTTCATCTGATTCTCCACATTTAATTTCAAAGTATTTAGCAATTGGTCTTCATTGCTTGGTGTAATGTCTACAAAAAATTCTCTTATTGATTTCCCTTTTTGCTTGTACAAGAATGATCTAAATTCAGGAGATGAATGATCTAAATCTAGGAGATCTTATAAATTTATCATCAACAACAAAATATCTATAGGCTAACTACCTTGTATCTGTGTCAGAGCCTTCTTCAACTTTTTCCTCTCTATTGGGAGGTTGATAATCCTCAATTTTGAGTTTAGAAATCTTGTCAGTTGGACCTTGAGGTTTTCTTTCATTAGATGATTCTTCACCATAGGATAGCAGTTCTACACCTTGTATCTCTTTTATCCTTTGTTCCACCCCCTATTATATTCATGAATAGTTAGTTTAGCTTCCCTTTCTTATATGTGGGTAGGGTATATGAACATATCCACCCAAGTTTACTTTATTTTTGGAAAAATCAATGTATCCCTTAGGATCAAATCCTTTTCTTGGTGCAACCCTTTTCAAATTGAAATGTAATAATTTATTCAAAATCAAGTCATGCCCCTCTTTTGACAACACATTAAAATCTCCAAAGCACAAGGTGTTTGGCATGAATGCCTACTTCTCATAGGCACCTAGATTCATAACACTTGAGTAGTCCATTTGTCTAAAAATCTCCAAGTATTCAATTCTATCTGGTACTATTTTTGGAAGAATAAAAAGTGTAACCTCAAAACCATAAACCCTGGTCATAGTAGCATCAACATAACAGTACCAATCACCCCAATTGTGACCAACAGTTGTAGGTCCATTGAAATATTTGGGCCTTAGAAATCTCTTAATCTCATCAAATAATGATTAATCACAAGAGTGATTAAAAAATCTATAGAGTGCCTTAACAAAATATTCTTCAAAATGTACATGACTAGAATTCACAAATATGTTGTCCCAGATAGCAGTCCATAACTATATTGGAAATGGCTCACCTTCCTTATCAGATTGTGCAATTTTCTATTCTTCTAGCCACATCCCTATCTCTTATCCATAATACAATATCATATGCATGAGGATAGAATAATGCTCAAAGTGCAATGTAGGAGATCCATTTTTTATTGCCATTAGTTCTAAGTCCATACCTTTAATAATGTGTGATACATAATCAAATGGCCTTGCATTGTGGCACTAAATATCTAAAGCAATCACCATCAGACCTATTGTCATGATTTCAGAGGCTTCAATCCCTAATACTTGACACACCGAAAAGTGTGTGTGTTTTAAGTAGGGTTCGAATAAATCCACATGGAAATGGGGCCCATCATTTTCTTCAACTGGAGCAAGGTTTCCATTCTTCCTAGTTCTATGTAATTGAAGTCTCCAACCCTTATAAGTTGTTTCCATTCTCCAAAAATTTCTCTAAAGATCTTCATGTACAATTGGCTCATCACAGGTGTCATTTAGGTTAAAGACTTCACAGAGTGCAACCTTGGATATATGTATAAAGGGTTCACCTTGTAAATTGTAGGTGGCTTTTAGGTTCAAGTCATAATTTTGTGCCAGAATTTTCATAAGCTCTACATTCACAAACACATTCAGAATGACCAACTTTCCTAGATTGAAACTCCAGGGATTGCACACTGGTTCAAACCTATTTCTCTGGTGATAATGAAACATGAATAATTCATAACCTCTAACAAGGGTTCATGCATCTCCTATGTGTCTGCATTTTTCTTCAAATTTTTCTACATTGGCCCTTAGTTGTGCAGACCTTTTATCTTTTGGCCCAAAACCAGGTAATTGATCGATAAGGTCTTGGTTTAGTTTTCTTTCTTTTGTTTTAGGCTCCTCCCCTGTTTCAATTTTCTATTTTTTACCGCAAGGTTGACTACCTTCACCTTGTTGTTTCCTACCCTTTGTTTTTCCAAATCTTCAACCTTCCATTTTTACTCCTTCAAGGTGAAAGAATTGAATTCAATTACATAAAGTTTGTAGGCTTACTTGTGACCTTCTGGCCGCATTGAATTCTCTAACTTATGTTCACTCTCTCATCCTTCCTACTGCCAATTCTGAAAATCCCCTTTTTATTCTTCTTTCAATCTGAGAACATTTACATTATGCACATTCGTGCAACCATTAATTTCCACCTTTGAACACAAATATAACAGGTTTTTTCAATTTCACAATGTCAGAACAAAATGATTATATCGGTGAGATTCCTTTAATTTCTAGTTCATCTATGTATCTAACCTATTGCCACCTTTCTTTTATATATTCTCAACTAATCACCAAGGCATAAATAAATTTATTTTTGATATGGAGTACCCTTTTGATTTATCACTCATGGTCAGAAAGACCGAATAATTCTTCTACCAATGCTAAATAACTGGCCATCTTTCACTTTTAACTCATACCACTTCGAGGAGAAAGTTGTGAATTTTACCCAATCTCAAAGTACTTGAGGTCATTGGAGATCCTTTCAATCATCACCCAGTGTCATACCGATGAAATTTTATTCATTATTATCTCCATTGGTATGAGAAGAACCATTGCTAAGAGAGTAAAAAATTGTCCTGATGTCTTTAGTCTCCCCAACATGTTTCTTTCATCACTATACTCTTTTGGATGAGTCGACAAATTCTTCGAGAAACTTCCTTCATCGGTGTAACATGTGAGAGTGGAAAGAATAGAAGAACTCACTCTAATTGTGCATGTCTCTCAAATAAGCTCCATCTACCACTTCATTTCATTTCGATTAATTGTCAAGACTCTTCCTAAAATTTTCATTATTGGTGTAACCCATATAATCTGGCAGACCTAAGTGATTCATTCTGATAGTACAATTCTCCTCGATAGTTGCTTTCATGCTTCATCAGTAGAATAAAATGTGTCTCTTGCAGATCCATCGACATGACATGTGTGCTTGAAATGACTTGGGTATTTTGTTCTAATAGTGTTGTTCTTGCCAATAGGCTTTCGTTGATGAGACGATAAGCATTGTCTTGCCAAAAATGCAACCTCTAGAGTTAATGATCACTGTGACTTGGTTCACCTTTTGACGATATGTAGGAATTATTCAAATTCAAAGGCTATGGTTTATTGATCGAAAAGACATGTTCTTGATCTTGCCGATATGGACCAGTTATTTTAAAACTCTTGTTTAGTGATGACTAGAGGAATATATATATGTCAAGGGTCATTTTGATGGGATCATTGGTGAACATGGATTGTGAAATGGATCTGGTCATACAAATCTTAAAAATTTGTTTTGATCATTGAATTAAGGTGTAAAAATTTTTAGTCGTATGTGAGAGATGGGTGAGTGAAGGCTAGTAAAAGTGTGAGATTTTTATAGTGTTAACACCACCTTCCACCTCATCATGTGTCACAAGAATTAAATATTTCTAATTATTAATTTGGAATTTATCATCAACAAACTCTAACTAATTTGGGACACTTGGCCTTCATTTCCATTTTATTCCTCTTCACACTTGGCAATTTGTTCTTATGAAGGGAACACACTTCCCCTTTTCTCTCTAACCTCTTCATCTTCAACTGTTCATTCTCTAGATCAAATCCAAACCATTGATTTCTGCCACCTAGGCTCATTCCTTGGAAAATCTATAGATAGGCACTCATTTATAGCAAAAAAAAGGAGACAATTGAGAATTTATAGAAATTACACTCTATAGCATTTTGGTTAGCATTATCATCTTAGTAAGAATTTTAGTATTAGTATTTTAGCATCAAGTGGTTTAATCATGGCATTCTCATTAGCAGCATCTTAATTACAATATTTTCATCATATCATTAGTAGCATCTTAATTATAGTATTTTCATCATATCTTTTTCATTAGAAACATCATTTCAGTATTATTATATTTGCATATCATTTACAACTAGTTTATCCATCATGTAATGTAGGAAACATCTCTTGCATTTCCAACATCTCTCATTCTTCAAGTTGTCATTTGGAAATTCATGTGCACAAACAATTTGAGAGAAAAATGACTTAAAGAATCCTTGGAGATAGAGGACAATGAGACACCATTGAGGAATTGTTGTTTTAATTTGATTATTATTTGAATTACTCGATATAATGTTTCATTGGTGTGTTGTATATGTTTTATTTGCTTATTCATGTTATTTACGCACATAGGTTTTGTCTTAGATTGATCTTGGTTGCTTGGAATGTCTTTAGGTTCAATCATGGTTTTGTCAAGGCTGGTAGGTTTGGTCATGGGTGGAGGCATGTTTTGAATGGATAGTTTTTATATGCGTTTTCCTTAAAATTTTGGTAGGATTTGAAAAGAAGTCTTCATGAGGTTTAATAGGTTCCATAGGCTTGGGCCAAAAGAAATTTCTAGTGTCAAAAAAAGTAATCCTTTTTCACACTTAATTTGGATAATTGACATAAATTTGAATTAATTGTATCTCAGAATAGTGTTGTAATGTGTTCTACACATTCACATCATTCTAGGGTCCTTAATTAATTAATACATACCTTAATGTGTCCTTTGCAAAAGTGTTGTAAAGTGTTGTAACACACTTTCACACTTTTCTAGGGTTTAATGCATTCATGCATGTTGTTGGGCTAAGAAAGTGAGTGTAGTATTGAATATCTACTTGCAAGCATTGTTCACATCTTATTCAAGGATCAAGATCTACATTTTTCATGGCCACTACATGTTAGATTACATATTTTAATTACAAAGAAACTTCCAAGGTATCTACATTACATCATTTCATATTTCATGCTTCAATTTCACTGTCTCATCATTTGGTTTAATTACCTACAAGGGGTTTGACTTAGGAAAACCCCTATTCACTAAAATCCAACAAGTTTTTCTTCCTTTGAATGTGTGTTTTCATATTTATAGGTTGAAGATCAAGTGGAAAGCAAGCCTAGAGAAAAATTTTCAAAGTTAACAAGTTGCAAAAGTTGTCATTTAAAGTGCAAGAATGAAGAATTGAGGCTAAAAAATTAAGTATAGGTTTTTGTGAGATGTAAATCAAGAATTTGAGAGTGCAGAAATCAAGGAAAATAATCCAAATCTCAATTTTACAAACCCTAACAGGGACCCATTCGGTCCTTTTTTCCTAAAAATCAGGCTTCTTGCAGCAAGGTACACACCTCTTTGAGCTCTAAAAACTTCCCTCATACTTGCTATAACAATTAGGTATCATTTATGATTGTTATTTGCATATTTTGACTCTCATAATTGCATCAAATTGCATAGTGTCTAGTGTGGGAAAAACTTAGTGGTTCATCATCTTGATCCATTTCATTGAGCTCTATTTTCCACCTAATCAAAATCTAAGGAAAAGTTTCCACAAGTAGACAAAGGGTTAAAGCCACTATGATGCATAGTGAAAATTTTATTTTCAAAGGAAAACTTTAAGCATTTATGCATGACCGACGAGACCACTTCCATGGAGCGTAGCCATGGAAAACAAAAGCTTCACATAGAATTGATCTGACGTCAATATGATAGAGAATGAGACATCTAATGTTTCCAATCCTACTTGTAAAGGTAATGTGATTGATACCATCATAGGGCAAGTGAAACTATTACGCATCTTTATCCATTATTTTGGTTTTCCATATGTTTCTTGATAAAGCTCATGCAGAAGAAATAATTCCTCGGTGATCATGTTCTCTCTACAGACAAGTTTATTAATATCCCATTAGTGGGATTATCATAGATTCAACTGGCCATGTAAAGAGGACCATCAGGAACATGTTTAAGTATATCTTTAGAGGAGAAAGCAATTTCAAGAGGCCTTTTAGTTCGGCCCTTACGATGTTGAGTTTTGACCAATGAAACCAAACCATCGATAGGATTTCGTTCTTGTTAATCAGTATCCATAGGACTTTGTTGAATTGTATTTATTTTTTCATCATCTATGTCAACATTCATCACATTAGTCTTTGTAGTTTCATTAGCTTTGAAAAATGAAAAATTATGTTTTGGCATAAGGTTGGTAAAGATTTGTAATTTTTGGTTAGGATGGGAAATAGACTTATTTCCTTGATCATTAACACCTACAAAGGAAAGATGATTGGAATCAATGAGGTCTTGCACAAGGTGTTTAAAACAATTTAAATGCTCTGTGTCATGCCCATTTTGTTAGTGATAATGGAGATAAGCATATGATCTAAAGTTTGGAGGTAAAGGTTTATTAGGATCGAGTGTTTTAATGGGAGGCAAGGTGATCATTTTCTATTCCAAAAACTATGGCATTGTATTATGGAGGGTATCAAGTAGGGGAGTGAATTGTCTTTTCAGGTCCCAGTAGTTAAAGGGTATCATCGCTTTTATAGCAGCTACTTGCGTATCAACATGTTGAGTTGTTTGTTGAGGGGGGTTAAGTTGAAGGAAGCCTTTATTCTATTTCCTAAAAGGCTGGTAATTATTTTGGTTTGTGGACTCGAACTTCTCAGTTTGACTAGAGGTGGATTTTGCATCATGACTACTAATCAAGTTTTGATAATCATGAAGGATAGCACATAAGTGCATGAAAGAGGGGAATTTCATCATCGTAAGCTTATCTTGTATCTTACTTTGTAGATTCTCTATGAACATCTTTTGAAGGTGAGTCCTAAGAACCTTTACATCGATTTGGGAATAGAGAAATTGATATCGTGAGATAAAGTTGGTAATCTTTTCTTATTCTTTTTTCTTACATCTCATAAAATCATCCAAGTTCATTTTAGGAGTCATATGCACTTGAAAATGGGTGATAAATGCCTCAAAAATTTCATTGAATGAACAAATTGATTTGTTTAGTAGTGAAGAAAACCATTCTAAGGCAGTATCCTTCAAGGATCTAGGGAAAAGTTTAGCCAATAATTTATCGTCAAGAATAAAGTCACTACATAAGGTTGTGTAAGTGGAAACATGGTTAGAAGGATCTCCCTTACCCCCACATTTCTCGAATCTAGGAACCTCTACACCTTTTAGTACATCGGTGTTCACAATATCTCCAAGGATAAGGGACTGATTTTGACATAATATGTAGGTGGGCCATTTTGATTTTGGTTGATGGTGGAAACTTGCTTTTGAAGGGATAAAACAATTTGCAAAAGTTGGTTTATGAGAGGGTCATTGTTTGTATTATGAGATGGAGGTGAATATGGTGTTGGTGTGTATGTGTTTGAAGGACAAGTTAATGGAATTCTTATAGGTAGTAAAGTGGTAGGAGATATGATGTGTGATGCCACAAAGGTACTAGGGATGCTAGCCAAAATACCCAAGGAAGGAATCACATTACTAGTAGGTTTCATTGTTGTTGTAACTTGAGGATCAGTATAGGTAGGAATAGAGGTAATTGTTGTGAGAGGAGGAATTTGAATTCCTCCTTGGCCTGTAACATTGTTCAAGAGTAAAGGACAACTAGTGGTTGAGGTAAGATGTTTTCCAAAGATTTGAACTATGTTATGCACAAGGTCAACTATGTCTTCACTTTCAAGCATGCGATGAATGTTATCTATGGTAGGGATAGCGGTAATTGAAATTTTCTCTATACTTATTTTATTTTGTAGGTTTTCTAGGTCTTCATGAATTTGGATTATGTTTTCTTATGTAATAATAGCAACCATTGTTTCAACATGTGTCACACTACTTGAAGGAAAGGAATTGTTAAGGGTATGGTCCATATGTAGTGAACTAGTGACAATATTAGGAGTGAAAGAGATAGACAACCCAAGATCCATGATCATTGTGCTATTGCGGGATGACATGAGTCTCAAACTTAATCTCACTATAGTATTAGCATTAAGACACTAAGTAGAAGTGGTCTCTTTCCTTTTTCCTGCGTGCGGGCTGTTCCTTGGCGCCGACCAGAGTGTGGGGTGTAGCTGGGGGCCACGGGTGTGCAGATTAGGGGCACGCCTTTGGTGCCTGGTCTGTGTGGGGTTTCCCTTCAGTGGTGTATTTTGTTCTTTGGCCAGTGGATCGTGGTGAGCTGTGGGGGGGGCTTTGAAACCCTTGTCTCAGATTTTTATTTCTCGAAGGCTTTGCATGCCCACTATAAGTTAGGTACTATGTCTCCCGGGGAGACCTCAGGTGAAAACCCTCAAATGGATTTCCGTTCAGCGCTTGGTGCGAAGTCTCCTCAACACGCTTCGAAAGTTTTCAATAATAATTTGTTCATGCCGGAAACGGGGCTAGATGGAGTGGGCTCGTCTAGTGGAGCTCGGATCACGAAGATTAATGGCTGCCTGGAACGTTGCAAGGAGAGGCCGAAACTGGTTATTCCTTTGGAAATGGTTGCGGAAGATATTGAATATTATTCAAGGCACTCCTTTTACTGTAAGTTTCTGGGTATGAGGATATCGTTGCAATTTCTGGAATCTTGGGCTCGACGGACTTGGACGCCGGAGGGTGAGATGGATATAAAACTTTTGGCAAATAATTATTTCATGGTTACCTTTGATTGCATGGCGGATCGAAATAAGGTCTTCGAAGGAGGCCCTTATTTCTATAATCAGGTTGGTCTGTTTCTTAAACCGTGGCATGCTGGTTTTAACCCTGCTGAGGAGCTTCCAACTCGTGTACCGGTGTGGGTTTGGCTCCCACGGTTTCCTGTGGAATGCTGGTGGGATGATGTCTTGCATCTGTTGGGGTCGATGCTTGGGAAGCCGGTTGGTTCCTCGCTGCAGACTCAGTTCAAAAAGGTAATCACTTTTGCTCGCATCTGTGTGGAAATTGATCTTAGTAAACCATTACCAGATTCTTTGGACATGTTTGTGGGTCCTTACTCTTGGGTTCAGTCTTTAGACTATGAAACACTTCCTTTCCGATGTCGTCTATGCCATGAATATGGTCACTTGCAACGAAGATGTCCAAGGGTTAGGCCTGGAGAGACTCCTAATTCTCAGCCTTCCCATAACCCACCTAGGGAAGATAAGGGAAAGAACCCCATTCCTGGGGATGGTGATGGTTCTGATGGCTTCGCCCCTGTGAAGAATCGTAACAGAAACCGAGGCCAAAAGAGGACTTGGAAGGAAAGACAAGATGAAGACTCTTTTAACAGATTTGAGGTTTTGGATGATCTGGATCAGCAGGAAGTGAATCCGGGCTTGGTTAACTTGGATCAGGGTATTGTGTGTTCTGGGCAGGAGGTTCCTCCTTCTGGGGCTACTCAGGATACACATGATTCTGGTGCTTTGCAAATGGTGACTGACCTTCCAATGGATGCCCAAGTGGAGCCAATCTCTTCTGTGGAAATGAAGAAGAGTGGGGGAGACAACTCTTTTCTGGCTTTGCATGCGAGTTCAGATGTAGGTAAGAATCTCAAGTCTTCTCCTTCTCCTTTGGGTATACATCAGAAGGATCTCAAAAAAGGGTTGGGGGAGAAATCTTCAAAGCTTGGCAGGAAGAAGGATATGGAAAAGATTAAGTTAGCTGGGGAAACTCTTGTGGAGTCTGGGTCGGTTAAGACTTTGGATTCACACTTCTCTAGCTCTTTGAAATGATTGTTCTATCATGGAATGCAAGGGGCTTGAACAGCAGCCCTCGACAAAAGGCTGTTCGTGAGTTGGTTAGAAGTCAATCTCCTGATATTTTGTTCTTACAGGAGACTAAGTTATCTGTTGAATGCATGATTGGTTTATCTCCTAAGTTGTGGAGAAGCGGGGAGTGCCAATGCATTGGTGCTCAAGGGTCTGCGGGTGGAGTGGCTTGCCTTTGGAATCCACGGAAGATCCGCCCTCTTTGGTGGATGTCCAGCAAGTCTTCTATCTCGATGATTGCTTCTTGCTTTGAGACTGGGGAGTCTATCCTCCTCACTAATATCTATGCTCCTGTTGATTTTCGGGGTAAGCAATTTTTGTGGGCTCATATTCATTTTGTTCGGAGTATGGTGCCTTTTTATCCTTGGATCATGGCTGGTGACTTCAATGCTATCTCTGAGTTGGCTGAGAAGCGGGGTGGTAGTGCTAGGCTGGAGCCTTCTGCTTTGCTTCTTCAGGATAATATTTCTACTTTGAATCTTGTTGATGTAAAGCCTAATAATGGTCTTTTCACCTGGAGCAATCGAAGGCTTGGGGATCTCTGCATTTCTGAAAGACTTGACCGGTTCCTGGTGTCTTGTTTTTGGGTTGGTGGCTTGTGGTCTTCTAGCTCAGAAATTTTGGATTGGAGGGGGTCCGACCATTGGCCTATCAAGCTTGTTGTTTCTTCAGCTCATGTGCCCCGGTCGCCCCCTTTTAAGTTCCAGCTTATGTGGCTACGGGAGCCCTCTCTTCATGATTACATGACTGAATGGTGGAGAAATGGTAGACCTGCCTTTGGTACGGCAATGTATACTTTCGCTAAGCTTCTCCAATTTGTTAAATATCAGCTTAAGCGTTGGAACCGTCAGTGCTTTGGGAACATCTTTCAAGCTAAGTGTGCTGCCCAAGCTGGGTTGAATAGCATTACAAGGGTGATTAGGGATAATGGTGTGACTGCTCATTTACTTCAAGAGGAAGCCAGGGCATTGAGAGTTTTAGAGGAGTGTGAATTGCGTGAAGAGATCTATTGGAAACAGAAGGCACGAATTGAATGGCTTCAGGAGGGAGACAAGAATACTGCTTTCTTCTTCAATTCTGTCAAAGCCAGGCGACATGGGAATGCTATTTCTGTCCTGGTGAACGACAATGGTGAGCCTCTTTCCTCTTTTAAGGATATCTCGTGTGAAGCAGTGCAGTATTTTGAGTCTCTATTCAGGGAGGATCCCCAGGGGGCTCCCAATGAGGAGGCTCAAGTTTTGTCTTGCATCCCTTCTTTGGTCACTATGGACATGAATGAGTCTCTTATGAGTGATATCTCGATGGATGAGCTGGAGAGAACGGTGTTCCAGATGAAGAAAGGGAAGGCCCCTGGTCCTGATGGCTTTCCGGTGGAGTTCTTTCAAGATTTCTGGGATATTATCAAGCTTGATTTATTGGCGGTAGTCCAGGAATCTCAGAGGAACAAGCAGATGTTACGAGCTCTGAATTCTACCTTTTTGGCTCTTATCCCCAAATGTGAGGGGGCAGATAGGCTCAGTCAATTTAGGCCCATTTCTCTTTGTAATGTGATCTATAAAATTATCTCTAAAATAATTGCGGACAGGCTGAAAAATTGGCTCAAAGTTTTGATCTCTGAGGAGCAGAGTGGTTTTGTGGCGGGCAGACAAATTTTGGATGGGGTGGTTATAGCTACTGAAACCATTCATTCTATGGCCACTTCCAGGGATAAGGCAATGTTCATCAAGCTGGACATGGCCAAGGCTTATGACAGAGTTCGTTGGTCCTTTCTTCGAAAGATCCTTGGGGCTTTTGGTTTTGGGGATGAGTGGATCCAATGGGTCATGAGTTGTGTTACTTCAGTATCCTTCTCTGTTCTGATTAATGGTGAACCCTCAAAGTTGTTTTGTGCTTCCCGGGGTCTACGTCAGGGCGACCCGGTTTCTCCTTATCTGTTCTTGCTCTTGGCTGAAGGTCTCGGCCGGTTGTTGAAAAAGAATGTTGAGATGGGTTTCATTCAGGGGTGGCGATGGGGAGGTAATATTCCCCCACAGTCTCATTTGCAGTTTGTGGATGATACCGCGCTGATGGGTATGGCTACTATCAGGGAGGCTACACATTTGCGTGCGGTGCTGGATGTTTATCTTCTTGCCTCGGGTCAACGAATTAATGAAGATAAGTCCTCAATCTTCTTCTTCAATACTCCTGGTCCTATCCAGCGGAGGATTGCTAATATCTTAAGGTTTCAGGTTGGCTCCCTTCCTCTAACCTATCTTGGTATTCCTATCTCTGTCAAAAGGATGCCCAGGGACTCTTGGCAGAGTATTTTGGATAAGTTTCGGACAAAAGTTAACCATTGGACCCATAGGTGGTTGTCCTTTGCTGGAAGGGTTCAGCTGATCAAATCTGTGGTTCAAGCTCTCCCCATTTATAGATGTATGCTCCAGGTGGCCCCGGTTGGTTTTGTTCAAGATCTTGATGCTTTAATTAGACAGTTCCTTTGGGCTGGTAATTTATCATCCTCCAAATGGAGTCTGGTTAGATGGGAAATTGTTTGTAGCCCGAAGCATTGTGGCGGTCTTGGATTGAGGCAGTCATCTTTGTCTGGGATAGCGCTTGCTGCTAAACTGTTTTGGAGGTGGTGTGTGGAGCAGGGTCAGACTTGGGCCAGGATTTTATCCCACAAATATTTTCCGGAGATCCCTCAGATGGATATTCCCCGCTATCCTTTGGTGGGGAAAGGTTCGGTGATTTGGGATACACTCAAGAAAGGGGCTGCTCTCGTCAAGGATGGGTTGTTTTGGATTTGCAAAAGTGGGCTGGAGGCTCACTTTTGGTTGGATTCTTGGGACGGTTTTCCCCCTATTGTGTCCCAGTTTCCTCATCTGTTGCCCCTTTGTCACAGATTCACTACAGTTGGTTGGGTTAGGGTGAGTGATTTTAAGTCAATGTCTGTCCATGGCCAGTTGAGGGTGGCTAGGTGGAAGAATCATGAGGAGTGGCCTGTGGTTGGGATGGAGGAGGAGTGTGCGGAATTGCAACGTATCCTTTCTAGCAGGAGTTGTAGCTCCCTCCCGGATGGAGATGTTTTATCTTGGTCCCCCAACCCTAAGGGTGTTTATACTGTTGCCTCTGGCTATCAGGTTCTCTTATCTCACAAATTGGACAGGGTGGAGGTTCGTTGGTGGCAGAGAGTTTGGGATAAGTTTTCTTGGCCAAAGTGCAATTGCTTCATTTGGACTTTGGCATGGAAGAAGTGCTTGACTTGGGACAATATTCAGAAGCGGGGATTTCAGGGCCCTTCTAGGTGTGTTTTGTGTGGGAATGGGGAGGAGGATTCTGCTCATTTGTTTTTCCGTTGCTCTTTCTCCTTGAGGCTGTGGCATTTTTGGTGGGAGGCTTGGAAAAGCCCTTGTGTTCATGCTTCCTCTTTGGTGGATTTCTGGAGTAGTCTTGGCAGACCTCCCGCGATGGCAACCTTCTTACAGGATGTGTGGTATGTTGGGCCTACCTTCATTCTTTGGCAAATTTGGTTGGAGCGGAATCGTAGAATCTTTCGGGGTGAAAAGATGGTCATTCAGCAGATTTGGCAGAGGATTATGGGTATGATTCGGGAGACGGTGGAAGCGAAGAGTGAGGTGGTGTATCCCTTGGAGAAAGAGGATGCTGAGAAGGTGGAGAGACTGGGACTTCAGGAGATGTCCTCGGCTTCGGCTTGTGTTCGAAGGGGAAGGCGGGCAAGGAAGAAAGTGATGAGAATAGGTAAGTGGCTTCCCCCTCCTGTTGGGGTTCTAAAGATTAATACTGATGGCTCCTCTAGGGGAAATCCGGGGCCTGCAGGAATTGGGGGGGTTGGTAGGGATTCTTCAGGGACGGTGGTTTTCTTCTTCTCTGTCTTTGAAGGAGTGCAGACTGTTAACCTGATGGAAGGTCTGGCGATCCTTTTCGCTCTGGAACGGGCCTTTGCTTTGGGGTGGAGAAAGGTTATTTGTGAGTCTGACTCACAAGTTTTGGTTAACTTGCTTAATGTTAGGAAGATGGCTGATGTCAGTTGGCAGTTGGCGAGGCTGGTTCAGCAGATTCTGCAGATTAGTTCCTTGATGGAAGTGGTGTCTTTTGTCCATATTCCGAGGGAGTGGAATAGGGCTGCAGATTGCTTGGCGAAATGGGCTTCAGAACAGCTTGATGGCTGGAAGATTGAGAGGTGGGAGCAGATTTCCCAGGAGCTCCGTCGTGATCTGGAAACGATTATTGCTGAGGAAAGAGAAGAGACTGATGTTGGATGTTGATTGGCTCTTGTGTTGTTTAGTCATTTTTTTGGTTCCTTGGGGCTTTGGCCTTTTGCTATGATGTAATGCTTTGTTTCTGATCTTCAATAAAGTTTTTACCCCTCTTTTCAAAAAAAGACACTAAGTAGAAAATCTCATGCAAGGGATACTAAATGAATATAACAGAAACTCTATTAACTAAAACAAAAAGTTATCAACAACAAATAGAAGCTTAGAAATAGAGTTTTGGATTCTAGAAAATGTAATTTAAAATCTACATTGGGACTAAATCGTGCAGAGGGGTGTATGAGTCTCAGTGAGGGTTTTTTCATAAATTTCAAAAAAAATTAAGTGATTTTTATGCTTTTTGGTTTGGATGATCCATAGACTAAATGCAAATGAAGTTTTCAAATGATTTTCAATGATGCAAGATACAAAAATGTAACCTATATGCACTTTCACTAATGTAAGATTTAGAAACCCTAGAATGCCAATTAACTAATGCAAAATACAATGCAATGTTAATGCAAGCTAGATCTAGGATGATGATGCACTCCAAATCAGAATTAAGATGTTCTAAATGTAGGTTCACTAAAATGAAAGGTGGAAAATAGTGGTCCTATGCTTGGGATATAGAACAAAAATCTTCTTCACTCTCTCATTCAAGGAAAACCCTAGAGATCTCAATCTAAGGTATGCAAAGGATAAAGATATCTTGCAATAGGGTTGTCCTAGGGTCTGAATATAAACTAAAGAGGGGTTCACCACCAAGCAAGGGCTTCGAAAGACTAATGAAATGCAAGACCTAATGTTAAAACCTAATGCAATGCAAGACTTCACTAAATGACCTAAAAATGCATATAAATTGGAATAGAAAGCTGGGAAATCAAAAGTGTGCACCTGGAAATCTAAAGAGGCTTGAATGAAGTCCTAAAATTATGAAAAAACTAAATTTACTATTGACTAGGACTCATACACCAGACTGGGTGATTTAGTCCTAGATTAGAGTTTATGGGTAGGAACAAAAATCTAGCAAACATATGTTTGAAACTCTAGAAATCTGCAATTTTGATTATACTATGACTCATATCCCAGAAGTGGTGTATCAGTCTAGTTAGGATTTTCTAGAAATTCAAAGTCTAAATCTGCTCTTCAATGTATATTCTATCCTTTCCACTTGTTTTCTAGGTTTGAATCTCTGATTTGGAACATGTAGATGTCTTTTAATTATCTCCAATGCAGCCAATATTGCCATGGTGTGATGGTTTATAGGTGGCATTGTTGTTCTTGCCACCAAGGTTCAAACCCCATTGGGGTGGTATTGTTGAATGGTTGTATCTGGTTCATAGCTCCAGTCAAAAGCATTTACCCCTTGAATTAAAAAAAAAATTTATCTCCAATGCAGCCAATATTGCCATGGTGTGATGGTTTATAGGTGGTATTGTTGTTCTTGCCACCAAGGTTCAAACCCCATTGGGGTGGTATTGTTGAATGGTTGTATCTGGTTCATAGCTCCAGTCAAAAGTGTTTACCCCTTGAATTAAAAAAAATTTTATCTCCAATGCAAGGTGACAACTGTGGCAACTTTCTCCCAACTTTCTCTTTAATATGTCTTCAACCTAGATTTGCAAATCACACACTAAACTTGAGGGGAAAATGTTGTTTTGTTAGTGGAAAATGGTTTTCCTTAGTTAAATCTTGTTTTGGTAATCAAACCTTGGGTGATCCCACAATAGTGGTTTACAATTTTTGGCCAAACTAGACACTGAAATAATTTTTTCTAACTAAATCTATACTTTCAGGGACCTATATCGGCTAAACTATGAGGAATTTGAAGATAATGCAAACTAGAGTTTCGTGAAATTTTTTTTGTAGATTCTAAATATATAAGTTTTCAATTTTTTTGGAATCAAATTGCACCTCTTTTCCCATATCCCTTGAAAACTAGTTTTTTTTAAGAAAACAACATTTTTAAGGAGTGACGCTCACTATATAATACATAACTTTATTTCCATGAAGGATAAAATTATAATTCTTTCAAATTTAGATTTGTCGCTCTGATATCTAGTGCTTCCACTTGGTTAGATAGTGTTTTATTGAATATTTTTTCCTTAATCAAGTTTCAAAGTCAAACCAATTATAATTCAAACATAGGCATACCGTATAACACGTAAAAAAATTTGTATGTATCGAAATTCATTTTTTTTGGTTGGATCAAGGACTTCAATATCTAGTGCACTCATATTTTTCTATAATTTTTTTTGATAATCTTCTATTTTTCCACGTGCAGAACAAAAAGCTTCATTTTTGGTGAAAAACTTATGTTTAATAAAACTAAAAAATAAATAGATAATAAAACCAAAACATATTAAAATTATAGTTGTTGGATAGCTTGTTCTGAGGACTACCTGATTCTAGTTGGTTTCATGAAGTATCCTCCTTTTTCATCCTCAAACCAAGCTTCAAAGGGAAAACATTCTGAATTTTTTGGTGGTAGAGAGCAGCAAGGTGGGAAAAGGGAGGTTCGCTTGAACCAGGGGGTTTGAGCAAACCCCCTTTCAAAAAAGGGTTTTTATTGTGTTTTTGGGCAGGAAGGTGGGAACATGCATTAAATGGGTTTGCTTGAACCCAGGTTCTAGCAAACCCACTTTTGGTTTGTTCGAACCTATTAGTTCGCTCAAACCCGCAAAATGAAAAATCTTTGGCATGGGGTCATTCTTTTCAATTTTTCCTTCCTCACTCTAATTGTAAACCACTTTTTGGGTTCACCCCCTTCAAATGAAATGAAATAGGAAAGGAGAATGATGAATGAACAAAATGTAATGTTGAAACTCTCCCCACCCTAGAAAGAAAGTGTTGTAAACATGTATGAAATGGATCCAACGGATGTAGATCTTGAATCTTTCTTGAATGTGATAGATCTTGAATTGAATGCTTGCTTGAATCATGAAACCCTACATCACAATTGTTAGCTCAAAAACAAACATGATGCATGATGACTTTGACATGATTCTTGATACTTGAATTATGCTCCAAAACACTTGATAATTAGCCCTTGAAGACTCTTGAATGCTTCCTTGATCACAAATTTGCTATAATGCATGGATACTTGAAGTGAAAATGAGTGAAAGAAGCTTGTATTTATAGTTTTTTCTACCAAATTTTCAAAAATTACAATACTACAAGCTGACATCGGATCTAGAAGAATAAAATCCTACCAAGAATTTTAATTCATTTTGATTTTGGGCCACAAGGAACTCATATGCCAAAAGTGGCATATGAGTCCCATTAGGCATTATTTATGGGACAAATTTTCAAAATTGCTTAGAATGATGCAAAATCTAGATTGAGGCCCTAAAACCTAGGTTGGACTCATATGTCCAAAATGGTGTATGAGTCCCAAATCACTAAATATAGGCCACACAACCTATAAACACCTGAATTATGATTGGATGTTGATTTATGTTGAGATTATCCTCAAAAAAATGCATTAATTAAGGCTTGTGGATGCAAAATAAGGCCAAATAAGGCATAAAGAAGCCCCATTAATCAATTAAAACCCTAGATATTAGTGTGAAAGTGTGGTACAACACTTTACAACACCATAAATAAGGTACAATTAAGTTCATGTAGCTCACAAGGGCCCTAGACCTAATGTTAATGTGTTAAACACATTACAACACTAAATCAAGGCAACATTATGCTTAATTTAACAAGGAGGAACCAAACGAGCAAGGAAATGTAGAGGATTACTTTTTTTGTTTCCACAAAGACATCATGCAAGAATGTATTCATTATTTTCATAGTAAAATTTAGTTTTAATTTGATGAAAATTGAGAGAGGGTATTGTGGAGGGGCCTCACAACTAGATGTAGGGCTAAATGTAACATTCTTAGAAACTATAAAGTTTGAGAATTTATTTACCAAAGTTTGATCATTTGTATCTCTTAGGCCTCTTAAGAGACTTTTCTAGAATTGTGTAGCCAAGAAAGGTCAAAGAAACTCAAGTAACAAAATTTGACCTCCTCTAACACTCACCTTCCCACTGTAAAATATTAGAATGGTTAGTTTGGTACCATGATGTGAATAATATAAAATATGGATCTTGGCAACATCACATTGAATACCACTGAGGCATTTTACAAGAATCAATAAATATTATTATTACATTCAAATAGTTTTGAGTTGATGAAACTAAGAAAGGTTATTATGGAATGACCCTAAATTTAGCTTTATTTCAAAAATTAATATTCCTAGGTACCATGAATTTTAAGAATAACTCTACAAAAAATGATTACTCTGTATTCTTAGGTCTCTTAGAGAATTTTCTAGAACTATGTAGTCTATCTTGAAGGATCAAAATACTTCGGTAAAAAAGTAGGTCCTCCTCTAGCATCCACCTACCAATACTAACATGTTATATTCATTATCGTACTAGGATCTAATGAATGTAAAATATGGTTCTTCACAACATTATACTGAATTACTAAGGTATTTGGAAAAAATGCATTCATTCTTGTCATGGTTAGGTGGTTTCAAGTTGATTAAAACTATGGTAGGTTGTTATGGAGGGACCTCACATCTAGTTGTCGTTCCAAACATAAAATTCCTAGGTGCCACAAATTCTAAGAATTTCTATACTAAAAGTTTTCTAGTTAATTCTCAAGTGTTTTAGGAGACTTTTAAAAAACTATGTAGCTTGGAAGGATCAAAACACTTCAAGAATGAGATAGGTCATCCTCTATAATTAAAATTCCCACCTTGACATGTTTTTGTAGTTGTTTTTGTCCCATACTACAAAGAATATCAAATATGGCTCTTACCAACATTACACTAAGCTCAAGAATGAGGATCATGTGGTTGAAGAGTGGCAATAGAAACACTAATTTTTTTCATATTTCTACATTGAAACACAGGGCCTCTAATCAAATCAATCTGATTAACTATAACAACCAAGCTCTGGGGAGAGCTTGATTTGGCCTGTCAAGAGGATATTCTAAGGGATATTCCTCAATTGGTGGATGATGAGATCAACAAGAAGTTAGCTTGTATTTCTTCGACAGAGGAAATTCGATGTGATATGTTCTCCTTTGAAGGTAATAATCCTTTGGGCCCTAATGGCTTTCCCATGTTCTTTTTTCAGTCTTTTTGGGAAATTATTGTGAAAGATGTTGCAGCTACTAATGAGTTTTTTAGATCAGGTTCCCTTTTAAAGGAGTTGAACTCCACCTTTATTTTTTTGATTCCCAAAAATCCTGGTGCTACTTCTTTTGAGGATTTTCATCCTATTAGCCTGTGCAACTCAATATATAAGATTTTCTCCAAGGTTTTGTTGTTGAGGTTGCAAAAAAAAATTCCTCTCGTCATCTCTCCTTAGCGGAATGGTTTTGTGGCTTGTAGGAAATTTTTTTACTCCATTCTCACTATTCATGAGAATATTCATTCTCTTACTATTAATAAACAGGTTGGTTTCATCCTCAAGCTTGATTTTCTCAAAGCTTATGATAGAGTGGATTAGGGTTTTTGGTCTAAGATTCTTCTCTCTTTTGGTTTTGGGGAGAAAATAGTGGCTCTGGTGCATCAACTTATTTCAACCCCTTAGTTCTCTGTGCTTATCAATGGGTCTCCTTCTCCTCTCATTGATTTCTCTAGGGGATTACGACAAGGGGATCCTATCTCTCCCTTCCTATTTATTATGATTGAGTCTTTGGGTCATTTTATCCAAAGATTTGTTAATTCCAGTCTTGTGTCTAGGCTTTCCCCTTCTTCTACTAATCTTGTTTTCTCTCATCAAAAATTTGTGGATGATTCTCTTTTGCTTGGGCATGCGTCTATTAAGGAAGATAAGGCTATCAAGCAGATTTTAAAAATGTATGAGGCTACATCTGGGAAGAAGGTTAGCTTACAAAAGAGTGTTATTTTCTTTTTCAACACTCCAATACAAAGACAGATTAAGATTGCTAGAATTTTGTAGTGTCAAATACGTGAACTTCCCGCTTCTTACTTGGGGCTCCCCTTATGCTCTAAGGCTCCTTATTCTTTATGGAGGGGGCTGATTGACAAATTTAATTCCAAGTTGGTTGGGTGGAAGGGTGCTTTGTTAAGCCAAGCTAGTCAAGTTCAGTTGATTAAATCCACCTTTTAGAATATTTTGGTCTATGCTCTTAGTCTCTTTCACATGTCGAGAAATTTTGTGGATATCTTGGAAGGAATTCAAAAAAACTTCCTATGGATAGGTGTTGAAGATAAAAAAAGAACTCATTCCATTGCTTGGGATGATGTTTGTTGGCCTAAAAAGGTAGGAGGGTTAGGTATTCAAAAAATCAAAATGTTTAACATTGCCCTTTTGGGTAAATAGTTGCAGAATCTCTTGTTATCCAAAACTGAGTGGGCAAAAATTGCTTGGAGCAAGTACTTACATGGTTTTGTTGGGGTTAGAGATGTTTTATCTCATGATTTTGACCCTCTGCATGGTTTTGTGATGTGGAATTGTATGTTGAAGACCCGAAGGCTTGTTGCTAAGGGTCTCTTCTTACAGATGGGTAATGGGAGGATTATTTTGTTCTAAGATGATAATTGGTCAAATGGTAATGGTCCTCTCAAGGATGAGCCATGGGCTCAACCCTTTATGGACCTCTATCTGTGACAGTCTACTAGATTTTTTGCTAACTATATTGAAGGAGGTTGTTGGAGAAAGTTGCATGAGGTGGACCCTAGTTTGGAAGTTATTTATAAGGCTATTTTGGTGGTTCATATTCATTCTCTCCCCTCTTCTGATAGGTTTGTTTGGAAGCCTTCCTCTGCGGGTAACTTTTTTGTTGCTTTGGATTTTCATCTCTCTGATTCCTTTGTTGGTATGCCCCCCTTTTGGGATTTTGTTTGGTCCTCAAGATTCAATCCTAAGATCAATATTTTCTTTTGGCTCTTTTATCTGAACAAAATTCGTTCTACTGATAATCTAATTAAAAGATGCTTTGTTATTCCAAATAGATGCTTTCTTTATGAAGAGGAAGCAGAGATTTCTTGTCATTTGTTGATTGGTTGCAGATATGCTGGTGTGATCTAAAATCATGTGCTCTTGCTCTGGAATCTTAGCTGGGTGTTTCCTGGCTTTATCAAATATTTATGGTTCTAATGGGTTGGCCCCTCCTCTAATCTAGCTCTATATATTTTGTGGTCTCTCACTCTGCCTCATTTGATTTGGGGGTTTTGGTTGGAATGCAATAAAAAAAATTCAGAAATTCTGCTCTTCCAACTTTAGCTATTGCCTATAAGATTTGTGTGGGAATTAAGGAAAAAATTCTATTTGGGATCTCCTTATATGTTGATTGAAAGATTAATCTCAATCCCTATGATATATCTATTTCTCAAAAGTGGAAGTTGCCCTATGATATATCTCTCTCAGTCTCTAAAAGGAAATCCTCAAGAGATGGTGTTGCTTGGAAGGCGCCTCCGAATGGTTGGGTTAAGATCAATTTTGATGGTGTGGCTAAAGGCAATCCAGGACCTACTGCATGTGGGGGAGTGATTAGAAATTCCAATGGAAGGCTCGTCTCTACTGTGGCGTTGTCTTTGGGAACATAGACAAACCACTACATGGAGGTGGTTGTAGCCTATCATGGTCTCAAATTGGCTCAAAGAAGAGGGTTTAGGAAGGTCTGGTTGGAGGGTGACTCCCTGAACATTATTAACAATTTGAAGAATATCTCACCTCCATCTTGGACTATTGAGGCCTTGGTCAAGGATTCTATTGATATTATCAATTCCTTTGATAATGTTTATATTTCCCATATTTTGAGAGAAGGAAATATGTTAGATGATTTCTCCACTAACTTTGATGTTAGAGATAGCAAGGAGTGGGATTTGAATGATTCTATTCCTTTTGAGGCAATGGATAAAATTAATAATGAATGTTAGTCTAATGTTGTTCTTATTGTACATTAAGGGGTGCTTGTCCTTACTCACATGATTGAATATCATGAATGAGGATGTTAAAATTATGATTTTGAGGGACAGTTTTCACAAGGCGTAGAGTTCTAATTCATTATTGCATTTGTGTCTAGTGACTGGCTTCACACAGATTGTGGGTGTTAATCACCTTAGTTTCCAAAGGCTTCTATTGGGTAATCCTATTTTGGGTAGTGTTTTCTTCTTGAGCTTTATATTGTGTGCTTGGTTGTTGTTTTCTACATCTTTTGTGTGGGTGGGGACAAAAACCACATTGAGCCTGAGTCTTATGTTACTGCAAAATCAAAGGAGTTGTGGGAGATTTTAGAGAAGGGTGGTTTAACTCCATATATGGAAAGACTGCATGGTAACAATCCTCAGGTCACCATTTTGGTTGTTGAAGGGTGGAACAAGAGAACCCTGAATTTGGGTGGTAGGGAAATTATGGTTGATGAGGAATTTATAGCCCAATTTATAGGCTTGGCTATTTAGGGTATGATGGTGTTCAAAGACAAAAAATAATCACAAGCTGCAATGTCAATTTTCCTTAAAGGGAATGAGGCCGCTAATTTGAAGTCAGAAAAGAGTTGTGGGTATTAGAGGAGCTCTTTGAAGTGCTCTAGCGGGATGTTGTCGAAGAAATTATGAGGTATGTAACCTTGGAAGGAAAGTATACAACAATTAACACTTACCATTTCCTTTTTCTTAACCATTTTCAGCATAAGAAATGGGTGTCCTTTCCCTAATATTTGTTGATGTCATTCGACTCAGGGATTAAAGATAATAGGAAAAACCACAAAAACCATGTCTTGCATGCGGGGTTAATTATGCCGATCTATGAAAATGTCAAAGCTCATGAGGTACAAAAAGCTTTGGTGTCTCCGAAGGAAAATACTGCTAAACCCAGGGAGGGTTATGAGACGGACTCAGGAGAGGAAAGGGTTAGTAAGAAGCCTAAGAAATGAGGCTTATTTTGAATGAAGAATATGAGTTTGATAGGGATGACGATGTTGATTATGTCCCAGATTCGTATGCCACTTTTCATGAGGGCCCTAGATCCTCAGTTCGGGGTAAGACTAGGAAAAGTAAGTTGGATGATAAGGCAAGCTATACAACATGCAGTGATGAGGTGGTGGTGAATGTTATTTCTAAGGGGGTTAAGGACAAAAATGAACTTTATGGGGAAGCTTCATCTCCTCCTCCAGTGACTAGATATGTGTAGGAGCCTGTGAAGGGGAGCTGAAAAGGAAAGGTGTTGTCTAATGGTTTACTTATGGAGAAGGGTCTCCAACTCTCCTTGGCTGGTGGTATCTATGGTGAGGCTTCATCGAGTGCTGACAAGGGGTTGCACAAGTAGGATAGTGAAAGAGTTGTGGGTGGAGGTCATGCTATGGGATCTAGTAAAGCGGATGCGGATAGGATATTGAAAAGGAAGGTTGTTGTGGAGGAAATTGTCTACTCCATTAGAAAGATGAAGACTCATGTCCCCGCTGGTAAAGGTAAGGAAATTTCTACTAAAAAGGTTCATGCTAGCTCTTCTGATGAGGATGTTGCTATGGGGAAACATATTGAGAATTTTGATAGGGAGGAATTGTCTAATGTGTTGGGCTTGACTCATGATAGTGCTAATGTGTTGTTTAAACTTTTTAAGTGGTTCTTCTATGAAATTAATAGGACCAATGTTAGAATTAGAGGTGTTGCTAGTAAGGTTGAGGACCCTTTTGTCCAAATCCAAATTGATAATCTCATGGATTCTATTAATACTATAGCTAATACTGTGGCAGTGGAAACCGTTAATCTGAAACAAAATTTGGATGGTAGAATGTTATCCCTTGAGGATAAATTTGATAAGTTGTGGAATGTTGTGATGAAGGGTGGAGATGCCTCTAAGGTCTTGGTTATCTCAATATATGCCAAGGTGACCTCCCTTGTGACCATTGTGAATAAGAGAAAAGAGAATGTGTCTGTTGATGATACTACTACTAGGGGTAAGCTAGTGGATGTAGAGTGTGCTGTTGAGAAAGGTGTTGTCAAAGCTAGTGTTTTGAGTGGTGAGGTAAAACCAGGTGGCTTGGGAGCTAGAACTAGAAACAGAATGAAAGCTCAAGCTGGGGCCTTAGGTATTGAGGTGTTTGATACTATGGATAATGTGTAGAAGTTGGTTGCAAGTGAAATGGAAGTTGTGGAGACTCTAAACAATCTCTAGTGTTGCTGGTTGGGTTCCTTCTTTTTGGCTATTTTTTGGTTGTTGTTTGGTTGTCATCGGGTTGATTGTTTCTTTATGTTGTCATCTTCTTTTATCAGCTACTTTTTGATGTAAAGGGTTTTGGGCCCCTTCAAAACCCATTTTTTACCTCGAATCAAAACATTACACTAAAGTCTATTTTTGTATTTTATAAGAATACATTTATTGTTGACATAATAAAATGGTTTTAAGTTGATGAAAATTAAGAGATGTTTTTATGTACGGACCTACATTTATCTATATTTCCAAACATAACAATCTTATATTCCACAAATTCCAAGACACTCTACCAAAGTTTGGAAACCTTTTTCTCATAGGTCTCTTAACAGACTTTACCAAAATTGTGAATCTTAGAAGGATTGAAAAACATGTGGAAAAAATGGGTGCCTCCTCTTGCATTCACCTACCCACCCTATTTTTTTGGTAGAGTCATTTTTGTCCCACAACATAAATAACATAAAACATGTCTATTGGAAACATTACACAACGTCATTGAGCCATTTTGTAAGAATACATTCATTATTGTCATAGTCAAGTGGTTTCAAGTTGATGAAAACTAAGAAAGGTTATTGGAGGGATCAAAAATATGCCTATAGGTTCATACATAACATTATTAGGTACTTCAAAATTTTGACAATATTTCTACCAAATTTTGGTAAATTTTTCTCTTAGGTCTCTTAAAGAGACTTTGTCAAAACCGTGTAACTTGGAAAGATCGAGACACATGAAAAATTAAAAAATACCTCCTCTAGCATTCACCTTCCCACCTTAACATGTCAACATAAATATTTTTATCTCATAACATGAACATAAAATGTGGCTTTTGGAAACAATATGCTAAATGAAAATGAGGCATTTTGTAAGAATGTATTCATTGTAGTCACAATCATATGGGTTTGAGTTGAAAAAAACTAAGAGAGGTTATTATGGAGGAACCCCACATCTATATGTAAGTTTAAATGTAACATTCCAAGGCCCCAAAAATTCTAAGAATCACTTTTCAAAAAACTCTATATGTTTCTCTTTTGTCTCTTAAGATACTTTCAAACCATGCATCCTAGAAATATTAAAACACTTGGGGAAGGAAATGGGACCTCCTCTAACAATCACCTTCCCACCTTGATATGGTGGAATAGTCTATTTGGCACCATAGTGTGAACATAAAAGATCCATATTTAATGAAATCTAATAAAGGTTACAAGTGATGTAGGTGTCCCATAGAAGAAGAATGATATAATTTAGGTGTGTAGGTTAGACTATCTCATCCACATGTTATAAACAATGGAGGTTCTAATAAATCTCTTATACCCAAAAACAAAATCCCTTGTGGTAATCTATCAAATTTTGATGTGAAAAAGGTGACCTCCCCTGTGACCACCATGAATAAGAGAAAGGATAATGTGTATGTTGATGATACTGTTCTTAGGGGTAAGCTGGTGGATGTGGAGTGTGTCGGGAGCCAGAACTAGAAACAAAATGAAAGCTCAAGTTGGGGCCTCGAGTATTGGTGTCTGATACTGTGGATAATATGCAAAATTTGGTTGCAAGTGAAATGGCAGTTGTGGAGACTCTAAACAATATGTAGTGTTCTTGGTTGGGTTCCTTCTTTTTGGTTATTTTTTGGTTGTTGTTTGGTTTTCGTTGCGTTGATTGTTTCTTTATGTTGTTATCTTCTTTTATCAGCTAATTTTTGATGTAAAGGGTTTTGGGCCCCTTCAAAACCCATTTTTTACCTTGAATCAAAACATTACACTAAAGTTTTTTTTTGTATTTTATAAGAATACATTTATCAGTTGTTGTCATAGTAAAATGGTTTTAAGTTGATGAAAATTAAGATATGTTATTATGTAGGGACCTACATTTATCTATATTTCCAAACATAACATTCTTATATGCCACAAATTCCAAGAATCACTCTACCAAAGTTTGGAAACCTTTTTCTCATAGGTCTCTTAAGAGACTACGAAAATTCTAAATCTTGGAAGGATTGAAAAACATGTGGAAAAAATGGGTGCCTCCTCTTGCATTCACCTACCCACCCTAATTTCTTGGTAGAGTCATTTTTGTCCCACAACATAAATAACATAAAACATGTCTATTAGAAACATTACACAACATCATTGAGGCATTTTATAAGAATTCATTCATTATTGTCATAGTCAATTGGTTTCAAGTTGATGAAAACTAAGAAAGGTTATTGGAGGGATAAAAAATACACCTATAGGTTCATACATAACATTATTAGGTACTTCAAAATTTTGAGAATCATTCTACCAAATTTTGGTATTTTTTTCTCTTAGGTCCCTTAAGAGACTTTGTCAGAACTATTTTACTTGGAAAGATCGAGACACATGAAAAATAAAAAAATACCTCCTCTAGCATTCACCTTCCCACATTAACAAGTCAACATAAATAGTTTTATCTCATAACATGAACATAAAATGTGGCTTTTGGAAACAATATGCTAAATGAAAATGAGGCATTTTGTAAGAATGTATTCATTGTAGTCACAATCATATGGGTTTGAGTTGAAAAAAACTAAGAGAGGTTATTATGGAGGAACCCCGTGCATCTATATGTAAGTTTAAATGTAACATTCCAAGGCCCCAAAAATTCTAAGAATCACTTTTCAAAAAATTCTATATGTTTCTCTTTTGTCTCTTAAGATAATTTCAAACCATGCATCATAGAAATATTAAGACACTTGGGGAATAAAATGGGACCTCCTCTAGAAATCACCTTCCCACCTTGATATTGTGGAATAGTCTATTTCGCACCACAATATGAACATAAAAGATCCATATTTAATGAAATATAATAAAGGTTACAAGTGATGTAGGTGTCCCATAGAAGGAGAATGATATAATTTAGGTGTGTAGGTTAGACTATCTCATCCACATGTTATAAACAATGGAGGTTCTAATAAATCTCTTATACCCAAAAACAAAATCCCTCATGGTAATCTATCAAATTTTGATGTGGACAAAAATTTCATATCAAAGACATGTTTCCTACTATCTATTGGGCCATGAATGAATTTTCCTAAAATTAATTAAGATTCATGGGTCCTTTAAGAGATTGTACTTAATTAAAAATTTGCATTCATAATAGTCATGCCATTTCATATTGGTTGTCATAGGATATATGATAGTCTTAGTTCTTAGACATAACTATAAAGCATAGCACACTAATTTGAGGATTCAACATAGCCACATCACCAAAATCGGGCTCTTTAGAATGTGTTGATTCATTATACCTGTCACCAACACTTAGTGGACAATTGAATCCAATGTAAATTCCTTGATAAACTACTTAGCCATTTGATTTATTCTAGTTGAAAGCTTTGTTTTAGACTATGGATTAACTTCAAACCTCTTTATTTGGAATTTGAAAATAACTTTTTTAGATTATAAGTTCATTGACCTTTTACCTAGATGCACTAGGAATTGGACAAGGATATGAAGATGGCATAAAACTATCAACATATCTAGATGATGTATAATAATAACAATCTCAACCTTCATATCCATCATAGGAATTAGGTCTATTGGTATAAGATAATGCACATGAATAAGATAACCTAGAATAAAAAATAGTCCATACTTCCATTTTATAATTCCATAGCATGTTAAGACTCAACATTGTTCCTGCTTAAAAGACCTTGCAAAAATAGCATAGTATACAAAGAGATTATAAAAACACAATGCTACTTAATACCTATTTTTTTAATATGAAATATAAATTAAAAATCCATACAAAACCTTACTTGCAATACCATAAACAAAGAAACAACCCACCATAAATTTGCATAGATCTCAAGGAAAATAGTTGAATCATACTTTACCATAGTAATTTTTCATGACAAAAAAATATGTGAACAAATTTGAGAGAAATCCATTAATTTTGGTAAGAAAACCAACTACCCATGGGATGTTCATAAAATACAATTTTTTTATTGTAAATTAGGAGCCATAAAATAGAGAATGATAGGTGTGTTGGTGTAAATAGTGACTTTATCAAACTAGTTAGTTATTAACCTAACTAGGAGAGTCCTATTCACATTGCTTAAGTCTCCACTTAGGGACTTCTATAGTTTTGTCTCACCTCAAGTGGTTGAGAAAAGTGTCCTCACTTTGTCAGACACCTCTTGCATGGTCATTTGCCACTCACAAACACTTGTCATGTGAGTTAACAAGTGTTCCATTATTGAAGGATTAGTCAGTCATTGTGTTCAACTTGACTACCTTCACCACCTTGCCTATTTAAGCAATGTCACAGTGTACATTTTATTCAACTCTTGTATCAATCAATTAGACTTAACGTGCAAGTGTTTACGTGGAAGTTTCAGGTTTTTTCTGTTATGATCCTGGAAATCATAACATGATATCAGAACCATATTAACAAAACCCTTCCCGAAATTTTACACCTAACCTAGTCAAGAGTTTTTTTTTTTTTAATATGAGTTATTTTTTGTTGAAAGTTCTTTCTAGCATGAGGCTTATCCATTGTTGAAGGAGTGATTTTCTTTTACACGTATCTGTGAGGTCAATCTCTATTCGAGATAGATCTTTTGATCTATATTGCGGGGGTTGGAGTGTGTTACAGGCAGTGTTGAGGGGAAGGTGTCCAATTCCATGGACATCTCATTCCAGGTAATGATTCCCATTGCAGGTATTGGGGGCGTGGGAGTGTGTTACAGGCAGTGTTGGGTCTGCATTCTCCAAGGCATGATTCAGACCATCATTGCAGGCCACGACTGTGCATTCCAATCTTGCGCAAGGGATTAAGTTCATTGTTGAAAAGCTATCCTTTATAAAACCTGTGAAAGGCGCATCAATATTGCAATAATTACAAGCCGATAACATTCATTGTGCAGGCTGAGGCGTCGCAAAGGCACCATATTTCCAAGCTAGAATATTGTACCCGATTTGTATGATTATCGTTGAGTTTTTTTTTTACTCTATTGTTTTTTGTTTTTCTTTGCAACGGTGATCATCTTAAGGTTTTGGCGTGGTGATATCACCCTCCACAAGCCCACCCGGCCTGGTATCTCCATTGGCCCTCCACATAAGCAATGTCTATGCAGCCTTCAAAACGATCATTTGACTAATACATTGTATCTTTATTTTTAATTAATTAATAAATACGGTTAAATGACTGTTTTGAGGGCTCCACATAAGGGACAAAGAAGTTTTCAAACGCCCCTCACATTCACTATCTTCTCACACCCTTTAGGCACCTGCAATCAATGCTCTGTATTAGCATTTGTTGAACACAAGCCACATTGCCTACTTTCAGATGTACACGTAGTCTTTAGCCTTTGAATCGGCCTTATTACCTCCACATACAGTACGTTTGAAGAGGTATCATCACTGGTGTACTATGTGTTTGGAGGTATGGCCAATATTTCTAATCAACATGCCTAGCTCTCTTCATATTATATGCGGCCACAAATCCACTCCTGGCAAAAGTTTGACATAGTCGCGGAAATTATTATTGCACTTGCACTTATTGCAACATTTGTTGTCATTAACATGCCCTTCACTCAGCTCCAATGGCCTTCCACAAGTCAAGTTTTTTTTCTCAAAAGAATTGGTCAAACTCCTACTTGGCTTGAAGACCAACACTTTAGCATAACGATCCCCTTGACTTGGTCGAATAGTTGACAAGTTTTATTATTGCAATGATGGTTACAATTAGTCATTAAAATTAGACTTTCCGTGTATGATTAATCTTTTATGCTAATAACATTTATTGTAGCGTTGCAAAACTAGTCAAACCACTAACAATAAATGCAAGAGTTAGTAGTTATTCAATTGTCAAACTAACATTTTTTTTCCTAGAAAGACTGTCAAACGTTAATCAAATGCTTGTAAGGGGGAATTTTTTGTTCATTTTGTTGTAACTTTCAAATGGTAAATCGAAATTTCGATTGTGAATAGTTGTCGGAAATCTTTTTCTGATTTGGAGACTTTAGCATCGAGATGATGTAAAAAATATGTTGTTTAAAACATATTTTGTCTCCCTTTTTAATAGGAAAACTTTAAGTTTCTAAGTGCAAAATTAGGCACATATGATTATTGTATCTTTTGATAAGCTACTCAAAATTGAGTATTGATTTTGTGAAAGTGAATATATCACTTGCACATTTCATTGGAAATAATATCACACTTAATTAAATTAAGTGTCATTATTCTGTATATTGAAATTGTTATATGAGCTAAAACATATAAGTGCTAATTCAAGGGGGTTTGTCATTGTCATCGTGCCTAGAGCACTTTATATTTCTTCTGTATGTCTTATGTGATTCTAAGTTGCAACTCAAAGAATGACTAAAAAGAATGATTGAAAAGATGATCAACTCATCCACCATCATCTACTACACGAGTTTCAAAGACACTTCACCAAGAGCATCCAAAATATTATTTCTAGTAGAACATTGCTTCTTACATAAGAATTTAGAGACGCGTCATTGGGAGCATACATAAATTTTTTACATCACTTATTTAGTACCTATTCTACATCAAGTCTTCAGATGGAGAACTTGAGAAATAGGCAAATAAGTCATCATCATCTTGTGGGGGGCTACATGGTCTCTCTTTGTTATATCATTTCTCTTTTGGAGAGGAGTTTTTATTTCCCTCAAGGTTTTTCTCCTTTTTTCCACTTCATGAGAAATTTGTACATGAGTACCTAACATGGCCTCGTAGCCAAGACTTATCATTAGTTCATACATTACTCCCTAAGTTACACTTAAGGGTGGGTTGGGTGAGTGGCCAGGGGCATGGGGAGGGGGGGGAGGGGGGTAAAGGGGCAAAGTGGGGTGGAGGTAGGGGGTTGGCGTAAATAGTGACTTTATCAAACTAGTTAGTTATTAGCATAACTAGGAGAGTCCTAATCACATTTTTTAAGTCTCCACTTAGAGACTTTTATAGTTTTGTCTCACCTCATGTGTGATTGAGACAAGTTTCCTCACTTCGTGAGACACCTCTTGCATGGTCACTTTCCATTCACAAAACACTTGTCATATGAGTTAATGAGTGCTCCATCATTGAAGGGTTAGTCAATAATTGTGTTCGGCTTGACTACCTTCACCACCTTTCCTATTTAAGCAAGGTCATATTGTACATTTTACTCAACTCTTGTATCAATCAATTAGGCTTAGTGTGCAAGTGTTTTTGTGGAAGTTTTAGTTTTTTATTGTTATGATCTTAAAAATCATAACAAGGTGGGTGAATAGTGTCTATCAAGTAGGTAAATCATTTGATTTATACCATCCATATGGAAGCATCCATTATTGGATGACAACACAAATCAAGCCACCAAAGAAAGAGTTTCAAATGTGGGATTAAGAGGATACTAGCACAAGTAGTGACACTAGTGGTAAAATAAACAAGCACATGCCACTAGTGAAACAAGTATGGGTTAGTAATGGTTGGCTAATCATCATATCACAAAGTGTTGGGAAATGTGGTACAAATGCATACAAGTTTTAGGGTACAAGAATACCAATTGTGTGAAGTAAGATCCTTGGGGAATAAAAGGTTTAAGGCACCATGAAATCCACCATAAACACACCATGGGTAAGAAAACATCATTGCACGTATGAATACAACCATTACATAGAAGAAAAATTATAATATAGA
Source organism: Sequoia sempervirens (assembly GCA_007258455.2). Classification (NCBI taxonomy): domain Eukaryota; kingdom Viridiplantae; phylum Streptophyta; class Pinopsida; order Cupressales; family Cupressaceae; genus Sequoia; species Sequoia sempervirens. Next base: position 403,201,660 of record VDFB02281492.1, on the reverse strand, counting down.
GGATGAAAGCTAAGGTATTTAACACATTAATGTGAAAAGGTGCAAGGGGATAAAATCATATACATCTACATAAATAATCAACAAGATTAACACAACTATCTCATTGTAATTCACTACAAAATAGATCTATAATAACTTTATTTAACATGTGAATCACTAGAAAAAGAAGATTGAAATAAAAAAAAATCAAAATTAAAAGGCTAAACTCAAAAAAAAGAAATAAAATATGTTATTAAAATATAAACTTAAGAACTTAATAATGTACTTGAAATTTTTCACACATATTTATTATTGTACCAATTCATTCTAACAAACCATATGGGTCATATCCACTCTTTATAGTTCCAAGTATTGATTTGTGGGTAGACACAAAAACTATGAGTTATTATTTTATATTTTGACTTTGATATTTGATTAAGTGAATATTTGATGCAACAAAAAGGCTAGAGTAAAGAAAAAATACTTTTTATGAAGAATATATATTTGTAAATGTTGTAAACCATCACAACCAACACATGATCCCTTCAAATGTGATTTCTTACCACAAAATATCCATACACTCTTTCACATAACACACTTGAAATAAATATCTTAATAATTTAGGTGGTATTTATGTCATACATTCCTATGAAACATCATTGGTGTGTAAAGCAACAAATATATGATAATAAATATTAACATAAAAAAATCAATATGCACCCTACAAAAAAAGTAGTTTGTGCATGATTTTTTTTAAAAGGTTTTTCCATCTCGAAATACCTTTGAATAATTCTTATTTGAGGATCTCTCAATAAATTTTTGATAAAATTGTGTTTGATTCATATCCAAGAAATATTTATAATATAGTTCACAATTTTGAGATCTAATTCTAACTCTTATAGCATCTCTTTCATTAGGTGAACTCTTATATTATTTTTCTAAAAAGATACAATTAATTATATTAAGACATTAACAACAACCTTTTCTTTGCATGAGAGTCTACTTGAGAATGCTTAAGGTTCATTATGATTATGATCCTCAACTATTTCATGCCTCATGATATCTTTCAATAGTATTTTCTATTTAGGTTTAGTGATCTACTCATTTTTCTAATTAAACAAAAAACAATTCATTGCTTACTATATTTTATGTAACAACACATCAAATAATAATCCTATATTTAGTGCTTGAGGTTGAGCTTATTAATTGGTATGCACTAATTAGATTTCTTCTTTAATAGTTTTTTAACCATTGATATTAGATTATCTTAGAACGAGGATCTTCATAGTGTATCTAATAGGTATATTGTTTGTCATTTCAATAAATAATAGAAACCTTCCTATTTCATTTAATCTTTCAAAAAGTATTTTCCATATTAATAATTCTTCTATGAGTGCATTCAAAAAATTATTGGGCATTGATTTAAGATATTTTCATCAATTTTAATTAGATACTTTGGTTTTTTATGAATACTTCTTGGAGATGTTTTCATTAGTATGTATTTTTTGTTTGAATTAGGTAAATATGTATTAATTATTATTTCAATAGATCTTTTGCAACTTGCTTCTACATTAATATCAATTGGTATTGATGAAATACCTTCTCCAACTTTTCTTATTTTACAAAGTCTTTTCATGTGCTCCCTTTGTTTTTCTTTCTCTACTTTAATTTTCTTTAGTGTTCCCTACTTGTTTCTTTCCATGGTAATTATCGATTCTTTCTAAATACACAAATTTTTAAATATATATTATTGAAATTTCAATTACATATAGAAAAGAATAGAATGATCAACAAAAATATGTTGATATCAAACAAACTCTTAAATTATAAATAAATGATTATTCTTTGTAAAAATTAATATATTGTCAAAATTATGTTAATAATAACAAAAATTGACAAACCAAAGTCTTAAAATAAACAAAAAGTATGTAATAACTCGACTTTTGATTTCCAATGCAATTCAATCATTTATACTCATATAAAATTAAAAGATTGCATAAAATGTTAAAGAAAAGTGTGTAGAAAGCATGTGCAAACAATGAGAAAAAATTATGGGTTTCATGCACCTTTTTCTTATTTGGAAAGCGCTTTTAGCACTATTCAAAATGTGATCATGTTTTGAAAATGTGAGTGCATTATGTAGCATACTCATGTTTTATATTATTTCTTTATTTTTGGTTTGGAATATGCTTGGATAACAAGCCTAAAGGTTTGGGCTCTAATTTTCCCCCATTTTATATTTTTTTTACTTTTAACAACATTTTTCATCTTCATCGTCATTAGATTTACTTATTTTGTAATAATATTTAATAAATTTACCATCAAAATGTCACATATCTTCTCAACTTTATATCCATATAATTTTCTCTATTTAGAATAAATTAATATACTAATTTTTATTATCTTTTACTAATATTTATATATTCCTTAGCTATATGTATCTATGTATTGTTGGTAGTTGTCATTGATGTCAATATTGATGGTTGTATTGTTGTCATTAATGTCAACACTAATAGTTGGCATTGATGTTAACACTAAAGTGATTGTTGGCAAATGTTGTCAACAATGATTGTTAGTCCTTACAATTAGTTGTCTTTGTTATATTCAGTTTGGGCTAACATTGGTTGGATGGTATGCCTTATCAAATAAGATAAGAGATCAATAAGTTCATGGTTGGATGTCATGCCTTGTCAAGGAAGAATTGAATAATTTCATGATTGGATGCCATACCTCATCAAAGAAGAATTAAAGAAGCTCATTGTTGGATTTCATGCCTCATAAAAGAAGTACTATTGATATTTCATATAATGCATTATTATTGTTAGCAGGGTTGATTTCATAATGATATATTACGATGACAATTAGAAGCATTAATATAAGGATTAGAAGCATTAAAATGGGGATTATAAGCATGAATAATGTTGGAGAGATGTTGTTGAAGGTCTACAATATGTCTCATGCTCTCTCCTAATGTTCCTGATAATATATGTGTTGTTGAAAGGAAGTTATGGTCTCTGCAAGTTGCTCAAATGTTTCTAGTTCAAGAAGTTGCATAGAAGTCTATCCGAGAGAATGCTCATCATTCCTCCATTGTTGTAGTTCTACTCTTGTGGTTTGGTACTCAATTCCATTTATTTATACATACATTGTACTCCTATCTTTTTATATCGCCTATGTTGATGAGGTGGTTCCTATGAATTGCAGAAGGTTGGCAGTGTTGCTAGTTGTTTGGATTGGTCCAAGAAATGATCCACACTTATATGGATTGATGTATCTACTTCTATAGCTTGGTGAATGTTTTCAAAATGTTTATGCAATGTCTAAGTTCCAATTTCATATGTTGAAGTGCTTTGCAAGTTGTTCTATAAATGTTATATCATCCAGTTATATATTTTGTGTTTCCTAAACATAGTTTTCTATACCTATTTTGTCTACGGTGGTTGTTGATGGCATGAAAGTATGAAAGAAGAATATGGAAGTGATGTTGGATGTTCAATGAATGTCCCTATATGATTTGCATGTTGCTAGTTGGCCGCTTTGGTACCGCATTATGTCTTGAGTTGGATTTTTGGATTATTTATGGATATCTGGACAATAGGGCTTGTTCCTTTGCTTGGGTCAAGTGATTGGGGGGTTGTGCCAACAATATAAGATGTTTCATGATATATTTTGGTCCCGACCTATCTCGTTTAGGACCACATCAAGTAAATTCAATTGAAAGAGTGTTTATGGGTTGACTAGTTATGTGCTTCAGTGTTTCATCCACATGTTTCCTTGATACCAACTTAGGTTGATGTGTTCCTTTTTGTAAATCATTTTGTATCACATTTAAAGAAGTGATAAGAGTTCTTTTGGTCCTCTCTATCCTTGGGATAGGACCACATTATGTTTTGGTGGCTGACCAGTTGAATTCATTATTTATTATCTTTATGGCTGACCTAATTGAAGAATTAAAGTGTTGTGGTGGATATAAATGCAAGGTAATTATAGATGCAACAAAGAGTGAGAAGTGTATAAGCCTGAAGAATGGTGTGTGTGTGATCTATATTGAATATATAGTAGAGATAGTACTAAATATTATGAAAGGAAAGTTCAAATTGAGATTGAACACATCAGTCAATAGAGAGTTATGTTGGCATTCTTCGTATTTCTCTTTAAATTGAATTTTGTATCCTACTCTAAGAGTGTATCTCATCAATTCCTTGTATCTTGCTCCTAGATTTGGTTTGTACTTTAGTGCTTGAAGTTGTTTTTGTATCTTTCACTAAGGTAGTAAGCCTTCTTGCAAGTCTTTTGGCACTGAGGTGAGTTAACTCTTACTGTGGTTTTCCCTCATTGGGTTTTCCACGTAGATCTGGTGTCTCCTTGTAAATTTGTGTTTTCTATATCTTTCTCTTTTATTTTGATCATATTACTACTATATCTTTTATTAGTAAAGTTTTTAAAAGGTTTTAAAGATTCAAATTTCTATATTCTTTTCTTTTATTACTCTACTTAAAGTTTTATCTTTATCTACTAAAGGAGTTTGAGTTGTGTTGAGTGTTTCAAGTTCTACAAGGGGTTAAGTTTTGTGTAGACTAATTTACCCCCCCTCTTAGTCTCCAGAAGAGTTCAACAATTGGTATTAGAGCTAACTTCCTTAGGAGAAGCCTAACAGCTTGAGGAAAATATCTAGGATTGCACATGATGGATCTTATAAGTGTCCTAGGTTTGATGGGACTAATTACTTCTACTAGAAAATGAGAATGGAAGGACACATAGACTCTCTTGGTTTTGGTGTTTGGCAATCAATCAGAAGTGTTTATGTTGCTCCTACAACTCCTATTACAAATCTTGATGAAATCAGATTGTATGAATGTAATGCAAAAGGAAAGAATGTTATTCTATGTGGACTACTAGATTTAAAGAACTATTTAAGGTGATGAAATTTCTATTTTGCCAAAGATGCTTGGGAGAAGCTTAGTAGTATCTATGAAAGAGATTCTAAAGTGAAGCAAGCCAAAATTTTAATATTCAAGAGTAGATTTGAGACTCTTTGGATGATAGATGATGGAGATATTGCAAGCTATATGCTCTAGGTTCAAGAAGTTGTCATTGGCATTACAAGTCTTGGTGGAGAAGTGAAGGAAAGTGAAATTGTGAAGAAGGTTTTCAGATATCTCCCAAATTCATATAATCATAAAGTATCTAACATTGAATAATAAAAATATTTGGATCAACACTCAGTTGAAGAAATGTTTGGTACCCTTACTGCCTTTGAAAAGAGAGTTTTTTTCAAGATGTTCCAAAGAAAGAAGTTGCATTCAAAGTTAATGAAAATATTGAAGATAAGGCTCTAGATAAAAATGATGAACTTGATGATATTTAAGATAACTTTGTGAGGATATTGAAGAAAGGCACTGCCAAGTACACAACTAAGTTACCATTTCAAATGTTTTAATTGTGGAAGAGTGAGCCATTTTACATCCAAATGTCCATATAAAGAATCAGTTGATGATAATGAAAGAGAGAAGATCAAAAGAAGTTTGTATTCTAAGGATATTTGTCGCTCCTTTGAATATGATGATAATGATTCAAATGATGAATCCCTATTCATGGATTTGAATGGAAAAAAACAATATTGATGAATGCAAAAGGTTTAGTACCTTGCTGAACAAAAGGACTAGTGCAAAATTAATGGCAGTATAGATTGATTTTATTGCAAAGGAGGATGCTAATGCCTGGTTAATTGACAGTGGTTGTTCTCATCACAAGACTGGTGACATAAGTAAGTTCATCATTCTCAAAAAGGTAAATGGTGGAGCTATTAAGTTTGGTGATGAAAATTCAGCACAAATATATGGGAAAGGTGATATAACAATTGATGGAAACAATAAAACTAAAGATGTCTTGTATGTCAAAGGTCTGAAAGATAATATCCTAAGTGTTAGCCAAATGTGTAGTAGAGGTTACAACCTTACATTTCATGCTAATGGATGTGAAATCAAAAAGGAAACGTCTAAAAAACTTGTTGTTGAAGGAACAAGGACAAATGGTAATGTCTATCATCTAAAGGAGGATAATGGGAGAATTTTCCTGTTGGATTAGTCTTGATAGAGTTGGTTGTGGTATAAAAGGCTGGGGCACATCAACTTTGACAACATGGTAAGGATTAGTTCCTCTTATGCAATAAGAGATTTTCCTAGTAGGATATCCAAGCCTGCAAAGAGATTGTGCAAATAATGTTAGATGGAAAAGCAAACAAAAAATATTTTCAAAAGCAAGGAGTGCTCTATTTCAATGCCATTAGATTTGATTCACACAAATCTATGCAGACTTGTAAGGATAAGGATTCAATAAGGTGAAAGGTGATTTATGTTTCTTATAGATTATTACACTAGAATGACTTGGGTTACTTTCTTAAAGGAGAAATCATAAGCCTTTGATAAGTTCAAGATCTTTAAAGAAAAAGTAGAAAATGAAATGGATGCTAGAATCAAATGTTTAAGGTCAGATAGAGGGGGTGAATTTACCTCATATGAATTTGAAGAGTTTTGTGAAGATCATGGCATTAAGAGACATTTGTCTACTCCTAGAACACCTTAGTAGAATGGGGTTGTTGAGAGAAAAATAGAACTATGCAAGAAATGGCTAAAACAGTGATGAAAGATGTTGACCTACCAGATGTGTATTGGAAGGAAGCAGTTCATATTGTTGTCTATTTTCTCAATAGAATACAATTGAGGATCAACAACAATAAGACCCCTTATGAGTTGTAGTATGGAAGACCTCATACTAGGTTAAATATTTCAGTCTTTGGCAGTAGATGCTACATTAGAAGAGATGAAGGTGATCTTGAAAATTTTGATTCTAGATGTGATGAAGGAATGTTTCTTGGTTATTCTACCAAAATCCAGGCATAGTAATGCTACAACAAGATGCTAGGAAAGGTGATTGAAAGTACAAATGTCAAAGTAGATGAATATTTGTGTCAAATCTCATAGAAACCTGAAGGTTCTAGATCTAATATGCTTCCCTAGATTGAAGAAGAAGAGGAAGAATAAATTGAAGAGAAAGAAGAGAAGGAACTAGAACCAATGAAGACTCTCAAGACTCCAACAAAATATGTGTAGAAGGATCACTCTCTAGATCAGATCATTGGAGATAAGGATGAAGGTGTACTGACTAGGAAGAAGTTTTCAAGAACCAATGAGTAAGTAAATATGTGCTTGTTGTCAAAAGTTGAGCCCAAGAACTTTGTGAATAACAGTAAAGATGATAATTGGATAAAAGCAATGGAGAAAGAACTAGATCAAATTAAAAAGAATCAAACTTGAGAAATGGTTCCCAAGCCTACTAACAAGAATGTGATAGGAAAAACGTGGGTGTTTTGAAATAAGCTAAATGAGGAAGGTGAATTTGTAATTAATAAGGCCACATTGGTTTGCAAATGATATTCACAAGTAGAAGGCATTGAATTTGAGGAAACTTTTTCTCTGGTAACTAGAATGGAGGCATAGATAAGGATGTTTCTTGCTTTTTCTTCTCACAAGAACTTCAAAGTTTATCAAATGGATGTCAAGTTAGCTTTTTTGAATGGTGATCTAGAGGAGGAAGTATATATTGAGCAACTGGATGGCTTCCAGTTATATGAAGATTCAAACATGGTTTATAGACTCAAAAAATATTTGTATATCTCAAGCAAGCTCCTAGAGCTCGATATGCATGGCTAGATAAGTATCTACTTCAACAAGGATTCAAGAAGGATAACACAAATAGTAATTTGTATATTAAAGCTCAAGAAGACAAGTTGTTGATTATAGTTGTGTATGTTCATGACATTATCTTTGGTGGAGATGATAATATGTGCAAAAAGTTTGCAAAGGAGATGTAAAAAGAATTTGAAATGTTAATGATTAGTGAGTTATACTTCTTTCTTGTTCTTTAAATTATTTAGCAAGATGGTGGAATTTTTATTTCTCAAGCCAAATATGTAAAGGAAATGTTGAAGAATTTTGGAATGGTAGATTTTAAACCAATGGGCACCCTTATGGTGGTTGGTTATTAGCTAAGAAAACTAGATGAGTCTTTAGAGGTTGATTTGAATCTCTACAGTTCTATGATTAGATGAGAGATGATAGTAAGGGGGAGTCCTAAAGCAATTGTACAATTGTTGTATATGTGTGTGAAAAAAAAGTGTTGTTGATCAAAGGGGGAGCATGTGTTGTTAATTCAATAGAAAATCTTTTTTCCCTTTGCTCCTAAAGACAAAAAATATCTTACTATCTTGTGTAGAAGTGTTTGGCCCTTTGTTTTTAATGTTGAAGGGGGAGAGTGAGCAGTATGTGTTGTCATCAATGTCAAAGGTAGAGATTGTTGGTTGTTTTTGTCATTGTTGTCAATAGTGATGGTTGTCAATGATGTTAACACTAAGGAGATTATTTGCAGTTGTGGCCAACATTTATTATTAGTCCTTAGCATTGGTTGTCTTTGTTATATTCAATTTGGGCTAACATTGGCTGGATGCCATGCCTTATCAAATAAGAGAAGGGATGAAGAAGTTTGTGGTTGGATGCCATGCCTTACTAAGGAATAATTGAAGAAGTTCAATATTTGATGTCATGCCTCATCAAATAAGAATTAAAGAAGCTCATTATTGGATTTCATACCTTATCAAAGAAGTATTATTTTTGTTTCATATAATGCATTATTACTATCAGTAGAGTTGATTTCATAATGATATATTAAGATGAGGATTAAAAGCATGACTAATGTTGGAGAGATGTTGTTGAAGGTATATAGTATGTCTTATGATCTCTCCTAATGTTCTTGATAATATATGTATTGTTGAAAGGAATTTTTGGTCTCCACGAGTTGCTCAAATGTTTCAGGTTTAGGAAGCTACACAAAAATATTTAAGTATTTGCATGGCATGATCATGTATGTGGTTGTTTGGTGGTGACATGGTTTGGTGTTCGGAGGTTGTTTTTATCTCCTTGATGCTTTGATTGGATCCTTGAATATTTGTAAGTAGGAAATATTTTCCATATTGTGTCAAATAGTTTGACTTGTAAAGCTACACAATTGAATCCTAATAGAAATATCACAATTTGATACCCTATGAAAAATAACTCCTACTTATCAATTGATGAGCTAAAGGAGCTCTATAATAAATGGTTCATAAGGCACAACACTTGTTGAAGGTTTTTTAAATGGGGTTGCAAGCTAAGTGGGCTTAACCTTGTGGAAAACTATGTGGTTAAGCGTGCTTGATTTGGAGTAGTATTGGGATGGGTGACCTCCTGGGAAGGCCTAGTGCTTCACCTCTATGTGCATCACCTAGATGCAATGAGTGCTAAGTGGACCATTCATTATCATGAGAGATGGGTTCTTGTGAGCCACTACTCATGAAACATTGGTCAATGAGTTTGACTCATAAAACTACACGGTTAAATCCTTGACTATTGTTACTCATTTGTGGATATGTTTGGAAAATAAAATATATGGTTGATTTGGTGTTTGATTCTTTATGTCTACTGGATTATTGTTGGCCTCCTACAATGATCTAACAACTAATATTAAAAAGTTGCGACTCAAAGACTGGACATCTAATTTGAATAGTTGTCTTAATCACGATGAAGGTGCATTTAACCTGTCAACCCATGGACGTAGACTTGAAATGGGTCAGCACAGTATGTGCACTAGGGATTCCAATGTAGCCACATTCATTCTACAACTAAGAAGGACATAATGTTGAAAGTAAATTGCTTGGAAAGAAATAACATAATTGTTGAACATCAACCAACAACTAAAGTGCATGGAAAAAATGAAAATCTGGGCAAACAAACATGAAACTACTCTGTCTACTTTAGTTGCAGGAATAGTCACAAAATGGAATTCCAGTGGCTGCAGGAATAGGCAGTGCTAGATTTCAACTAATTATTGAACAAAAAGTAATAACTAAACTAAAGGATGGAATGCTCACCAAGTGGGGCCCCTTTTATGAGTATCCCTTAAGACAAATGTAAACTCAAATGCATGAACTTATAACTTCATTTTATTCATTGGAAAACATGAGTATAAATGAGCAACATAACTGTAATATTGGAAAACTAATAATGTGAGTAAATCATCAAATCAATCAACATTCTAAGAATGAGCATTTGAGTCTTATTTATAGGAAGAAAACTACTAACTTCCTAGCAAGGTAGTCAACTCCAACAGATTAGGAGGACACCACTTGAGGGAAAGAATGAGAAGTGGAGAGGAGGTTATGCATGCATGGAATCTAGTCAAACCATGTTTTCCTTAATGCGGATCTAGCACAATAGTAACTCCTATATTCGCTCAACAAACAACTAAGACTAGTTACAAGGCTATTATAAATCTTTAATTCAAACTTGGAATTTCCCTCTTGCCAAGATTCTTCCCTCCATTTGACCTTTGAACGATCACCTTGTTGACTTTGATGGCGAGTGACTAGTTGGCAGAATCTTCCTCAATTTTGTAGGCTGCTAATTATATCTGCATAACAATATTAGCACGCACAACAATTGCATATCTGTAACTATCTTAAAGTAGAATTCATTAATATACATGTAAAATTAACATAGATAGTTCATATAGTATGTCAATATCATTTAAACATTATAAAAATAGTTATGCCCAGTATCTATGGTTTTGAGGAAATATCATAAAATTGTCAACATCCAAGTATCAAAGTCTATGAAAACTATAGCAAATAGATAATAAACTCTATCAAAATTGAGTCATAAACTGGACTCATCAATTATCTTCTTTGATATCTCAATTTGTAATTTACTTTAATGTGATGATGAGTTTGCATGTTTTAGTGCTCGATATCTATGGGTTATGCAATCCTTGGGTATGTGTAACTCATTAGTTGTAGTGGGATGACTCAGTGTGGACTGTATATATCCACGAGATTGATTCAGTGTTTATGAAGACTTTATTAGTTAGCCTTGTTCGTGGTCATTTGTGTATTGGTATGTTGCTTTGGGATGAGAGGATGGATAGTTAGAGTACTTATTTAGTCAGTTGTTGGGACTTGTAGCATGTTCTTTTATCACGATGTCATGATAACTTGGTTACTTCATTAGTTACACTTTTAAGTGGGAGCTTTTGATAGTAATGATATGGTAGTGAAGGATTCGTTCTTGATTGTTTGATGGTGGTTGTAACTTCTTGGCTTGGAGATCTTACTTCTACTTGGTATGATTGGAATTCTAGTTGCATGTGTGGGCCTGGATGATCTTCATGTAGGAGATGGTTGTCATGACCCCATGTGTAGCTCATTATCACGATTGAGTGGGAGTTGTTGGAAATAACATGGATTCATCATTGGTGATAGATGGTCTTCTTTATTGTTTGTGGATGTCTTGAAGGAGCTCTTAGATTAAAAAAATTTAGAAGATTTCTTTCACATTTATAGGTTCACTATTGAGAGATGGTTATCTTCATGCATAATTGGAGATATTGATTCTTGGTTTAGAGTGTGATTATTATTATGTCACGGTTTAATCTTGATAAGAGTTTATATTTTTGGCATGGTATATGTTCTCTTTAGACCAAGATGTATGCATGTTGCATGTGATCTCCTAGGATAGATGGTTAGATCATGATGCCATGGTGGGTTCTTGATTTTGTGGTTGAAGCTTTGAAATTGATCTCGTTGGTTCTCTTGGTATTGAGTACATTGCTCTTTCTCTTAGGAGCTTCATGATGGTGTGGTTTTTCATTTGGATTTTAGCATGGATTGATCAGTTGGAGGTTCTCATGTGGATACTTGGAGACATAGGTGAGGTTGGAGTTCTCTTGTGATTAGACATTTTCTTGAGACAATTACTCTCTGGAGGTTTTAGCATGGAGATTGAGGAGCCTTTTCCTAGACATGGACGTGAGTTCATGATGGACCTATAGAGGATATTGTTCTTGAAGTGATTCATGATGACTTGGTTATCTTCGAGGATCATTCTCATTGCCCACTCTTGGTCTACTCGACAGTTTATCATCTAATAGGTATTTCCCATCCTCTTTTCAAAAGTGTTATGTTTTATGCTTTATATTTCATAGATATGGATCTTGACATATGGTTAGTTAGTTATGGAGGATTCATTTTGAGGGATGGTTAGAATGGTTATCTCCTTGTGCATATTATTTTATGTTATCATCCATTGATGAGGAGCTTACGAGATAGTTGTTGGATTAATTTCTAGATATGGGAATGGATACATTGAGTTTGATCTTCCTTGTTAGAGAGGCTTACATCCATGTTATTGTTACATGATTCATAGGTTGTACTTGATCTATGAGATTGAGTGGTTGGGTGTTGTTGAGGTTTTTCATTTGGGATTGTAAGGAGATCATACTTGACACAACATATCACTTTTGAGGTGTTGGTAGGACATGTTATGGTTTACAAGTTCTCTCTCTTCATTCTATGGTTCCTTCCTGGAGGTTCATATTCATATGATTTGGGAGGATGGTGGTGATATGTTGTGAGAGATTTGGTGCAAAGTTGAATTTATGGCTATGCAGGATAGGTCCAAGGCATTACAAGATTTGGAACACATGTTGTAGGTGTTATGCATATTTGAATTTTTGGAGTGTTGAGATTTTTTGGGTTTACTATAGATTTGAGGTATGAAGATTTTGGCTCAAAAGGGTTTTCTTGGATTATGTTTTAATATGAGGGTTTTGTAGAGAAAATTCATGAATGAACTCTTGAAACAAAACGAACGTCACCATTGGATCTAGGATGGAAAAGAGATGAAAAATGACATAATTTTTTTCCTATTTTGGCCATTATGAAAAAATGTAAAAAAATTTACCCCTTTGCGCTATTCGGTCATACAACCATCTAATTTTTGCAAAAAAAATAAAATTAAAAAATACATGCAATCAAGGTTTTATTGAAAATATTATTAAAAAATAAATTAAAAAAAATGGGGGTGGGGGGTCTGTAAACCCCCACTTGCACTTTGTACTCGACCGTCAGTACAAAACTAATAGTCTTGGCCAATAGTAGTCAACGCCCCCCAGCCAACAAACCACCATCAATAAGGGATTAACCCCTCCAATGGGGCCCTCGATCCCATGGGGAACCTTGCCCCAGGCCGTGGACCTGTCAAAACTTAATCGCCCAAAAAAAAAATTAACCAAAATTTAATATCTTTCAAATTCATCATGGAAAGTTTTCAAGTGAAAATTTTGGATGAATTTGATATATATTTCAAATATGCCACCCTCTATGGTGGTACTACTCAGCTGGTCCACTAGCATGCCATCGCTACTGGAAATGCCATTAGTGGACCATCAACCTGCTACCAGGCAACCACCAGTTGTGCCCCATAAGGAAAATTAAGCAATTTTTCTTTCAAAGAGCATAACTTTCACCCAGAATGTTGAATTTTTTACTTCTTATACTCATTGGAAAGGTGGTTTCAAGAAATACATAGTGGTACAAGTTTGGTTCCATGATTTTACCTTTTTTAATAAGATTTTAGAGCATAAAAGTTAGATGTTTTCTATTTCACATTTTTTAGCATAACTTTTTCATATGAAATTAGATTTTCAATTTTGAATAGGCATTGGAGAGAGGGTAAAAGCACAAAACTATGTCACACTTTCGGCCAAATAAAGTAATCCGACCGGATTACTTTCAGCTGACTAATTTTCAGCCGATAGGGTTTTGGCCGAATCCATGGGGCAGCCACATGGCACCTACGTGGCTCCACATTTTTAGGCGAGTTACTTTCGATTGAAACCTTATCGGCCGAAAAAGTGGCGAGATGATGCTTATGTGGCTCCACTTGTTTGGTTGAGTTACTTTCAGCCGAAACCTTATCAGTTGAAAATGTGTCAATCGAAAATATCGAAATAAAAAAAATAAAAATAAAAACTAGGCCGACCATTTTGAACGCTTGGGCGAAAGGGTTGAGAGCGAGAGCTTGTCGGCCGAGGTCAACACCAACAGCGACCATATATACCTAGGTTTCTTCTGTGGCCATTTGTTGGATTGTTCTGTTGGTGTTGTTTGTGTTCTATCTCATTTGGGAGATTTATTCGATGTAATTTGGGTTAGGGTTTCATTGAAATGTGAAAAGAAATTTTTCTAATCGATGTTATTGGCGGAAAGATATTAAAGTTTGTGTTGTTTGTGATAATGATGAAGGAAATATATGAATATGGTTGTGATGTTTGGAACATTATTAGAGTTCACAAATTTGATTGTTCACATCCAATAGAGAGCCCCAGAATGCTGGGAATTGGCATAGTTAACAAACCAAAAACTTGAACACACAACATAACTTCAGCATCTGATTATGGCCATGATATTTCTAGTCTAGTAAATGATTTTGAATGCTTCTGGTAGAAAACCGAGTTTTTGTTAACATTTTTTAATATATATATATGCTAAAACTGAGTTTTTGTTAACAATACCTCCATAGATCTATTTTATCTGTCTTTATTTAGACAATTCCTTTGGTCATTCTATAAACTACACCCTTCTATTCATGCACAGTCCTCTTTAGCTGACTTTATAATGTTTCATGCATGGTAAGACCCTTTGTAGATTCTTTCTCAATCATAGAATTCTCAAACTTTATTTCTTGCTCTGGGCTCTCATCTAGTTCCTTCCAGATACATATTTCGAAAATGGGAACTTGTGGAAATAATCTAAAACATTTAAGTTTAAGAAAAGTTTATTTTCTGGGATGTATGATACTATGATAGACTAGATGATTTTTATTTAGCGGGAAAAGAATCTGTCTCGTTCACATATCATTGAGAATGGATGAACTTAAAGAGAAAGTCCTTTTTTGAAGCCAATCTTTATAAGTATGAAAATGAATAAGCCTAATTTAAATGAAAGCATTTTCTAAGTGTTATGCTTTATTTATCATGGAAAAAATTATTACATCCGTGTGTAAACCGCATGACACTGGATTTTATATTACACATAATTAACTACTACATGAAGGACCTAGAAGCTATGAGAAGTGAACCGAAGCTTCAAAATGAGAATACTGCCTGGTACTGACTAAAATCACAACTAACTGTTGTTAGAGATAATTTGTAAAATGTTGGACATACTTTCCTAGCAATCACCAGTTACAGATACGGGCATGTTGATTCCATACAACATCTTTGAACAATTGAATTTCTAGCTTAAATGCCTAAAGAATCAGTCATAGCACGTTTAACATTGTATTAACACAAGGAAAACAAGAAATCACAACCATCCAGTGCAAAAAATCAATAGATTGTTGAAAGACAAAAACACACAAGTACATCGGAGAAACCCACAAAAGGGAAGAAAACTCTAGGAGATTGAGGCAATGGTCCTCATACCACTATCTTCCAGTCAATTGTAAGTTTGTACAATGTTTCTAGGGTGGAAAAGAGCTTCTACAACAAGTTCAGAAAGCTTCAAACACCTGCAAATGGTCTCTGCACAATGTCATACAACTGCTCTTAAGTCACGAGAATGACCATTATCATATGATCTGGTGTCTTCATGAGGTATTGTCACTTCATTTGTCCTATGGACTACATCTTTTGGCACTTAATATATGGTCATCAAGAACCTTGATTGTCCTGTTCACTTACCCTCTTAACTTTTGAGCACTGTTTCTTGTCATTCTTTCCACAGTCATCTATTATTCATGATTGACTCTCCTTTTTCCATTGTTGTCCATACCCTATACATCGATAAAAAGCACATACTAACTCTTCCTTCTATGAACTATACTCTCATCACTTTGAATCACTATCCTCTGCTATTTCATGGTTTTACAACTTCCCAAACCACTGTAGGTTATTGTTCATTTGATGGTTGCCATCTTTTCTTTCATCTAAAATCACATGGGTTGTGTATTTCTACAGCTTGGGATCTCAGTATAAAACTTACCTCTATCTTCTAAGATCACATGACCTATCTAGTTATCACTTAGGGCATTGGAAAACTTGTAATCCTTTCAATTGTTCATAAAATTTCTTGTAGCATTGCTATAATGGCTTGGCCTTGAGGACTCTCCCTAGTATGTTGCCTTCTTTTAACCTCTGTTATACTCTTGCCATGCTAAGTTTGGCATTTGAGCTTAACACAATATTGGATTCCTTACTTTTGAGGTGGTCTTATGGCTCTATTATCAGATGAGGATAACTCAATAGGATTATCATGACTATTTATCTCACCCTGCAACCTATGCTTGTTTTGAGGAACTACACAAGACTTTGTTTCTACTTCAAAAATGACATTATTATTATGCATGATGATTGTCCTATGTGATTGCTGAAGAATCCCTGGTGAGAGATCATTAGTCTCGCTATATGACTGGGTGATGATTGTCCTCTATGAGTTTTCTATACATCATAATTTTATGAAGCATAACAATGATATAAAATTACACAATCTATGGTTGTGTTCCTTGTTTCAATGGCCTTGAAAAATAATGTGTGGACACTAATTGTTTAATACTCTCACAAAGCTACTAGGATGACAATATTTATGTATTATCATTTAATAAAACCTGATTCTAACCTTGTACCGTTGTTGAAGACTCTTAGTAAGCACTGGTAGTATAACTGCAGTTAGAAACACCTCAAATGCTACCCAGTAATGCTACCTAGTAATGTAGTTAGGGATTTAAACCATTATATCTGCTGCAATGACTATTCAAACAACTCAACCTCCTTTCTTAATAATTCGGCCAGCAATTAGATTGTATATTAATTAAGAAATAAATGGAAAGGATGAATGGTTTTTCTCACGACAACCAAGGTAGGTTAAGATTCAAGGATTTCTTTGAATTTTCACCAAATGCACACAGCAGATGAAAGCTTCTATTGTTAGAAAACATGCTTGACTTATAAACTCATATATATTGTATGAAACAAATTAGGTTTCCAATTCCAACATTCAACATAGAAGTAGCCATATTTTGTTCCATAGTCACCTAAGAAGGGACAATAAAAAACATTATGTCCATTTAATCCCTAAATCAACCATTACTTGACTTTCCTTCCCTATTGCTCACAGAAGAAAAGCACACACTTGATCCCGTTTTCCTCATATTTTCTATACATAGAGAACACAAATAAAAGAGGAGAATGCACACAATGAATTTCACTGCCAATATTCCTTCTGACATTTCATTGGAGTGTATACAAATTTAGGGAGTCTTTGAGCTTGAAATTGACAGAACAATTTGCAGAGAGCTAAAAAGAAACATATGTTTGGTTGAGGTGTTTTTTCCAAGCAATCTCTTTTTTGTGTGTGTGTATGCATATATATATATACATACATGTATGTGTGTATGTACATGTACATGCATATATGTGTATGTGTGTACGTACGTATGTATGTATGTATGTATGTATGTATGTATGTATTATATATACATATGTGTACATGTGTGTATGTATGTATGTATATGCATATATATATGTATGTACATGCACATATATGTGTATGTGTGTATGTATGTATGTATGTGTGTGTATGTATACATGTGTATGTATGTGTGTATGTATGTATGATTGTGTGTATGTATTATATATACATATGTGTGTACATGTGTGTATGTATGTATGTATATGCATATATATATGTATGTACATGCACATATATGTGTATGTGTGTATGTATGTATGTATTATATATGTATGTGTATGTGTGTATGCATGTACATGTATTATATATACATATGTGTATGTATGTATGTATATGCATATATATATGTATGTGCATGCACATATATGTGTATGTGTGTATGTATGTATGTATTATATATGTGTATGTGTGTATGCATGTATATATATATATATATACATATGTATGTGTGTATGTATGTATGTACTTGAGTATGTACATGTACATGAATATATGTATGTATATGTACGCACGTGCATGTATATATATATATATGTACATATGTGTACATGTATGTATATAGACATACATACATATACATACATGTATATATACATGTGTACATACACACATACACATATATATGCATGTACATACATGTACATACACACATACACATACATATATAATACATACATACATACACACATACACATATATGTGCATGTACATACATATATGTACATACATATATATATGTATATACATACATACATACATACACACATGTACACATATGTACATACACACATACACATATATATGCATGTACATACATGTACATACACACACACACACACACACACACACACACACACACATATATATATATACATGTGTACACACATGGACTCCCACATACATACATGTGTACATACATGTACATACAAATATATGCACATGTACATATGTATGTATACACACATACACATATATATACATGTATATACATGTATATACATGTACACATGCACTCCCACATACATACATGTGTACATACACAAATGTATTGAAAGTCTCAAATTTGGAGTTGTCAAATTTAGATTATGTTATCTACATTGTTGCAAAAGGTGAACTATTGAGTTAAGTTCATTGGAGAAAAAAATAAATTAAATATGATGAAATAAAGGTCATTCCATGCTTACAAGGCCAAGGTTTCTAATCAAACATAGCATTCCCGAGGCCTAAATTCATCTTTGATGAAAGAAAAAGATGATATCAAAGGAGATATTGTGCCTACAAAACATGTGTACAATGTTTATATTTTATTCCTAAGGAATTTATTTCAAAGAATTTTAACTTTATTACTTTAATATGTTTTAAGTTAGATCGAAAAATTAAGGAAATGTTAACCTTTTTATTTAGTGTTTGATTTAAAAAATAATTGATTACAAAGAAAGGCTAGATATATATGTGACCAATTGTAATGAAGAGTATTTTTTTATTTTGATCAAAATTTTAGTATAGAGTGGTTGAAAGGATAAATATATTTTTTCCATATTTATTCTTGGTCGAATATTACATGCATCTATGATTTAATAGGTTCACATAGAGATAGATATAAAGTTTGAACTAGATCTCATTAGATACATTTAAATTTAAAAATGTTTTCTAGTTTTGAAACTTGAAAATTTTACCTTTAATTTAAATATATATATATATTTAGTTTTGAAAAAAATTCAATTTAAATTTGTTTAGTTCATCATGTAATTTTGTTTTAATGATATGCAGATCTCTATCTATTTATATATATCATGGCCGATGAGGGATCTCATCATTCCCCTCGTTCTGAGCAAGAAGCTCAAACTAGATCAAATATATTTCAGGATAGTATTGCTAGATTGGGCAATGCTCTAAAATGTTTAGAGCAAAAAATTCACAACTCCCCCAATTTGGCTAATCAAGATATATTAGTCACTATTAGACAAGAGATTATTAAGATGATCGAGACAATTCGATCATACAATCCTTATGATGAAATCAGCATTGAGAAGTTTTACTTTTCTCTTGCCATGAGTGTTACTGGCACAGTGAAACATAGAGAAGTTGCCAAATTAGTTTCAGGTGAAAATGTGTTATCCATGTTCCCATTTTATAGAGGAAAAAATAAAATTAGAGGATATGTGGTTACGAGGTGTGAAGATCCTCTTGTTGTGCCATTCATATACCTTAGATGGTTGGCAACACATCATAGATGGCCTCACAATGACGAGCTACCATTGTATTTTGTCAAATAGTTATATGCAAAATTTCATTTACATATAGAGGTGGACTACACGTCTTATCCTGAGCATGCTGGCCAAGGTAAAGGTTGTTTTTCTGACAAACCACAGTTTAGACCTTCAAATTTGCCACCGCCTATGGACAAGAGGGCATTAGTTGGCACAAACCTTTTGGTTTTACCAAAACGTTTGGAATTGGCAATAGTAGGGGAGGTAGCAACAGGCTCCACTCAGAGTCAATTTTTTGAAAACATTGCCTCTATTACGATGCAAATTGATCATATTTCATCTGATCGAGTTGGTAGATACTTATTACACCCACGGATCAACCTTCCTCCCACTAAGGTTACATCTGCATCGTATGATCCATTTATTAGTGTCGATCTACCTACTCTTGCAAATGTCAAGCATATGACCCACACGAATCTGCATAATACGTGTAGACTCTCAATTTTGGATTTACTAGCAGCATATCAGGTTATCAGTGAGGACCATGGGATTTCTCTTGATAGGGTACCAGACTTTATTAGATAATGATATCCTCATACACATGCAAGCCACAGGGTGGCAAATGCAACTTAGGATATTCCACATTAGCCTACAGGATCCCATGCACATCATGTTTCTATTGATCCTTTAGCTTGTCCAGGTATTCGTCAGGATGTTACAGGTCACGTTGAGGCTACTACGACACCTGATCCTGTCCATGGGACATATAGTCGACTTCTTTTTGCTACTGATACTATACATGCTATAGAGCCCCTTGCGATGTCTTTACATTTTCGTGATCTTAGTGACATTGGTAGAGCCATCGAGCAGGCACAATAGGTACTTTCAATTTATAATTTAAATACATATATTTAAAATTGTGCTCTAAAAAATTATGTAATACATTTTAAAAACTTTTAGTTGTTTAACTCCTTATTGAAATTGTGTACTTGAAAATTTTAAGCAGTATGGTGATTTGCCAGACTTTGGAAATTTGGAGCATGATGGCGATCCCGCACAGTATGTAGATGAGGTACATTTAAATTTAATTTAAAAAAACTAATTACTCGATGTTTAAGTTTGAACACATTGAACTCAAGTACATTGTAATTTTAGATAATTTTGCATATATATGTAATTGAACACATGCAGGGGTTGGGACAAGGCTCAGGACATAGATCGGGATATTGGATAAGGACATGGATCCACACATCTTGGATCAGCAGAGCAATCAGTCCATGGATCGAGGGAGATATTGGGCTGTGGATCGAGGGAGAGATCGGACCATGGATCAAGGGAGAGGTCGAGGGAGAGATCGAGCCAGAGATCTAATGATTCTATTCATACCAGATATCCCTCTCTTTGAGATTTGTTTTATAGTATTACATGTTTGAGATCATATTATTACATGTTGTAGACACTTTTTATGATTTATGTATTGAACATTTGCACGTGTTACATACTTATGTTTTATGGTACACATATATATACTTGTTATGATTTACATGTCACATTCATACAGTTATGTTTTATGGTTTGAATCTAGGTTTGTTATATACGTGCATTATTATGGTTTGATGAACTCATTTACATTACATATATAAATACATCATGCATTAAATTAGTTTATGGTTTTATTTATTTAGCAAGGAACAAGTACCTTTATTTAAATTTAAATTATGGTTTGTTCAAATGCACTTGTTGTACATATAGATAACTTTACATTGTGAAATCAAAATGTTGGACTCCACTATCTAATGGTTTCTATTTGTAAATTTAAAAAGATGGACATGTATATGTAATTAATTTAAATAAATAGTTCAAATGAATTTGTCTTTAATAAATAGGTCAAGAAATAGAAAAAATTGAATGCAAATATGCTTGAGATTAATGCTATATATTTTAAAGTAGAACATAAAAATGCAATTGGAAATAGATGATAGTTAGATTGAATTCTTTAAAGCTCTAAATGTTCATTTTTAAAGTCAGTATAGGTTAAATACATTTAAATTGTGCATATATCATGCTATACATGAACCTAATTTCTAATTCAATATAATCTAATACACATGTTCATTTGAATGTGCATGCAAATAATTCTTGAACTAGATGATGAGCTATACTTGTGTCCAGTTGAATGTAAATGAAATCATATATATATATATATATTTTAAAGTGTTCACTTAAGAATGAACCATATAATTCAAACAAAGCATGTAAGCTATAAGTAGAGTTGAATGTAAATGAAATCAAATTTCTAGTCTTGAAAGTTTAAGAATTCCATGTGGAACATTTATATATATGCAATTGGAAATTGATATATATATTTAAATCTTGAAAGTCATGCACATTTAATATTAAATTAAAAATTGATGACAATTCTATATAAATTAAAAATTGATCAAGTAGATCTAGATCTTCCTAGATGAAAATTCTATATATAAATTAAAAATTGATCAATCCATATTTAATTGTACTGGAAAGATGGACCATTACATACATGGTCTCAAGCTATACATGGTAAACAAAGTTAAATTGATGCCAAAATGTAGCTATCTCAAGCACCCCAAACACCATCACTATGATTCACTACAATGTTCATATATTCCAATGCACCTTGAGGTGAACAAGAAAGACCAAACCAAGAGAACCTGGATACAATCTAACATTAACAAAATGGATAAATAATAGTTCTATACTTAAAAGATAGGAGCTAATGTTCTTAAGCAAATTTGGATTTTAAAGATGAAATCAAATTATAAGGTCAAGTGATTTTTTATTAGGAGATTGGATTTGAAATGGATGATAGTCCAGATTAAGGATAAGGTCCCTAGATGTTGAAAGCTTTGGGTGATGACGAAAGGACAATATGATGTATGGACTAGATTGAGACCAAGTAACCAAATTTTGATGTTCAAGTGATGTTTTTTTATTATTAAGGATGGAGAATGGATGTATGGTTGAGATGGATCTAGATGGATAATTTTTAAATGATTCTAGGACAATTATGGTTAAATGGGTTATTACTTGATAAAACTTGATCTTAACTTGATGATTAGGATGAGGGATGCTTACCTGATGAAAATAATAAAATTAGGATGTGATGATTAGGATACATGAAAATCCAGATGATCATTTAAAATTATTGAATGTCGTGCATTAGTAATGTATAAAAAATAAAGAAAACTAGAGACAACATTTATGTCTAGATTCTTCACCACTCAAACACCAAATCAACTAGATAATTATATAAGTTTGTGGAGTTGAATTTTCAAATGAAATGAAAGATTTGAATGCTAACTTAAGAATTCCGTAGAACATAAATAAATTTAAATGCAAAATTGGAACATAGACTAGGTTTTGTACAAATTGTTGCACGCATATATATATTCAATCTAGCTCATGTATATAAGTGGAGTTGAACAAATATTTAAATTCAAAGATTTGAAAGTGAAAGTTTAACAATTCCATGTCAAACATAAAAATTTACAATCAAGGAATATAGAGAGATGATATAAAGGAATTTCTAGAGATTCTCAAGAGTGAACTTAAAAGAATGAACCATGTCCAACATGTAAAAATGCAATTGGAAATATAGATGATTTAAAGGAATTTAGGCAAAATGTAAATGAAAACATTTTTAAAGTCACTAGGTTTTGTATCAAGCATATATATGATCTAACATACATGTCACATTCTAAAAAAAAACCCATTCTAAATCATGTCACATGTCCAATCAATACAAATATATATTATCTAGATTTGGAGTCATAAATGTGTACATATATCCAAAAAACAACTTAAAGCTCCTGGTACATAAAATCTGGATCCTCTCTATATTTAATTATCTCTAAAATCTTCTCATGATCAACCTCCACTTTTGTTTGGCATGTCCTCTTTTAGGTAAATTTTCTAAATTTATTTTTGTTAACAAAACTAAGTGACTGTAATGTAGAACCTTTTGTCCTGGCCTATAATTAAGAAATATAATACCATTTTTATCTATCTTTATTTGTTGATAATATTTTCCTTCAATAACGACTGATCCAATGGGATACTCTTGTCCATCACCATCTGTCATCAATTCGACCAATTTTATTTTTGGTTGCGTACATCTTAGTAGATAGTAATCTACACCTTCCGCATTTTTAGGATCTGCAACTACAACGAAAATATCTCCTGTACACACACCACATATTTACATATTTAAGTAAATTATACATTTAAAAGTTGTAAAAATTTATATTTTATATTTGAAACTTACTTAAACATATAATATATATATATATATTTAATCTTTATTTTAACTAAATTAATCAATTTCCATACCTGTAACAACTAAATCAGATACACATTCGTAATCAGCTGAATATAGTGGATCGTAGACATCGACATTGTCATCTTCAACAAAAGGAGGCATTGATATTAATTGTTTCATTTCCCATTGTGAAACATACCCATCTCTAATATTCTCACATTGATCAATATTTGCATTGTCCTCAATGCAATCAATACAAAAACATGATTTTTCTCTCACATTCATTGCATAAGGCCTACTACTCCCTGTTGTCATGATTTGATACAGATTTCTAATACCATGAATTTCTTGACAATTATAAGGATTTGATCGATCAATATCTATTTAAATTCAAACTTGAAAATTCAATTTGAAATCATGTATGTACTTGAACTTTGAAATTCAAATTTTTAACAAATTTTGACTAGACATACATACCTGTAACTTCCCAAAAATACCGTGTGTTGTATGTTGAGTCGCGAGCAGAAAAATGACTTTTGCACCATTCAACAATTTCGTTTGCATTCCGTATGGCATTACCTACAAGTTACACACAAGTTGGCACAATTTGTCACCTATTACTTTCAAGGAACTTAAAAGAATTTAATTTAGTTAAATTAAATATATATATCTAATCTTTTAAAAAATATCAAGCTAAATTGGACATATATATATATGGTGAAAACTTTACATACCAGCAAGTTCATGTTGACGAAGTGCACGCTTCACACATGCTCCTGCTCCATCGTGCTCTCCTTTTCCATGTCCACTCTCATAAAAATTCCACAAAAAATTGGTGTTGCGTCTAGCATGTTGACTGCTTAACCAAACAAAGGCTTTTGTAGACTTAAATTGTCCTGTGAAGTTACAAATAATTAAACACTTGAAAACCAAATTATCTTCAAAAAAGTAATTATATATATAGATTTAAACAATCAAACAATTTAAGTCTCAAAGTTAAAAGTAAATATAAATTAAATAAAATAATTTAAAAACCAATGTACTTACCAGCACATCCATCAGACCATATCCAGTGTTGTTCTTGATTTATGCCACATTGTCTTAGGTCTTCAAAAAACATTTTGAAACAATGAGCTACATAGCTTCTATCATGATTCGTATCATCACTGATATAAAAGTGAACCTCTTTGATGATAATTCTATCATCTTTGCTACTTTGTATTCCATCGACCGCTAACTCTGCATGCCTATAGCAAACTTGCACGAAGATTGCAACTTGCTCTAAATGATAATATTGACTTTGGATCTCAGTTTGAGGACTAAATGTATAGTTCTCAGAGAAATCTACAATAGAGAGAATACAACCTGGTGGAAAACAATTCTTTGAATAACGAAATTGCTTAGCTTGCCATCTTGCACCATGACAATGTTGGATATGTGGATATATGATATTGCGAAATTTACTCATGAATTCATTGTAAGGCAATCCACTCTCTTTGAGAACAATTTTTTTGGCCTCAACTCCTGACTTCGTTAAGTATGTCTCATATTCAAATCTCTTCCAAGTAACTTGCATTTCATTATTGTCAACATGTAAAAGATTCTTCAAATCTCCACAATCATTACATACATTTTTTATACACTAAACATTGAATTCATCCGAATTTTCTGATTTTTCACATAGAAGAGACTTCACAAATTGTGTTGTGCTTCCAGGGATGGCTAAATTTTGATCAATTGTTGCCATAACTTTTCTATATGATTGTAGGTGTAGATCAAATTCAACATGATTTCGACAACAACAAGTTTCACGTACTTTATTTATACGTACAAATGATGGTCGTAGTGTTTCAAACATCCTTTGACAAATCTTCACATTTAAAAATTCTTGTTTAAATGCTTCAAAAAGTTCACTTTGTGTTGTATCTATAAAATGTTTTGGATGAGAAATTTTTGTACCATCATCACCTATTATTTGTATAGTATCCCTTCTATTGGAAGAAACACAAGAGTGGGTGGTCCAATATTCAACTACTTGTTTCTTTACATCTTCTAAAATTTTGTCTTTTCGAGGAACCCTACAAATATTTACCTATTTTTTCTCAATTTTTCCATCTATTTCATCTCTCTTTTCAATATATCTTTGAATAGTTCTCCTAGAAGCATTTAGTAATTCAGAAATTGCTTGAACTTGTCTTCTATGTGATAATTTCTTACTAGAAATTGCAGTCATCAATGCTCTACGTGCAACACTTAAATCACTAGATCAACTCTTCTTTTCAATAAATTCTAATGCTTCTTGCAGGTTTTCAACAATTGTTTGTTTTAAATCTGATGACCTTTTCATATTATCAACCCCTAACAACTCCAAAATAGGGGTCATTTCTTTTTGTCTCAATAACTTTGCAATTAACTATGCTCTTCCAATTAGAGATTTCTCTTCAAAAAATTCATCCCATATTTTTTTAGAGTGTAATTTTAATGTGCTTTCAGATAACATATCTTGAGATGAAATATTATTGAAAAGAGAATCTTCATCCATCTCCATCAAATTTTCTATACCATAGTCCAAAACATTTATATTAGTACTAGGTTTAGTTTGTTCTTGTACTTGTACGTCACCTTGATCATCAATATTTTTCATGGGTTGTTGTTCAGTAGATGTTCCTTCATCCACTTTTCTCTTTCTTTGTCTTACTCGTGTTTGATCATACTTCCTCGATCTAGCCCTTAGATTTTCCATCACAAATTACACTCAAATTTGAATGATTGCCTACATACAAATTTGTACACACATAAGCTTTCCATGAAACATGTACATGTAATATAGCATAAATATTTTAAAAAGCTTGTAACTAAATGCAAAACATAAACATAAAATATTTAAACAAAAAAAATTAATAAACATAAATATGCAAAACATAAAATATTTTTAATTGAATAATAAATATGTTTCTACAAATATTTATTTGATGTTAATATTTTAATAAAAAAAATACTGAAAAAAAACTTCAAATGCATTTTTTATAAAAACATAATCAATTAAATAAGTTGAAGATCAATACATACCTTAAAAATATCTCAACTCTTCTCCAAATGCCTTTTTTTTTTGTTGAAATAAGTCTTGTAAATTTCAGAAATTATAAACCTTCTAAAATGTCGAAATAAACCTTCTTTAATCAAAAACAGTCGAGAAATTTTTGAAATATTTGTTATTTTTGAATTTTTTTAATTTGAGAAATTAGAAAGAAAATTATTTTATTTTATTTCAGTTATTTTCAGCTGAGTACTTATCGGTCAATAGGTTTTCGACCGATTAGTTTTCGGCCGATCCATTGCCGGTCGAGAGGGTTTCGGTCGAAACCTTATTGGCCGAAAACAAGTCGGCCAAAAATATCTAGTTGGCATCCTACATGGCAGCCAACTCATCATTTCTCAAAATTTTCTGAAACATTCATCTTTGGCAGAGTATTTCTCTAGTCAGATTGATATTTTTGCAAAAAATAAAAATACCCTTTTGTAGAGCTTGAAGTGTAGAATCCAAATATATAATTTTTATAATATTTTTATTAGTTTTAACATGTTTTAACTTTAAAATAATGCAATTAGGTTTTTTAAATAAAAAAGAGGCTGATTAGATATTAAAAAAAAGATAGTTTAAAACTTATTAAAATGTTTTAAATCTTAGATGGGGCATAAGAGGAGAGAGTCTACTTCAAAAGGGTTTTTTCTTTTTTTGAAAATGATTAAAAAAATGAAATTAGTTTGTGGTCCATGAAAACTGTCAAATTTTGACATGTTTGACTTTAAAACGTTATTACGAGAAAAATATACATCAAAATATGATTTTTTTTTTCATGCACAAGATATTGAAATTACCTATTTAGAAAAAAAAAATAGGGAGAAATCTTTTTTTTTCATTTTGTTTCTTTACGGCCCATGAAGTCACTCTTTTATGAAATTTTCAGCATTCCAAAATTTGTCCTTAAATTGATCAAAACATAATAAAAAAAAATTAGATTTTTTTTTTAAAATTACAGGAATAAACTACACCAAAAGTTCTACATTTCATTAGTTTACACCATTTTGAAATTCAAAACATAAAGACCACTTTTATGTGGTCGAAGTTCAAATTTTTTTTTGTTGTTGGCTGATTCCTTTATAAAGTGTGACACAAGTTTGTGCTTTTACCTGAGAATTTGCAATGTAATACATAGTGGATCATATTAGTTTTTGGTGAAAGCTGAGGATTGTACTTATTTTATCAGTCGTAGGAGCCTAATATTTGGGGTGTGATTTTGTGAGCATTCAGATGATTCAAGAGTTGAAACCTTGAGGGAGTACATGTTTTTATATGATTTATGATGATATAGTTGATTATCAGTTGGGATATTCTTGGTATAGTTTTATAGGTTATTTTTCGAGTTAGACTTTGATGATGATAAGTACACAGGTTGTTTTTTATTTTAAGGACATGGGTTGACATGCTCGTGGAGACTTGGAGTCTTGCATGGGTGATAGTTGAGTGCAGGTATAACATTGGCTATGATTATGGTGTCATGGATATGTACGCATATTTAAGCATTTGCATGACATGATCATGTATGTGGTTGTTTGCTGGTGATATGGTTTGGTGTTAGGAGGTTGACTTTATATCCTTGATGATTGATTGGTTCCTTGACTATTGATAAGTAGGAGGTATTTTCCACATCATGTCAAATAGTTTGACTTGTAAAACTACATAGTTGAATCCTAATAGAAATATCACAATTTGACACACTATGGAAAATAACTCCTACTCATGAATTGATGAGTTAAAGGGGCTCTATAATGAATGGTTTATAAGGCACAACACTTGCTAAAGGTTTTGCAAATGGGGTTGCAAGCTAAGTGAGCTTAACCTTGGGGAAAAATATATGGTTAAGTGTGCTTGAGCAGGAGTAGTATTGGGATGGGTGACTTCTTGGGAAGGCCTAGTGCTTCACCTCTATGAGCATCACCTGGATGCAATGAGTGCTAAGTGGACCATTCATTATCATGAGAGATGGGTTCTTGTGAACCACTACTCATGAAACATGGATCAATTAGTTTGACTCATAAAACTACATGGTTGAATCCTTGAGTATTTTTACTCATTTGTGGATATGTTTAGCAAATCAATTTTTTGGTTGATTTGGTGTTTGAGTCTTGATGTCTACAGGATTATCTTCTTTAATATCTCAATTTGTAGGTTACTAATGTGATGATGAGTTTGCATGTTTTAGTGTTTGATATCTATGAGTTATGTAATTCTTGGGTATGTGCAACTCATTAGTTGCAGTGGGATAACTTAGTGTGGACCGTTTATATCCACAAAAGTGATTCGGTGTTTATGCATACTTTATTAGTTAGCCTTGTCTGTGGTCATTTGTGCATTGGTATGTTGCTTTGGGATGAGAGAATGGATGGTTAGAGTATCTGTTTAGTTAGTTGTTGGGACTTGTAGAATGTTATTTTATCATGATGTCATAATAGCTTAACTTCATTGGTTACACTTTTAAGTGGGAGCTTTTGATAGTAATGATATGGCAGTGTAGGATTGGTTCCTAATTGTTTGATGGTATTTGTATCTTCTTCTCTTGGAGATCTTAGTTCTACTTGGTATGATTGGAATTTCAGTTGCATGTGTCGACCCAGATGATCTTCATGGAAGAGATGGTTTTCATGATACCATGTGTAGTTCGGTATAACGGTTTAGTGGGAGTTGTTGGAAATGACATGGATTCATCATTGGTGATGGATGATCTTCTTTATTGTTTTTGGATGCCTTGAAGGAGCTCTTAGATTGTGTTGTTACAAAAGAGTTCTTTCACATTTATAGGTTCACTATTGGGAGATGGTTATCTCCATGCACGATTGGAGATGTTGATTCTTGGTTTAGAGTGTGATTATTATTTTGTCATTGTTTACTTTTGATACTATTTTATAGTTTTGGCATGATATATGTTCTCTTTAGACCAAGATGTATGAATTGTTGCATGTGATCTCCTAGGAGTATATGGTTAGATCGTGATGTCATGGTGGGTTCTTGATTTTGTGGTTGGAGCTTTGACATTGATCTTCTTGGTTCTCTTGGTATTGAGTACATTGGTATTTTTCTTAGGAGCTTCATGACGGTGTGGTGTTGCATTTGGAGCTTAGCATGGATTGATTGGTTGGAGGTTCTCGTGGATACTTGGAGACATGGGTGAGGTTGGAGTTCTCTTGTGATTAGAGACACTTTCTTGAGATGATTACTCTTTGGAGGTTTCAACATGGAGATTGAGGAGCTTTTGCTAGATATGGACATGAGTTCATGATGGACCCATAGAGGAGATTGTTCTTGGAGTGATTCATGATGACTTGGTTATCCTAAAGAAGCATTCTCATTTCCCACTCTTGGTCTACTCAGTGGTTTATCATCTCATAGGTATTGTCCATCCTATTTTTAGATGTAAATTATGTTTTATGCTTTATCTTTCATAGATATGGAGCTTGAGCTATGGTTAGTTCTGGAGGATTCATTTTGAGGGATGGTTAGCATGGTTATCTCCTTGTGCATATTATTTTATGTTATCATCCATTGATGAGGAGTTTAGGAGATAGTTGTTGGGTTGATTTCCTGATATGGGAATGAATACATTGAGTTTGATCTTCCTTGTTAGAGAAGCTTAAATCCATGTTGTTATTACATGATTCATATGTTGTGCTTGATCTATGAGATTGAGTGATTGGGTGTTATTGAGGATTTTCATTTGGGGTTATAAGGAGATCATACTTGACACAACATATCACTTTTAAGGTGTTGGTAGGACATGTTATGGTTTACAAGTTCTCTCTCTTCATTTTATGGTTCCTTCCTAGAGGTTCATGTTCATATGATTTGGGAGGATGGTGGTGATATGTTGTGAGAGATTTTGTAGTTGTTTATGTTGTATGTGTGGATCATCGTGATTCTTATCAGTACTTTATTGTTGATTATTTATCACACCTTGATATTGTGTTGATTAGTAGACTTGATATGCTTTGACATTGCCTATGTAGAGGGAGTTCTTGGATATGTATTTTATTCATTGATTGGTTTGATACAAGGAGCTTGTGATTGTGGCTTATGGGTTGCATATGTTGTTGGCATAAATTTACTAATGTTATTGTACCTAGGAGGTATGGATGGTTGGATGTATTAGCGTGTGTTGTGGATACTATTTCTAATCATGTGGGTTTTTACCTTTGACAACAAGTTGGTTGGAGCCATTGTTATCACTTGGATTTGATGCTTGTGTTCTTGGATTGGTATATCTTCACCTTGGCATGTTCCTTTTCTTCCATAGGTAGCATGTTGGAGGATGAGAGGTTTTTTTTCTTGAGATGGTGGTCACTTTGGTTTTATTGTAGATATTTTGATGGTGTGCAAAAGCATGTTAGAGATTCATGTGATTACATGTATGGGTATGACGTATTTCATTGATTGAACCTTGTGTATTTTATAAAACAAGTGAGAGAATGTTGGGATATGATGTTGTACACCATTGCATAATTTGATTTATCATAATGTTGTAATTAAATAATTATTTAGTTGTGGTACACCTAGGAGGTTGGTTAATCACACTAGGTAATTATTTGGGGACCACTTATATGTTGTATTGTAACATTCGATTATTATTTAATGTAAGAGAAATGAGATAATAATTTAATATTGGGGAAAACATTTAATAAAGTAAAATCTTAGCACCCAATATTAAATTAGGGGTCAATTGTTTTGTATTCACATGGTTTTGTGGTACATGGTTTTATTTTACCACTTGGTTGTATTTGTATGAGTTTGAGTCTACAAAAGCAAGCACATGTTTAGTGGTTAAGGTTGGCTAGGTGAGTGGGATGTCATTTTTGAGTCTTTCTGAAGAGTGCATACGTGAAGTATGACATGGGCTATGTGGATTCATGCTTGAACACATGGGGGATGCATTAGAGAGACTTGATGCTTCAAAAATATTCATGGTAACTCATGTAAGTGCATGTATTGTTTATTTGCTAAATAATAGATGGAGTATGGATGCTTTTGGAGGCCGGATTTTTGCCTCTCAAGGGTTTTCCTAAGGTATATCTTGTGTTATCTTGTGGCTTGTCTATTTGATCTATGCATTATGGTTATTTTGTAAGCTTCCATGCATGTTTTTCTCTTATGGGGTTATGTAGAAAATGGATTAAGAAAGTGGGTATTATGCATTATTTCCTAACAGAGATGACAAGGTTGCCCCTTTTGCTATGATAGGTCACTTGAACAACCCTAAGGCATCTTAGGCAACCTTCTAGTTGAGGATCTACAAAATGTGTTTGAGCATGTACAAAGACTTGGAACTCAATTTGAGTGTTGAACAAGATGGTCATGGCGCTAAATAAGTTATGAGATGTCATCAAGATTAAAACTAGTGAAAGAAAATATAATTCACACCTTCGTGCGATCATGATCTAGATCATCAAATAATAATTAAATTTCACTTACAATTTATAGATAAAGAAACCATTTACTTAAAAACCTTAAAGCACTCTCACACAATAGTGTAAAACATAAAAGAAAAATCCAACAAATGCACTTTTCATCCCTATAAGGTGGAAGCATTCTATTTGAAAAAAATCATTATACTTTGATTCATAGTTAAAGACCTTCACAATCCAAGGTCTTCAAATTCATAATTTAATTAATTTGTATGTACCCTCTCCAGCCGGAAAAATAATTGCATCCTTACACAAATTGGCATCCCGCTGCACATAACTTTTTTGATGTGAACTTGCATTTTGTCAAAAAAAAAAAAAAAAAAAAAAAAAAAATTAATGGATGTGTTTTCTCCCACACAAGTGTAAGCATCATATGGGTCTCATCAGAAATTATGCATATGGCCCACCAGTTAAAATAGGCGTTTCTTTAAGACAATTCCTAAATAGCCAAAAGCTTGTTTGGGTTCCACTTGGAGAAAAGACAAGAGAACATAAAGTATTCATAACATATAAATTATTGAGTTAACTTAATTACATACATCCTTTATCATCCTATTGCTGAAATGTTTTAGATCTTATCCATTGACCATAATATTCGTTTACCTCCTTCAGAAAAGTAGGCTTTAAAAACCCTCGGACAATAACACAATAACCAACTTGGTAACTTCTTAGATTGAAAATTAGATTTCCAATAATCCATACAGCTTACAATGATAAAAAAGAGAAAAGAGAAAAATATCCCAAGTGAAGTCGTCCTCCACCTTCTGATAAAACTGTAATAGTCACATGGCCCATGACTAGACATTAATGTAACATCTTCAACAGAGAAAAGCAAAGGATTTCTGCAGGCTGACCCTCCTGGCTCAGAGGACCACACAATATTTTGCGAGCATTTATCAATGGATAGGTACCTATTGATTGGTAGACGTATAGAAAAGAAATATTTTGTCCTCCATCATTGCCATACTAGCAGTTTCAGAACTTTCTTATTATTACAGAAACTGTACATCACACTGATGTCTGCATCATAATTGACACCATGTATACGCAGAGTCAATACTCATTCTTTGATGTACATAATCAACAACGCGTATAGCAATCACCTGGCCAATTTTTATGGCATACAGTTATGGGCATGCATCAAGTCTAGGCTCAAAGGGAAATCCCACTAAATGGAAGTCCCTCTTCCTGGGAAAAAATGGATCAGATGGAAGCCATTGCCATGTGTTCCTGCAGAGATCATGAACAAGGACATGGGGATTTCTGTGGGTAGTGATGTATATTTGATTTCCTAGGCCTGAGCAAACAAATGGGGGATAGAATGCTAGTGGTGCTGAAAAAACCCTGCAGATTTCAATGGGTGCTGTCCTGATTTCCACCCACTCCTTTCTACCAAGATCAAGCTCCCATATAAAAATCCTTCCCGCAGAGTCTTCTGTTTCAGCTTGATCCAGAACTCTTCCAATCATCAGAAGCCGGC
This sequence comes from Sequoia sempervirens, assembly GCA_007258455.2. Taxonomy (NCBI): domain Eukaryota; kingdom Viridiplantae; phylum Streptophyta; class Pinopsida; order Cupressales; family Cupressaceae; genus Sequoia; species Sequoia sempervirens. Next base: position 403,167,782 of record VDFB02281492.1, on the reverse strand, counting down.
CACAAGATTCAACCAAAGAGGGCGATGCTAATGAAGAAGGCATCTGCACTGTCAGCTCAGACCAACTTTCAGTAGCCAGATCAAAAACTACAATACCATAAGGGAGCTCTGTAATGCAATAGAAGAGGTTATTACACCATACTCCTGGATCAGACCCAAACTTGGCTTCTGCCAATGGCTTACCACAGATCTTCCATGAATTTTTTGATGAATCATAGACCTCTGTCAAGAGCTCGTATGTATAGGGACTCGTGGTTAGCAACCCGTTTTCTCCAGAGACCATGATCTTGTAGCAATTATTTGATGAATCCACGATCATGCCGACCTTGTGGATAAGACTGACTTGTAGCATTCTAGGCAGATACCTTAGAGTTTTGGTGATGGGATTGCAGATTGAAAGGACTCTGCATTCTGCAACTTGATTGCCAAGGCAAAGGAGGCTCCCTGATACTGCTAAAATGGAAGTACAGGGTGATATTCGCAGCGGTCCATTTTGCAGCTTTATACTGTTGTTGGCAGGCCTTATGATGGTGTGCCATTTGCTCATTGATGGATCATAGGAACATGACGCTCTTCCAATTGTGCAGAGGATGAACCATGGCTTTGGAGTACAGACCCTTGACAGGGCAGTCTGAAATCTTTTTGATTGAACCAGAAAGTTCCATCTCCTGCAAACACAACGAAGACGAAGTATGCTTGTGAGGGGCAGATATGAGAAAATTCTGTCCATTAAATCCTCTGGTAGAGCACTCCATATATTTACTCCGTCACCAGCAATGGAGCTTGATTCATTGTTACTATGGTTAGATTCAAAATCAGCTGCCTGATCCCTCGTAGACTTATTAGGCCAGCATACCGCATGGGTAATTCTATACCATTCTGCCAACATTGAGATGAAGTCGTAGCAGAAAACACCCCCTCTCCTTATTCTTGCAATTGAAAAATGGGTAAAAACCTTCAAATGGCAACTGGTGAATAAGTTGGCTAGTAATGCCCCCTCGTTGTTAGCGGCAGTCAGTGAAACAGACAAACTAGCTTGCAATTAGTCACACCCTGAAATTCCGTTCCTATTGTCCTGGCACCCGAGGCAGAGCTTCTGAAAATTGCCTTGCAATTAGTGATGCCCCTGAGCCTTTGGTTACTCTTGAAATAGTACCCTAGGCAGTACTTTCGGAATAATAAGAGTAACGGCAGGCAGAAATGTTACCTCAACGCAGAGATGGATAAGAAAACCATGCTCTGTACTCTCCAATACCTCTTGAAAGTAAACCAAGCACAAACAATAATGATGAACCTTCAAAAACCCAAAAAATCAATTTCTAACTCATTTAGAGAAAGGTATCAGTCAAAAGTTTTTTGCTTTTCAATGCAAAAATTCTCCTCAATGATATGAAATATCAAACAAAAATTTCATGACAAAATTGATGTTTTCTTCTGATGATCCTCAGCTCTCAGTAGTATGACCCTTGCTCCTGGGATAAAAACCCTTAAACCATTAAAAAAAGCACAAAACAACCATGTACTATTTGAGTTTTATGCTCTCTCTGGTGTCATCATCCTGACAATACCAAGTCAGAACTTCTCAAGCAGACAGAGAATCAGACTCTAATAATTCAGCTATTCAATGCATCCTTTCCTCTCACCAGTAGCAAAATCAATCCCTCATCTCAATACAGAAAAATACAATCATTGAAAACAAAATACAAATTATTTAAACTTGATGCTCTGCAATTTCCATACTCTCTATCTTTGCCACCAAAATATTGCCAAAACTAAATCTCAAATATAATCTCACCCCGCAGAGCACAACTATAGCTGAAAATCTCAACCATGCATACAGAAAGTATCAAACATGGAACAAATATGTGCCTCCCTCACTCAGGACAGAGAATTCATCAATCTCTCAATGAAAGCTTACACCATCAAAATCAACACACAGCGCTCATAAACCCAAAAACCCCTGCAACCTCTTTAATACTGAATGGCAGCTACCGATCAATAGCAAAATTAAAAATCAAACTTCCAATCTAAAAAACCCAAAGGATTAAAAAAAATTAAAAACAAAAATCATCTCAATTGGAATAGCCCAAACTTGAGAAATACATGCTCTGTGCTCCTGATCAGCAACCAGCCACCATAAACAGCCCTCAAAACTACATGGGTATCATCCTTAAACATCCATTATCCTCAGGCCTGCAAAAACCCCAAACCCCAAGAATTTTTTTTCCCTCGAAACAAAAATCAGCAAATACTACCATCAAAATTTTAGATTACTCCTTTAAATCAAGCAGGAATTCAAACTAGAGCTACAAATGTATATGAAACAACAATCGGAGCCCAGAGGAAGGTACAATACCCAAAACAAAAACTAAAGAAATGGAGAAACCTAGAGATGAATCCAGTTTTAGACCAGATGACACAGAATTCCAAGTACAAAACTCCTTAAATTCACTAAGCTTTGTCATAAATGGATGGACTACAATTTCTTCATTCTTTCCCAAAATCCGAGGAAATCTGAGGGTGCAGAGAGATGATCAGAGAATCTATCAATACATAAAGATAAGTTCCTGAAAAATTTCCAGATATGAGAATCTATGACTACTCACAGACAGATGCACAAAATAAACCGCTACCATCTGCAATTATATGACGACCACGATGATGATCAATCCACACTTCAAATAATTCAAAACTCTTAACCAAAGGTACGTAAAATACGGGGAAATTATGACGTCACGTAATTAAAATCTCTCGTTCTTTTTTAACTCGACACGACATTGGCCAACGATAATCCCAATTTTAGCCAGCTTAACAACACACCCCTAATTTTCCCACAACACGACAAAGACGCTGAAAGCGACAGCGTGACGTGGCGAAACTAGCAATCATTGAAACGGAAATAATCGCCACGTAAACATCTTTCCACGTGGCAGGAAAGCTACGGCCCTCAGGGGTTTCTAAATTTTGTGACGTGGGGGGCCCTTATTGGAAGAGAGCACATGAGGCTGCACGAATCTTATCTGCTATGTGTATTTTCAATGGTTTTCATGGACTTTTTTAATAATTTAATTTAATTACTTGGGTTTAGGTTTAAGATGTGGGGTTAGGTTTTGGGGTTTAGTGAAGTTTTTATTAATGAAGAGTGGGTGAGAAAGGGACACCACAAAGAGGATGGGTACGTAAGGTCAAATTCCCAAGGGGGAGAAAATTGATTGATTTGATGGGTATGGGACCCACCCTTGGAATAAGATAATAATGCTTAGAAGGAAGGGAATGCTTTTATATACATGGTAATGATGTGTATTGTGGAGGGCCCTTCCCACTAACCTATCTCATCAATGTTTATTCCACTTACTTCACCTCTCTCTATCTATCTATCTCCATTGATGAAGCAATGGTACAACTGCTAAACAAAGTTTAAGAGAGTAATTAGCTCTTTGTTTGAAAGGGAACACAAAGATTGGATTTGGCCGGAAACAAAGAGGCCTTTGTAGAATGATTTTTGTGTGGGTACTTGAATGGCATAAGATCTGCTAGAGTGCTTACTAATAGACATGGTAGCCCCATCCTTCTCTTGGATTTATGGGCCTTTGTCTCCATCTCCAATTATTTATAGGGTGTCTTCTCTTTTAAGAGCAAGAGTCTTACAAATGGGGCCAGGTAACTTGGGAGAGTAAGGGTTTGCATATCAAATCAATTAGGGTTTATGAAGGTTATATTGATTGGATGTTTTGCCTTCTTAGATTATGTTTAGATTATGTTCAACTTATATTGTAATATAAGTTTTGGGTTATTTTTTATCAAACTAGAGTACAAGATTTTGACTTTTATTTAGAAAGGTCTTTTAAATTTAAATATGTAAAGTGGATTGAGCTACTTTTTGTGTAAGAATTTCATATTTTTTTTTAATTTAGAAGGGTCTTTCAAATCTAAAATTCTAGTAAAGTTGAGCTATCTTTTCTGAATTTTTATTTCCTATTTCGTTTGTAAAAGATTAGAAAGCAACTTGGTCATGCTATTTGGTACACTTGAATAACCTTAAGAAGTTCACTAGCCTTTATTTTCACCCAAGACCATACATGGAAATAGACCTCTCTTAGCCCTTTCTTAATTCCATCAAGATCCCAAATTCTATATTTTAAGTTACTCAATCTATTAACTAATGACAAATTGAATGTTTTTTATCTAAGATTATTATGTTAGGAAACCTCATCCATCACCATCTTATAATGGTTTCCTACATATCTCTTCTTTATTTATTGACACCCACAAAAAATCCTTACATCTAACCTCCCTACTCTCCCACCCTTGATAGCCTCAAACTCATTCACACCCCCACTAAAACCAAGTATCTTCCCTCCTCTAGTCATCCACCTTCAATCCCTAAATACCCCCTTCTTGTCAACCTATATCCTATAAGGGAATAGTCATAGGTGGAAATAGGAATTGACTAAGTATTAGAAGGATGCCCTAAAGTTCCTAATAGGGCTAGGGAACCTTACTCTAAGTCTCCCTCCATGCCACCAAGTCAAACAAGAATCAAATCTTGCTCTCCCACCTATGAAAGATCACTTGTTGGATCTAACATGGGAAGTTGAGCTTTGCTAATAGGAAATTAGTACAATGCTCTTCATCCTAATGAGGGTGCCCTCCTTCCCTCATCCTACTGAAGTGTAATTTCAATCATGGAACATTAGGAGACTATCAATCCTTGCTTAAAAATACTAAGCTAAGAAATTGGTGTTGAACAAACATATCAGTGTGCTGTTTTTTCAAGAGATGAAAATAAAGGATACCAAATTGAAAGTTAATTACAATCCATATAGAAAGAAGGTATCATTTTCCATACCAACCACCATGAAGGTAGTGGAGAGTGGTTCTTGAATTGGATCCCTATCTAGCTAAAATTCTTATTTCTTTCAATTCTAGCCTTTTGAAACTATTAGGTTTAGGGCACGTTCCTTATCCAAGGTTGCTTGATTAGTTTATGTTTGTTATATGATCTTCATACCCCATTTGCTAGATCCCAGTTATGGGACTAGATGAGGACCAACCTCCCCATGGTCAATTAGGTATTTGGAGGTGACTTGAATCACATTTACCATATTTGGATTAGCAACTCTCAAAGTTTGAATGTTGGGATTTTTTCCATAGATCCCTTAGTATTTTTGGTCCCTTATTGGCTAAGTCTCTAGTGGCATCCCACATTAGTCCAAATAAAGTAATTTTAAAGAGGGTTACTTCAAAAAATTAGGTACACTAAATGATTTCTATGTCTCCCCTAACCTCCACATTGCTCACAAGACCTTTGGGCATCTTGCTCATCTAGACATATATTCCACCCTTTCAAATTACATCCTTATCTTTACCTCTATTAGTTTATTCACCCCAATGGGAGCCCCAATCATTTACCCTTTAAATTTAATGCCACTTATCTCATGAGGAAGGATTGCATTATGGTTTGGTTCCCACTTGGAATGGAGAGCCCAAGGCTCAATGGTTTGTTTGAATTAGAATATTTGGCTTGGCAACTCTTCCCTCTCCATTCCAATTTGATGCTTGAGATTTTTCTCATAATTCCCTTGGTATTCTTGCACTCTAAGTCTCTAGCATTATTCCATATTCGTTCACATAAAGTAATTATAGAGAGGGTCACTTAAGAAATTTAAGTACATTAATTTGCTATTGTATCTCCCTAACTCAATATTACTCACAACAATTTTGGTCATCATGTTCATCTTAATATGTATGCTACCCTTTCAAATCACCTTGTTATTTTCACCTCTATTAGTTTATTAACCCTAATGAGAACTCCAATCATTTATCCTTTAAATTAATGATGTTAGCCATGTCAAAAGGAAGGATTGCATTGATGGTTTGGTTCACACATAGAATGAAGAACCCAAGGCTTAATAGTCTATCTATATTAGTTGGTTAGAATGAGCTCTATCTTATTGCACCACATTTCTTTATGATCATGGGAGAAGGGTTGCTTAGAGAAGGACAATTTATTAAAGAAGACTCTTGTAATGGGTCAATTGGAGAAAGGGAAAATTCTCATAGAATCCTCCCCTCATGAACTCAATATCCAACAATTTGTTATGCATACATAACACTTGATTAGATACTTAGAAGTCTACAAGATGGAGACTATGGAATAAAGTTCTTATTCTAATACCAAAGAAAAACATAACCAAGAACACATTTCTACTATTAAGGGGGTGATAGCTCTCTCTGCATTAAGTATTTTTAGGATAAGGTGACATTTACCTTGTAATCCTATGTCATTTCTATGCCTCCATGTTCCTTGGAATGAGTTCTAGGGGACATGAGAGAAAATATTAAATTATTGGTAATGTTATAATTATATTTTAAAGAGAGGATTTAATTTTGATGGAGATTACACATCAAATATGGATAAGACATATTTCATAGGCATCCAAAATGGAATATGAAAGGTCTTGGAAGGGGTGCCCAAGATTGGAGAAGAAAAGGTGGACTGTTGGTGTTCCTTCAGGGAATAGAAAGGTCATTGGAGCATCTAGAAAAATGGAGTTGGATAGGCTATGGGTTAGGAATCCATGTGGGAGTCTTGAATTTCTAATTAATATTTTATCATGTCTTATGGTTGTCCAAGAAGAGGGGCGAGGGTTTTTGCAGGTGGTTTTGTACCTCTTGTTTTGGTTTACCATTCATGGTTTTACCTCCCATAATTTTCTATAAATTGGAGCCATGGGATGGTAGTTTCATATTAAGTTCTTGTAGGTAACAAGGTGCTACCAAGTTGATTAGAGATTAGTATTGAAGTTTATTATTGTGAACTCTCATTGGAAGATTTATAATATACTTACACTCTTTTCTCATGTGGATTTTTTCTTGAAAGGGTTACTCCACATAAATTTAGTGTCACATTTTGTTTGTTGTTTTTATATTGTGTTGTATATTACAATCACATGTGTTTAAATATGATTTGGTAATCTGATTTTTAGATCTAAATTCATTTGCATAAGTTCATATTGTAGTTTACCTTCACCTTGTTTTTCAACATTTGGTATCAGAGATAAGGTTCTATTGTGAAGGGGATGCCTTTATCTTAAGTGTTGGAAGTGTTTTTGGTTGTAGTGGGAGATTTTGTTTTTGGTATATTACAAATTTGGGAAGAGGATTTTTTACAATGGCTTCTACCTCTCACCAAGATATTGAGAAATTTAATGGCATATGCTATGAGATGTCTAAACTAAAGATGTAGGATCTCCTTGAAGAGAGATATCAGTGGTTTCTAGTTTCACAAGAGACCAAACTAGCTACAATGTCTGATGAAGATTGGAAAAATTTAGACAAGAAGGAATGAGGAACAATACAGTTGTGTCTCATGGATTCCTTCCTCTTGAATGTCTCCACAAAAGACACCACATTCAAGTTGTGGAAGAGGATAGGTGATATTTATCAAACTAAAAAAAATTCTAACAAGTTATATCTCAAAAGATGGTTATATTAATTAAAAATAAAAGAATTTGATTCGATTGCAAACCATTTAATTATTTTAATATGATTATAAGTTAGCTTGCATCTATAGATTTTAAATTAGAATATGAAGATAAATGTGTATTGTTTCTTTTCTCTTTACTTGAATCTTGGGAAAATCTAATTATTGTCATAAGTAGTGGTAATACAAAGCCAAAGATGGACAACATGATTTCCATACTTCTATTAGAGGATATGAGGAGAAATTCTATGAATGTTGGCTACCAAGATGCCTTGCATGTGCAAGGAAGGTCCAAAGAGAAAGGGCCTAAAGGGGATAAAAAGAGGGATAAGTCTAAAGGATGTTCTAAGACCCCCAGAAAGAGCAGAGTAAAGTGTTGGAATTATGGAAAAAGAGGACATGTGAATGAGTGTAGGAACAAGAAAAAGAATGTTGATTCCTCCATAAAAAAGTGGACTTTGATGATGATTCTAATTCTTTTTTTATTTCAACTAACTCTATTAGTAATTATGCTTGGATTATTGATTTAGGTTGCTCCTACCACATGACTCCTCACAAGGAGTGGTTTACTTATTACAAAGCCTATGATGAGGGATATGTTTTCCTTAGTGGTAACATCACTATGAATATTTTTGGTAAGGGAAAGGTGAAGTTTTGTTTCAATGATGGGAGGATTAAATCTCTTGATGATGTTTTAAATATACCATATTTGGATTAGCAACTCTCAAAGTTTGAATGTTGGGATTTTTTCCATAGATCCCTTGGTATTTTTGGTCCCTTATTGGCTAAGTCTCTAGTGGCATTCCACATTAGTCCAAATAAAGTAATTTTAAAGAGGGTCACTTCAAAAAAATAGGTGCACTAAATTATTTCTATGTCTCCCCTAACCTCCACATCGCTCACAAGACCTTTGGGCATCTTGCTCATCTAGACATATATTCCACCCTTTCAAATTACATCCTTATATTTACCTCTATTAGTTTATTCACCCCAATGAGAACCCCAATCATTTACCCTTTAAATTTAATGTCACTTATCTCATGAAGAAGGATTGCATTATGGTTTGGTTCCCACTTGGAATGGAGAGTCCAAGGATCAATGGTTTGTTTGAATTAGAATATTTGGCTTGGCAACTCTTGCCTCTCCTAGTTCAAATTTGATGCTTGGAATTTTTCTCATAATTCCCTTGGTACTCTTACACTCTAAGTCTCTAGCATTATTCCATATTGGTTCACATAAAGTAATTATAGAGAGGGTCACTTAAGAAATTTAAGTACATTAATTTGTTATTGTAACTCCCTAACTCAATATTACTCACAACAATTTTGGTCATCATGTTCATCTTAATATGTATGCTACCCTTTCAAATCACCTCGTTATTTTCACCTCTATTAGTTTATTAACCCTAATGAGAACTCCAATCATGTATCCTTTAAATTAATGATGCTAGCCATGTCAAAAGGATCGATTGCATTAATGGTTTGGTTCACACATAGAATGAAGAACCCAAGGCTTAATAGTCTATCTATATTAGTTGGTTAGAATGAGCTCTCTCTTATTGCACCACATTCCTTTATGATCATGGGAGAAGGGTTGCTTAGAGAAAGACAATATTAAAGAAGACTCTTGTAATGGGTCAATTGGAGAAAGGGAAAATTCTCATAGAATCCTCCCCTCATGAACTCAATATCCGACAATTTGTTATGCATAGATAACACTTGATTAGATACTTAGAAGTCTACAAGATGGAGACTATGGAACAAAGTTCTTATTCTAATACCAAAGACAAACATAACCAAGAACACATTTCTACTATTAAGGGGGTGATAACTCTCTCTACATTAAGTATTTTTAGGATAAGGTGACATTAACCTTGTAATCCTATGTCATTTCTATGTCTCCATGTTCCTTGGAATGTGTTCTTGGGGACATGAGAGAAAATATTAAATTATTGGTAATGTTATAATTATATTTTAAAGAGAGGATTTAATTTTGGTGGAGGTTACACATCAAATATGGATAAGACATATTTCATAGGCATCCAAAATGGAATATGAAAGGTCTTGGAAGGGGCGTCCAATATTGGAGAAGAAAAGGTGGATTGTTGGTGTTCCTTCAGGGAGTAGAAAGGTCATTGGAGCGTCTAGAAAAATGGAGTTTGATAGGGTATGGGTTAGGAATCCATGTGGGAGTCTTGAATTTCTAATTAATATTTTATCATGTCTTCTGGTTGTCCAAGAAGAGGGACGAGGGTTTTTGCAAGTGGTTTTGACCTCTTGTTTTGGTTTACCATTCATGGTTTTACCTCCCATAATTTCTATAAATTGGAGCTATGGGATGGTAGTTTCATATTAAGTTTTTGTAGGTAACAAGGTGCTACCAAGATGATAAGAGGTTAGTATTGAAGTGTATTATTGTGAACTCTCATTGGAAGATTAATAATATACTTACCCTCTTTTCTCATGTGGATTTTTTTCTTGAAAGGGTTTCTCCACATAAATTTGGTGTCACATTTTGTTTGTTGTTTTTATATAGTGTTGTATATTGCAATCACATGTGTTTAAATATGATTTGGTAATCTGACTTTTAGATCTAAATTCACTTGCTTAAGTTCATATTGTAATTTTCCTTCACCTTGGTTTTCAACATTTGGTATCAAACATAAGGTTCTATTGTGAAGGGGATGCCTTTCTCTTAAGTGTTGGAAGTGTTTTTGGTTGTAGTTGGAGATTTTTTTTTTGGTATATTACAAATTTGGGAAGAGGATTGTTTACAATGGCTTCTACCTCTCACCAAGATATTGATAAATTTAATGGCATATGCTATGAGATGTGGAAACTAAAGATGTAGGATCTCCTTGAAGAAAGATATCAGTGGTTTCCAGTTTCACAAGAGACAAAACCAGCTACAATGTTTGATGAAGATTGGAAAAATTTAGACAAGAAGGCATGCGAAACAATACAGTTGTGTCTCACAGATTCCTTCCTCTTGAATTTCTCCAAAAAAGACACCACATTCAAGTTGTGGAAGAGGATAGGTGATATTTATCAAACTATTTTTTTCTAACAAGTTATATCTCAAAATATGGTTATACTCATTAAAAATTGAAGAAGTTGATTTGATTGCAAACCATTTAAATGCTTTTACTATGATTATAAGTTAGCTTGCATCTATAGATGTTAAATTATAATATGAAGATAAATGTGTCTTGTTTCTTTGCTCTTTACTTGAATATTGGGAAAATCTAATTATTGTCATAAGCAGTGGTAATGCAGAGCCAAAGAAGGACAACATTATTTCCATACTTCTATTAGAGGAGATGAGGAGAAAGTCTATGAATGTTGGCTCCCAAGATGCCTTGCATGTGTGAGGAAGGTCCAAAGAGAAAGGGCCTAAAGGGGATAAAAAGAGGGATAAGTCTAAAGGACGTTCTAAGACCCCCATAAAGAGCAGAGTAAAGTGTTGGAATTATGAAAAAATAGGACATGTGAATGAGTGTAGGAACACGAAAAAGAATGTTGATTCCTCCATAGAAAAGTCCTTTGATGATGATTCTAATGCTTTTTTTATTTCAACTAACTCTATTAGTAATTATGCTTGGATTATTGATTCAGGTTTCTCCTACCACATGACTCCTCACAAGGAGTGGTTTACTTCTTACAAAGCCTATGATGAGGGATATGTTTTCCTTGGTGGTAACATCACTATGAATATTTTTGGTAAGGGAAAGGTGAATCTGTGTTTCAATGATGGGAGGATTAAATCTCTTGAAACTCTTGCCTCTCCTAGTTCAAATTTGATGCTTGGAATTTTTCTCATAATTCCCTTGGTACTCTTACACTCTAAGTCTCTAGCATTATTCCATATTGGTTCACATAAAGTAATTATAGAGAGGGTCACTTAAGAAATTTAAGTACATTAATTTGTTATTGTATCTCCCTAACTCAATATTACTCACAACAATTTTGGTCATCATGTTCATCTTAATATGTATGCTACCCTTTCAAATCACCTCGTTATTTTCACCTCTATTAGTTTATTCACCCTAATGAGAACTCCAATCATGTATCCTTTAAATTAATGATGCTAGCCATGTCAAAAGGAAGGATTGCATTGATGGTTTGGTTCACACATAGAATGAAGAACCCAAGGCTTAATAGTCTATCTATATTAGTTGGTTAGAATGAGCTCTCTCTTATTGCACCACATTCCTTTATGATCATGGGAGAAGGGTTTCTTAGAGAAGGACAATATTAAAGAAGACTCTTGTAATGGGTCAATTGGAGAAAGGGAAACTTCTCATAGAATCCTCCCCTCGGGAACTCAATATCCAACAATTTGTTATGCATACATAACACTTGATTAGATACTTAGAAGTCTACAAGATGGAGACTATGGAACAAAGTTCTTATTCTAATACCAAAGACAAACATAACCAAGAACACATTTCTACTATTAAGGGGGTGATAATTCTCTCCACATTAAGTATTTTTAGGATAATGTGACATTAACCTTGTAATCCTATGTCATTTCTATGTCTCCATGTTCCTTGGAATGTGTTCTAGGAGACATGAGAGAAAATATTAAATTATTGGTAATGTTATAATTATATTTTAAAGAGAGGATTTAATTTTGGTGGAGGTTACACATCAAATATGGATAAGACATATTTCATAGGCATCCAAAATGGAATATGAAAGTTCTTGGAAGGGGCGCCCAAGATTGGAGAAGAAAAGGTGGATTGTTGGTGTTCCTTCAGGGAGCGGAAAGGTCATTGGAGCATCCAGAAAAATGGAGTTGGATAGGCTATGGGTTAGGAATCCATGTGGGAGTCTTGAATTTCTAATTAATATTTTATCATGTCTTATGGTTGTCCAAGAAGAGGGGCGAGGGTTTTTGCAGGTGGTTTTGTACCTCTTGTTTTGGTTTACCATTCATGGTTTTACCTCCCATAATTTCTATAAATTGGATCCATGGGATGGTAGTTTCATATTAAGTTCTTGTAGGTAACAAGGTGCTACCAAGTTGATAAGAGATCAGTATTGAAGTGTATTATTGTGAACTCTCATTGGAAGATTAATAATATACTTACCCTCTTTTCTCGTGGATTTTTTTCTTGAAAGGGTTTCTCCACATAAATTTGGTGTCGCATTTTGTTTGTTGTTTTTATATTGTGTTGTATATTGCAATCACATGTGTTTAAATATGATTTGATAATCTGACTTTTAGATCTAAATTCACTTTCATAAGTTCATATTGTAGTTTTCCTTCACCTTGGTTTTCAACATTTGGTATCAAACATAAGGTTGTATTTTGAAGGGGATGCCTTTCTCTTAAGTGTTGGAAGTGTTTTTGGTTGTAGTGGGAGATTTTTTTTTTGGTATAGTAAAAATTTGGGAGGAGGATTGTTTACCATGGCTTCTACCTCTCACCATGATATTGAGAAATTTAATGGCATATGCTATGAGATGTGGAAACTAAAGATGTAGGATCTCCTTGAAGAAAGATATCAGTGGTTTCCAGTTTCACAAGAGACAAAACTAGCTACAATGTCTGATGAAGATTGGAAAAATTTCGACAAGAAGGCATGTGGAACAATACAGTTGTGTCTCATAGATTGCTTCCTCTTGAATGTCTCCAAAAAAAACACCACATTCAAGTTGTGGAAGAGGATAGGTGATATTTATCAAACTAAATTTTTTTCTAACAAGTTATATCTCAAAATATGGTTATACTCATTAAAAATGAAAGAAGTTGATTTGATTGCAAACCATTTAAATGCTTTTAATATTATTATAAGTTAGCTTGCATCTATAGATGTTAAATTAGAATATGAAGATAAATGTGTCTTGTTTCTTTGCTCTTTACTCGAATCTTGGGAAAATCTAATTATTGTCATAAGTAGTGGTAATGTAGAGCCAAAGATGGACAACATGGTTTCCATACTTCTATTAGAGGAGATGAGGAGAAAGTCTATGAATGTTGGCTCCCAAGATGCCTTGCATGTGTGAGGAAGGTCCAAAGAGAAAGGGCCTAAAGGGGATAAAAAGAGGGATAAGTCTAAAGGACGTTCTAAGACCCCCAAAAAGAGCATAGTAAAGTGTTGGAATTATGGAAAAAGAGGACATGTGAATGAGTGTAGGAACAAGAAAAAGAATGTTGATTCCTCCATAGAAAAGTCCTTTGATGATGATTCTAATGCTTTTTTTATTTCAACTAACTCTATTAGTAATTATGCTTGGATTATTGATTCAGGTTTCTCCTACCACATGACTCCTCACAAGGAGTGGTTTACTTCTTACAAAGCCTATGATGAGGGATATGTTTTCCTTGGTGGTAACATCACTATGAATATTTTTGGTAAGGGAAAGGTGAAGCTGTGTTTCAATGATTGGAGGATTAAATCTCTTGATGATGTTTTACATATTCCAAGATTTGTGATAAATTTACTTTCAGTATCCAAGTTGAATGATTTTGGCATGTATGTGACATTTGACAAGTTTGGTTGTAGTTTGGTAAGAGGGAGTTTGTGTTGAACACTCAAAATATTGAGGGGGGGTGAATCAATATTCTTTGAAACCACTTAAAAATTTAAACATTAATTCCACACATCATATTTAGTGTGTAGTAAGGAAAGAAACCATCAAATAATATAACACATAACACTAGACTTTTACATGGAAAACCAAAAAAGGTAAAAGCCACAGTGAGGATTAGCTCACAATATGTTATAATCAGTTATAATATATTACAAAAGGGCTCACTACCAGGTGGACTCACTATCCAGAGAATAAGAGAAATAGAAGAGAGGGGTGACTCACTGCCAAGATTTGAATTGCTACAAATGCATCTACAATATACAGGAAATATAATTCCATTGAAGCTTAAAACACTGAATCAACACACTTCATATTAATTTTCTCCAACACTCTATTCTACTTTGCATTCACATCACATTCACATTCTCTACTTAGGAATTCACACACATAACTTAATCATCACTCTTCAACACCAAAATGATCTTATACTTATACCCATTACATTTGCAAGAAACTACAACATCAATTAGGTCGGCCTAATTAGATGTACCATGTACAATATGATTTGTCTTCCCAAAACATGCTTGATGCCACAACTCAAAACTTATAATGCATCAAATAGGCCAGGGTGGAACTATAATAACTCCTACATAACTAATCAACACTTATCTAAACTCTGCATAACTCAAAACATGTTAGGTCACCACCGCTGGTGGCCTAACATCAAAATTTACCAACTGATCATCCTCAAACTAACACATAGACCTCTAAACATCACACCACTTGAAACTTAGATGCAACTAATAACTATAAACACTTTCATAAATCCACAAGGCTAGATATTATTCTATAGTGAAGTGTGCATACTTATCAAAACATACACTCTACATTGGAAACACTGTCTCTAGCAGACTTGATACTCTATTACTCATAAATTCTATACCAAAGGGAAAAACAATATGAAACTTTAGATTTAGAATCTTCTAACATCCAAAAAAATTTCCTTAGAACCATAGACAAAAATACTTCAAGATGAATCAATGTGAACCAAAAACTGGATGCAAAGAGCACTGCAAATTGTTGTTCTAACACCTAGCCAAATAATCAATTCATTTGTTTTGTGCTGAAGAAAAACAAATGCATCTCTATACTAGATTGTCATCATTTCAAATACATATGCACACAAAATCAGTTGATCATCAAAGTAGACCTCAAACCACAATGTTGACATTAATGACAACACTGTATCTACATACTGTACATCTCATGCTCATGTTGCTAACAAGCATATCAATGAAAAACTCTTTAAAACTTCCAATAGTTTGGTGATAGCTAAAGGATCTCAAATAGGGACTTTTTTTAGGCTGAATTCCTCTAATTTACGTAACTCTTCCAATGTAACTAGCAATGAAAATGCATGTATGTTGTGGCACCATAGATTGGGTCACATTGGTGAAAAAGGCCTTAAGACCATTCTTAAAAAATGTTGGTTGATAGTAGTTTTGATTATTCTATTGGAAAAAATGTTTTTTGTGAGCATTGTGTGTTTGGTAAATAAAATAGATTTTCATTTCCTAATGGAACTAATAAAGAAAAGATATTATTAAAGATCATTCACTCAGATGTATGTTGACAAATGGATGTTGACTCTTTGGGTGAATCTCAATATTATGTCTCTTTCATTGATGATGTATCAAGATACACATGGATTTATTTTTTACATTCTAAATTTGAAGTTTTCACTAATTTTAAGGAATTTAAGGCCTTAGTTGAGAAGGAATTTGATGAGTTCTATAAGAATGTAGGTATTTTTTGGTAGAAGACTGGTCCTTACACTCCTCAATAAAATAGGATAGTAGAAAGAATGGACCAAACCTTGATGGAAAGAGCTAGGAGCATGTTGAGTGGTATTAAGCTTGATAGATGCTTTCAAGAAGAATTTTTTGGTACTACTTGTTATTTTATTAATATATCTCCTTGTTTAGCTCTTGTTGATAAAACTTTTATGAAGTTATGATAGGTAGAAACCCTTCTATTTCACACTTAAGGGTCTTTGGTTGTGAAGCTTTTGTTCATGTGCCTCAAGGGAAGTGATCTAAACTGGATCCAAAAGCTCAAAAATGCATCTTCCTTGGTTACAATGAGAATGTAAAAGGTTATAATCTTTGGAATCCTCTAACTCAAAAATGATCTTTTCTAGAGATATGATTTTTAGGGAGTTTAGAGCTCTTACTCAACAACCAAGGGAGATTGATAAGAAAAAGATAGTGCACTTCGAGACAAAGATTGAGAAGTAGGAAGATGCACATGTTGAAGAATAATTAGATGGATCTAAGGATGGAGAAGAAGAAGAGGGATCAAATAGTTTAGAGGAAGTGTAGGATGATCACATAGAAGAAGAACAAGTAGAGCTCATTACTCCTACCTTGAGGAGTTCAACAAGACAAAAAAATCCAGTTGATAGGTATAGCCCCACAAAATTTATGTTGTGTATTTTCTTTGTTGAGTACTGATGATGAATCTAGACCCTACAAGGAGGCTCTCTTTTAGAGGAAAGTGAGTCTTGTTTACAGGCCATGCAAGAAGAGATGATGGCTTTGGATAGTTGTGACACCTAGGATCTTGTTATTTTTCCCAAAGGAAGGAAGTCCATTGGATGCAAGTGGACATTTGGAAAGAAGTTTGGAGCTGATGGTCAGTTAGAATGGTACAAGGCCAGATTAGTGGCTAAAGGATACTCCCAAAGAGAGGGAGTTGATTTTGGTTTCAATTTTCTCTCCTATTGCTAAATTAACTTCTATTAGATTCTTATTTTCTATTTTTGATGCTGGTGATTTTGAGATAGAGTGAATAGATGTTAAAATTTCTTTCTTGCATAAGGATCTTAAGGAGGAAATTTATATGTGACAACTTTACTATTTTTTCTGAAAGAAAAATAAAATTTGGTTTTCAGGTTGAAGAGATATTTGTATGGTTTGAAAAAATCACCCAAGGTGTGGTATTAGAAGTTTGATGCTTTTGTATTTAATTTGGGTTTTCTTAGGAGTGAGGAGGATCATTGTGTGTACATTAAGGTTATTGATGATCATATTCTAATTGACTTGTATGTTGATGATATGTTGTTTATTGGTAACAAAAAGGTGATGATTAGTGAGATCAAGACATAAATTTTTGGCACTTTTGATATGAAGGACTTGGGAGATGAAAAATATATTATTGGGATGGAGACTATCAAAGATCAGATTCACATAAATCTTTGGTTAAGTCAGAGTAAGTATGTACTATTTTATAGAGGTTTGATATGCATGACTGTAAACTAGTTAGTATTCCATTTCTAGTTGGTACTAAATTGAGCTTGGCTATGTGTTCTAATTATGATGATGATTTTTAGGATATGTCTATGGTTCCTTATGCTAGTTTCATTGGTAATTTGATATATGTAATGTTTTGCACTAGACCGGATATTGCCCAAGCAATGGGAGTTCTAAGTAGGTTTATGTCTAACCTTAGTAGAGAGCATTGGACTTTTGTTAAGAGGGTACATTTAGATATTTATGAGGTACTTCTAATTATTGTTTGGTTTATCATGGTACTAACGATGTTGAAAAGTCATTGGAAATACAAGGGTTTGTTAATGCAAATTAGGTAGGTGACTTGAATAGTTGAAGGTCCACTAGTGGCTATATATTTACTTTATTTGGAGGTGCAATGAGCTAGATGACTAAGGGGCAACCCACAGTTACTTTGTTTACCACTAAAGAAAACTATATGGCTGCTACACATGCCTCTAAGGAGGTGGTATGGTTATAGAGGCTTTGTAGTGGCATTGGTTTTTATTACAGGACAATGAGGTTTGGATGTGACAGTCATAGTGCTATTTGTTTGACTATAAATCCTATGTATCATGCTTGTACTAGGAATGTTGATGTTCAGTATCACTTTGTGTGAGAGATGGTTGAGAATGGTAAGGTCTTGATAGAAAATTTTGACACTATGGATAATGCTACAAATTCTCTTACAAAGCCAGTGATTATGGTTAAGTCTCTTGGTCCAGGAAGGCCATGGGCCTTGATCATTGTACTTGATTTTATGTTTTGTATCTATTGGATGTAATTACAATGTATAATGTCAAGTGAGAGAATGTTAGGATAAGGTGAAATTAACCTTGTAATCCTATGTAATTTGTATGTCTTCACATTCGTTGGAATATGTTCTAGGAGACATGAGAGAAAAATATTAAATTTTGTTCTAATTATATTTTAAAGGGGGGATTTAATTTTGATGGAGGTTGCACATCAAATACAGATAAGTCTAGGCATCCAAAATAGAATGTGAAAGGTCTTGGATGGGATGTCAAATATTGGAGAAGAAAAGGTTTCCATTGGTGTTCCATCGGGGAGTGAAAAGCTCATTAGAGCATCTGGAAAGAAAGGAGATGGATATGCTATGGGTTAGATACCCATGTGGGTGTCTTGAATTTCCAATTAATATTTTATTATTTCTTTTTTCTATCCAAGAAGAGGGGTGTGATTTTTTGTAAGTGGTTTTGTACCTCTTGTTTTAGTTTACCATTCATGGTTTTACCTCCCATGATTTCTATAAATTGGAGCTATGGGATGGTAGTTTCGTATTGAGTTCTTGTAGGTAACAAGGTTTTGTCGAGTTGATCAAAGATCAGTAGTGAAGTATACTATTGTGAACTCTCATTTGAAGATTAATAATATACTTTCCCTCTTTTCTCTTGTGGATTTTTTTCTCAAAAGGGTTTCTCCTCATAAATTTGGTGTCACATTTTGTTTTTTATTTTTATATTGTGATGTATGTTGCAATCACATGTTTAAATTTGATTTGGTAATCTAATTTTCATATCTGAATTCACTTGCATAAGTTCATATTGTATCTTTCCTTCACCTTGTTTTTCAACAAGCATGATCACTACTTGATACTCTATGATCATCATAAGTCACTTTTATTGATGAATTAACTACTAAATCCATTTTGCATGAGCTTAAGGACATGGTGGGAAGCTACATTCTTAAAGAGATAAACAAAATTATAGCCATTATCTTAATCAACTCATATCTATGAAGGAATTTGATTTTCTCTTTTTTGCAAGGCCAATGAGAAAATCATATGGATTTATAGATTGCCTAACACAAGCCCTTCAAATCCCTATGGTCCTATATTAGAGAAGACTTATATTTTTGTATATGTAAAGAAAGTAGAAACTCACTCATTAGGCCATTAATAAACCAATACTTTTTTTTAAAAAAATAAACCAATACTTGATCAAGTTTCTTGATAAGGTAATAATAAAGATACCAAGGATGGTTGGAGGCTAATTAACCTCCTCAACACATCTTATAATATTGTTCCCAAATTATATGCTCTAAGAATCAAAATCACCACCCAAGAGATTCTTATACCTAAGAAAACTAGATTATTAGGACAATGATTTAATATATACAACTTATTCTTATATTGGGATACTAATGAATGGGATCAAAATTCAATACAAGATTCTCTTACAATCAAACTTTATTTTAATAAAGGTTGTGATGGAATTTGGTTTCCTTTCATCTATAAGATGATTAAATGGTTGGATTTTGGGCCCAATATTTTGGTTCATATTAAGATGTGATCTTTTATTATAATGTTAATTTGTGGTCAATGAATCCATCTCATTTTCTTTCTTTGTGTTATGGAAACTAATTATGTAGGTTATCTTCCGCAACATGTCTACTTTCATTGTATAATCAAAGGAGTCACCCTTCCTAATAATTAATTTTCTCTTAACTCTCATTTTAATGCTAGCATACTCTTTACCCAAAACAAATTTTAAGAGGTGTATCATACCCTTGATGTGCTTGAATTATTCTATTATGTTTGTAGTTCTCAACTAGCCATACATAAAATTGAATTATTCATGACTTGAATTGACAACCCACCTATTTAGATCCATAAATAATGGAAGGTTGTGAAACATGGTGTCATAAACATATATTTAGGTATCCCCTTTGGTTTTGGGTTATATTATATGATTTTAGAAGTGGTTCTTCAAGAAGATGATCAAAGAAAAACCTATGAATTAGAGTAATAGGCTTATTTACATGGTTGGTAGAATCCAAGTGGCTAATAGTATTCTCTTGACAAGCCATATCTACATTTCCTCTTGTTTTCTACCTTCTAAATATTTCTTTTGATTAGGGGTAAAGTAGGTTTTGATGGGACTTGAAACCCATTACAGACTGATTTTGAAGGGATTCAAAACCCTGTCACACCAAAGCATGTTGCTAACAAGAAAATCCATAAACCACAAGCAACCCAACAACAACAACAACAAATAGAAAATCAAGACTACACAAGCTAGAATAGACAAGTTTTGAAGGGACCTTGAACCCTTTACAACTAGGTTTTAATTAGGACCTAAAACCCTTAGGTAAACAAAGACATAACATGTATCAACTAGGGATCAATAAAGAAACTACTCAGGAAAAAAATCACTGAGCGAAGAAAAACAATCATCTTAATGGTGTATAACACCATCTTAACCCTAATCAACAACACCAACAAATCCAACCACCCCACCTCTATAGAGGGGTTAGAGAACATAGATGAACAATGAAGCACATCAACCTTCTTGTAGCACCACATCACCTAAGACACCAACCCCACCTCCACCTCAATAGGAGGG
Organism: Sequoia sempervirens; assembly: GCA_007258455.2. Taxonomy (NCBI): domain Eukaryota; kingdom Viridiplantae; phylum Streptophyta; class Pinopsida; order Cupressales; family Cupressaceae; genus Sequoia; species Sequoia sempervirens. The sequence continues at coordinate 403,147,063 of VDFB02281492.1, read as the reverse complement.
AGATCCCCTCTATAGGAGAGGAAGATATGAGAGCCCAAACCTCCAAATCCTTCACTCTTTTGTCAACACATGCTCCACCTCAGAAGGAGAAAGTAGAAGAGAAAAGAACTACCCACCAAAACTACAACAACCACCTCCACCTCAATAGGAGAGGGCTCCACCTCAATGGGAGCAATCTACACCTCCATAGAAGAAACCAAATGTAGCCTGTGGTTGAAAGAAACAACTCCAAAAGGAAGGGAAGTCACAACCTCCTTAGGCAGAGCAAGAATGTGGAACACGAAAGAAGTGATAGAACACACCTCAACCATCAACATATAAAAAAAAAACTTCTGAGCTTTCAGAATAAAAATTCAAGTAGTAGCTCATCCCACATAAGACCCTTGATCACTAACAAAAAGGGGGCCAGAGAACCAACATTCAAAAAAAAATTACAGACCCTAGCTACATCTCAACCTTCAAGCTCCAAAACACAATCCATTGCAAATCCTAGAGAAACACAAGCATCTTCAACCAATAAAAAAATTTACCCCCCTTAACCATAAAAGCTTCAAAGACCAAAGGGGGGTAAAAGCAACAAACGATCATTGAGGAACTTGTCACAATGTATCAATGTATCAATGGGTTAATTTTAGGTAGAAGGTTAGCATGATTAAATTAATAAGCATAAAAACCCAAAGAAGCTATAAAGCACAATGAAAGCTAAAAACAAATGAAATGATTATACCATATCACCTGCGAAGCCTCCATGATTCACCTCCATAGCACCTTCTAGCTTGTTGATTGTTGCCCTCAAATCGAGTAGATGAGCAATTTGATACAAAGACAATGTCCTAAACAAGCTTTGAAGGATTTGAAGTGACTAAATGAAGTGTAAATTCCTATGCCTATGAAAAAATGACTATAATTCCTAAGACTAGAATTAAGTATGCCAAAATCATGAATTACTAAGAATTGCAAGTATATACGTAGTCGTAGAAAATGTGAGCAAAATTGGCATTTTATAGAAAATGCAATTTTGGACGGACGAACGAGATTGAAAGTTGACAAAGCCTAAAATCAGTGGACAAGATTTCATGTGACAATCCCTAATTAGGATTAGGGAAAAATTATTAAATGAGTGGCCAAGATGTCATTTGAGAAAATTGAATTGGCGGTCGAGAATAAATGTGATAATTAGTCAAAAATATAAAGATTTTTGAAAATCAAGAAGATAAAGACTGCTTGATTTATGAGATTTGAAAAATCAAGAGGATAAAGGTTGAACTAAAAAGCAGATTTGGAAAATCAAGAATTTTCCCAATTACTTGATTTTTGGAAGAAGATTACCATTTTGAATTAAATTAATTCAAAATATGGATTTTGTGTGATAATAAATAATCGATTTTCAAATTATTTACTAAAATGAACTGACAGCCAAGAATGTGATATCATTTTAAATATTTTCATTTATTTAAAATGAGGGAAAAGTTAAATTTGGAAATTAAATAATTAAATATAATTATTTAATTTAGAGGATATGATCAACAATTAAATAAATTAATAAATTTATTTAATTGTAAGAAGATAATAGACCCTTAGTGACGTATTGAATAAATAAATAAAATTTATTTATTTAATAATCATGAAGAACATAAGAGACATGAATTAATTAATAATAATGTATTATTTAATTAATAGTCAGAAGTGGAATAAGGACATAATTAAATGTCATAATTATGCTAGGACGAAAGTGGTAAAAATAGAGCTTGCAAGCCTAGGTCATTTTTATGTGTCTATAGAACCCATGGGCCAACAATCAACACAAACAACAAAGTATTCACATAAGAAGAATTAGAAGGAGAGATGTTTGGGCCAAGGAAAATGTAGACCTAATAGAACCTTAAAGACCAATGCAAACCACTAACAAGAACCTGCATACAAGCCACCATCAACAACAGGTCCATGTTAACCATCAACATGTCTACAACACCAAAGTAGAAGCCATAAAAAAAAAGTAGACCCCACCATTGGGCACCCTCCAAACCAACAACAAACTACCTCACCTCCGCTAGAGCAAAGGAAGCAACAACAACAAAACCATCCCATGAGCCCATAACACCATCAACATATTCATTTCCATTAGATTCAAAGGAATCCTCTGAAACACCCACTCTGGAATTCAAAGAGTACCTCACAACATCTATAAATGTGTTGAAAACTAGAGGCAAACTAGAAACACATAGAAAAACATAGACACAAGCACCAAGAGATGTCCTAGCCAATAGCTCTCCTTCCACCTAGCAGTAGCCATCCACAAAAAGTAGTGAACCAACCAAAAGCATGACCCACCAAGAGATGGAGGATAGGGAAGCAAGATGTTGAAAAGGGTTGCCAAAATATAACAAAGAAAACACCAAGTCGTAACCCACAAAAACTTCCACTAGAAAATGAGCCATGGAAGCAAGACTGTTAGCACCAGCTACCGAAATCTTGTCTGAGCCATGGTTTGCTGAAGGAAACCACTGAAATTTTTTCAAAATAAAATGATGAAGATAAGGAAACAATAGAAGAAGCTATTGTCAAGTACATGGTAACATTTGACACTAGCCTAGACAAGATTGAGGATTAATTACCGACTAATTTGAAAAATGTTTTAACTGCAAGAAGATAATAAGCCAATGAATAATATACAAAGATAAATGCATTTACCTTGGAGAAGATTGGTTCTTCTCTGACATGAGAAGATATATGCAAATTGTCTAAGTTGTACAATGAGAAATTCAAAATAAAATAAATAATTAACACTCTTATGAGTAGAGACAAAGAATATATTGAAAGGTTGAGGAGTGAGACACTACAGAAGGTGGAAGAAATTACTAAAGGGTTGGGAGTCCCTCTGAATAGTGAAGTTCAAATGCATCATAACACATCTATTCTAAATATCAATGAGCTTATTATTGAAAAATTGGAGCATGTACTTGAGCATGATGATGGTCTAGAAGATATGGTAACAGATGATACCCCTCTAGATGTGGAGAATGTTGTTGAAGAAGAAAAGGAAGATGATAAGAAGAATATCCTATAGAAGGATGGTGCTAAAAATGATCAAAAATTTCCCCCTCCATATATGGAGAAATATGTTGAGAAAAGAGAAGAAGATGAACAAGAATACCTAGAGAAGAAAAAGGAATAAAAATAAGAAAAATTGTCTCCTTTGGATGATGAGAAGTATATAGAAGAAGAAAAGAATGTTGACGAATGTTTTGATAGTGGAGATGAGGAGAAGAGTGAGAAAAATGAAGGATAAAGTGCTAAAATTGTTGGTGAATCCTCTTGATAAAGAGTAGGGGTACAAACTATACTATTGATACCACATTTCATGACAATGGGTTCATGTCCTCCTTAAGGGTCGATGGACAACTATGGCAAGGGCAACCTTCTTCAACAATGGAAAAACTTTTGGTGTTTCAAGAGTAGAAGACCTCTCAATGTTGTGGAACAACATGACTACACCAATGACAAAATGGGTTGATGGTGTGGATGACATCATAGACCTTTCAAAGGTTTTTTACATATCCAAATGCCATGGAAAACTTAAAGGTAGCAACTTTCAATGGGACAGTCAAAAGGATAGTCATATGTAACAAGGAATAAATTTCAACAGATGATAGAGTCATTAGAACAATAGTTCCTATAAGGTATTCCAATAATTTCATACTTGTCTCAACCTTCACAAAGCAACAAACAACCTTACAAATCCAAAACTTTGATATTCAACTCAATGCATTGCCCTTTAACTATAAATCAGACCACAATGCAATGACTATCAACATAGTTCTCTCTCCACATGCAATCTCCAAACCTCAACTCTTGAGGAAGGTTAGAACACATTAGTATAGAGTTTTGTACAATATTTCATGCTTTGATCATGGAGGGAATGCGAGCAATACCATTTTGAAGGCTTACTGGAACCTTAGGTAGGGTTTGAAGCGAGTTGCAATAAATTGTTGATATCTCCTATAATCCTTAATGAAATTTAACCAAAACAAAATAAAACTAAATTTAATACATCCCTCTACAAGATAAAATTACCCTTCCATCCGTATAGTGCACTAGAAGTACGTACCACGTAACAAAAGTTAAAGAAATGTTGGAAAACGCAGAAAATACATGCAAAATGAAACTTCTCCTTCCAAATTTTCATTCCAACCTCCTTCTTCAAGAGTACAAGGCTTATTTTAATGTTTTAAACCATATTCTAACTATCCCTAACCATATTTTTCTTATTGTCTTAACAAATCATTAGTTTACCCCTTTTTGTAAAAAAATGCAAAAGTTGCTTGACAATTTTTGTACAACTTTGACAACATTTACATTTTTGCATAACCTTGCACCTAGAAACTCAATAACTATCCAAAATAACTCAAAATGGCATAAGAAGACCTTATTACATTAAATCAACACTCACTTGAACAAAAACCAAAAATTCATTACATGGAACCAAGGGTGCCCTTGCACCACCTCCAAAGCTTCTCGAGATTCTTTGAAATATTTATTGGATGCATGCAATTCCGATTTGAACTAGGGGTTTCTACACAAATCATACAGATTCTAATGCAACAAGGACAAGTAGATATGGATAAGATTTCTCCCCTACATAATTTATAGCTTGGTGATGCTTTCCATGCCTCCACAAGGAAGTAAATACTTCAAACACACCAGAAGAGTGAAAAAATGGTAGAAGTAGTAAAGGTATTGTAGGACAAAATTTTCAGAGAAACTATTGATAATTTCTTATCCAGTGTACAAAATTTGAAGTTGTTAGATTCCTTTAAGGAATACTCTACTAGTTTAGAAGAAAAATTGGAGAAGGAAATGACAAAGAAGGTCAATGATAAGAGATTAATTGAGATTTCTAATAAATTCAGTGTAGCACATGGCAAGTTAAAAGGTAACTTAAAGGAAGTGCATAAATTCTTGGAAGATGCTAAAGTATTACTTCAGTTTTTCTTGAAATTTCCTACTTCTACAAGGATTATAAAATATCAAATGGACTCAATTGAGTCATAAATTGCTTAGGCCTTAAATGCATATGATCTAGTAAATGATGTAGATGGTGCAACAAGAGTAGAAATTGAAAACTTGCATGGCCAATTCTTCCTACTGCAAGCACAAAAAGAGAAGATCATAATGTAGTACAGTCAACTTAGTGATTTGGTAAGTGCAAGGCTTACTTCTTTGACTAGAGTTTTAGCTGGTTCAAAGAAGGTGACACAAAAGGATCTAGTGCCCAGTTCTTTGGAAGAAGGGGAAAACCTCCATGTGCAATATGAAAGTTATAATTCCTTACTTTCCTCACTAAGAAGGATTGGGAGGTATCTAAGAGATATTGGGAGGCACACATTTCCAAATTGAAGGTTTCTAACAAGGATATTTTACCCTCTAATAGTTGAAGGTGTACATTTCTATTTTGTTTATATAGTTTTTTGATTTCAATATATATGCAGAAGTAGTTGATGGTGATGCAGAACATTTTTGGTCATTTTTGGTAAATAACATTATTAGGGGGAGTCACTTTGATGGAAATATTTCCTAAGGGATATATTTTTAGAGAAGTATGTTGAGTATAGGAGAGAATAAAAAAGGGTGAGATACTCCCATGTATATATGTGATATAGTATTCCCTTTTCTCTTTATGTCAAAGGTGGATAATGTTTGAGAAATTTTGGAGAATGAGAGTGTGTTTCCATTAATGAAAAAGGGGGAGATTGTTTGAAACATAAGAATGATGATGCATGGGTGATGTATGGTGTTTTCATTGATTTCAACCTATTGTGGAAGTGTTGGTCTAGAGAAGACCAAATGGTGTGGATAATTGGCTAAGTCTTAGAGTGCAATTTTAGTGTTATAGTGAACTAGTTTTATGGTTTGCATTGCTCCGATATGAAATATATTTTCATGTAGTTTTGAGGTGTTGATAATGTGTATTGAAGGTGTTTATATCCAAAGTTTCACGGTTGTATGTCTACCACAACTAAGGATAATTTTGATAGAGTATCGACTTTGTAATGGTAGTATTACTAGTATAGAGTACATATTGGTATGCTCCATATTCCACTATGGATGAATATTATCCTATTCAGTTTTGAGGAAGTATTTATAGATGTTAGAAGTATGTTTTCTCCAAGTGGAAAGTGTTTTGGTGGTCCACATGTTGAGTTGTGAATGAACAGTTGGTTTGTTCAATTATTGCATCACTAGTTTTGCTATGTGGTGCCGACTTAAGGATTTTGGGGTTGTGTGGAGTTGATGTAAGGAGTGAATTTATGGGAGTGATTGTAGGTTATTCTAACCTATTTTGGAGGCGTACACATTTTTTTTCTCTACAAGGCATGTGTGTTAAAGTTTTAAGTTGACATGTTATATGGTACATAGTTCATGCAATTAGGCTGACCTAATTGATGTTTTGGTTGGTTGCGGTATATATGCAAGATTGATTCATTGTGTGAATGATGATGATTATATAAGACAAGTGTCTGTAGAGTGTGTGTGATATATTTTATGTAGAGTGAAGTGCGAAAGGTGTAGTGGTGAAGTATGAAGTGTGTTAAGTCAATTTTCAAAGCTTAATTGGAAATGTATCTTTGGCATGTTACAAATGCATTATTAGTAGTTCATTCTAGTAGTGAGTTTCCCTTTCCTCTAATTTTTCTATTTTGGGCAGTGATACCTTCACAGTAAGCCACAAATAGTGAGCCATTCTTTCTTTTTGTACAGTGAGTCCTTGGACAATGAGTCCTTCATTTTGTAAACTCTATTGTAATCGGTTATAAAATATTGTGAGATAATCCTCTTTGTGGGTTTTCCCTTTCAAGGGTTTTCCACATAAATCTAGTGTTCTTTTGTTCCTTGATGTGATGCATGCTTACATGTTCCTTTTTATTATTGCAAGTTTAATGTGATGCTTTGAATGGATGGTTAAGTTGATAAGGATAAATAATTTCAGGGAATATTGATTCACCCCCCTCTTAGTATTCTAGGTGTTCAACAAGAGTTACAAAAATAGATGGTCATATACCTAGTGTTCAACACCATATAGTTATACCAATATCATGATGGGAAACAACCAAAATGTATCCAAATACCACAATGATACCAACAACAACCAACATATCAATAATCACTTAGCTATCAACAACCACCCCCTCAACAAAAAAATCATAGTATATTCAACCTCCAAATATAAAACATCATTAAACACATCAAAACCTCCTATCCAACACAAACCTCAACAAAAAAAATTCCTAAAACCTCCCACATATTAACAATGCTCACTTAATTACCAAAAAATTTCATATAACCAACAACCACTACCACATGTGCCAACTCCTACTCTTGGGAATATCTTCACCCAAGAGTGGAAAGAGATGGACACCCTTAAGGGGATAAAATTAGGGTCACTACAACAAAATAAAACATACTCATTCAAATAACTATGTCCCTACCCCTTTGATAAATCGATAACATCAATCCCTTTCCCTCAAAATTTTGAAGTTCCTAAAATAGATAAGTATAAAGTGAAAGGAGACCCACATGACCATGTTAAATATTTCTACATTTAATGTCATGAAATGGATTATAATAACTCTTATCTTATAAGACTATTTCCCAAAAGTTAAAATGGACAAGCACTTGAGTGGTTTATGCATCTATACCATGGATCCATTACCACTTTTTCACAACTAGTCAAAAAAATTGTCAACCATTTCTCTTACAACATAGAACATAAAATCTTGATGCTTGACTTATGAAATGCTAACCAAAGAATTGGTGAGATTTTTTTCTCCTTTCTTCAAATGTGGATAAGTCTCACTAGTCACTTCTCATGGGCTATATACCTAAAAAATAGCTTGTCAATATCTTTATCACAAGCCTTATCCTAGAAATGCCCTTTCATTTACAAGTACATTGTGTCATAAATTTTGATGAGATAATTGAGAAAGGAGTTATCATATAGAATCCATTATTCCTAAGGGACTCATAAAAATTTATAACAAGGACAAAGACAATATAACTCAAACTAACATGACAAGTTCAAATTCTAGCCTAGAAACAAAAATTTCATTAGCGATGGGGTAAGTGACACTAAAGTTATCAAAATTATACCCACAATGCCAAGAAAACTAGTTCCTAGATTCAAAATATTCTACAAGAAAATGCTATTACCATACAACACAGATCATCAAAACCCCCTACAACTCAAATATATACATACACTCCTTTAGGGGAATCAATAGAAACATTGTTTGAAAAAATCATCAAGGAAAACATGATTATAAAACCATACACTCAAACCTTTGATGATATAAAACCAAAACCCTCATGATTTAGAGAAAATGAATACTATAAATACCATCGTGTTAAAGGTCATACTCTCTTAAAGTGCATGCAACTGAAAAAATATGTCCAAGATCTTATTGATCAAGGTGAACTTATAGTAGAAGGTCAGTCATCCTCTTTACCTAATGAGAAATTAGGTTGTATCAAAATCCAATATGTAAGTATGACCAAAATAAACCTCCAATGTATAATAAATGTCAAAACCAAGCTAATAAAAAAAAAATTCCATGATACATTCTCCTCATATGACTTAGTAGTGGGTCATATTGATGAAGCCAATCCATGGGTCAATATTGTCACTACTAAAGGTCCTAATTGTGCTATCACCACTAGGCATGGTCAAGTCACTGTTCGAGGAACATCTTCCTACTCTCGACAACCAACCCAATATTATTTTCTTGAACATATTAGAAAGACTCCAACACAAATTTCTATTTTAGAGCTACTTAGATCATCCCCTCTTTTTAGGGATATATTGGACCATGTTTTGAGAGAGTCTTGAGTTCCTAGTTATATGAACCCTAACCAATTCCAAGCCTTTGTAGGATATTTATTCTCTTCATACCATCTAGCTTTCACTCCTAATGACATGTCATCTCTAGATTCATCCCATAACATAGCACTTTATATATAGAAAATTGCAAAAAAATGTAAGGTCAAATTAATCCTTATAGATGGTGGGTCTGCTTTAAATATTTGTACCTAAAATATCATAAAATAATTGGGATATTCAAAGGATGATATAGAAGAAAAAAAGAAGATGACCATTAGAGCATATGATGATGCAATAAGAGAGATTGAAGGCATAATATAGCTTCCCCTACAAGTTGGTCCAGTTTTACAACACACCATGATACATGTTCTTGACCTTGATTTACCATATAACATCGTCCTTGGCCACCCATGAATCCATGCCATGTGAGTGGTCCCATCCACCTACTACCAATTTATTGAATTCTCATACATTGATATTGAAGTCACAATCCTAGTAAACTCTTATCCCTTCCAATATTGTAGATTATCGGAAGCTTAATATGCCAAGTCACATAATTGTCCTAGTGTAGATATTTCCATACCTCCACCATCATTTCTATCTTCATATGTTGATCTTGAAATTTTAGCATCAACATCATCCACCAAACAAGATTCCCCAATCAAGGTCAAGACCATAGATAAAGGTTATGGGGAGTATGCTATACTAAAGTCCTTCTATGTTGGTTAGATACCTATTTATCTAATAGAAAACCATAGAAGAATACACAAAAGAAAAATACCAAGATCATCCATTGTGGTACAACCAATTTTATATGGAGAGGCTTCCTTGATGATGAAATCATAAACATTGATATAAATGCATGGTTATATAGAGATGAATAATTTGCACCATGCTTTGTTCAAAAGACATATCCTAAGGCACTGAGAATATGTAAGAACATGGGCTATATAGGACAAGGATTGGGGTTACATTACCATGGTCTCTTGAACCAATCACTATCAAGGTCAATTGTCATAGATTTGGTTTAGGGACATGCCTCTAGTAGAAGTTTCCTATGATTCTAACTATACCTCTAATATTGTGGTAGGAGCTTCTCTCATTGATAAGAGTGTCAAGGAACAAGACCTCAAAGACTCCAAGTTGCTAAATTAGCCACCATATTTAATGAGATAAACATATCTTCTATTGAACCCGTCATTGTACCTTTTATTAATCCTCCATTTGATCTCCCAAGCCTCATTTTTTGTGACCAAAAGGATATTATGTATTGAGACATATTTGAAAATGACCAACTTATACCTAAGTTCATGAGACTCCATGAAGATATTCCAATAAATGACCATATAAAAGGTTTTGATATAGAACTAGATCAAGATGCTTATTTCAGGGAACAAGCTAATTTCCTTAGTCAAGAAAAATAAAAAAAATACAAAATTTGTAAACTTAAAAAATGAAAAAAATGAATCCCCTAGTGAAAATATCTTTGAAGCGCTATCAGATATAAAAAAGAATAAAAAATATTGAGTCTATTAATGAAAACCTCTTCGAGACATCACTATACAAGGAACTCAACCTTTTTTTATAATTTTTAAAGTGAAAAAATAAATTATCTAGAGTCAATCATGAAGGAACAAATACCATTTCTTTACTTGAATCCCTTTTGAATATGCCATAAAATGGTCTTTATTGTAAATCCTATTTCAAAAATATTTTGGTCTCCACGTTTGATGTCCCTAAATTAGGATTTTCTCATATGTTTGTTGGTCCCAACCATCTTTTATATCATGAAATCTATAAATACCTCTATCATTATATGTTACCACCCAACCTTTTTTTTTGTTTTTTTTAAATGGTGCAACACACCCATATTATTAGGAGTAAACACTTTTGACCGAAGCTATGAACTGGGTACAAGAAACCACAAGAAAAAACCAATCCCTGTGAGCACAATGGCCCAACAAAGGCACAAGGCCTGCAAGCACTTTGGACCAATGAGGGTTTGAACCTTGGTGGCCATCACTACAACCAAGAGAATTGACCACTGAACCACGCCCTTATCGACACCTTACCACCAAACCTATCTCACATACACCATAAATGATTTGTCCATCATTTATTCCATCTCAAATACTTGGTGAACCATCATATCAAAGGAGATTCAAATTCATTTTACTAAGATACCTTAATTTGAGAGAGGCTCCTACTGTAGTAAAGGAAGTGTCCAATGTTTTCCATGGTGCAAGCACTAGGGGTGTTATCTTAACCATCAAAATCTGTAGAACATATTTGCATGAGTGAGAATATTTAGATCAATGGTGCCTTAATTCCATTAGCTAGTTTCAGTCATATCATAATCCCCCAAGTTAGAATCTTCAAAAGATCAAAGCTGAAAAGGTTTAGTTTGATAATCAATAGTCTACACTTCTACTGCTTTAATGCTTATTCTGATGGATATCCTAATTGTGAAATTTTTTAAAAATAATTCAAAAAAAATCAAAAAATCAAAAAATCCAAAAAATTCAAAAAGTTATCATGATGAAAACTTGGAAAATAGAGGTCATATTTGACATCCAAAAAATAATGAAAAAGTACAAAATAATAAAAAAAATAGTAAAGATAAAAATTGTTCTCTGGTGAAAACTGCCTTTGGAGGTGCCTTGGACAAGTACCATGATGAAAAATTGCTTGTAGGTTCCATGTGTAATAATGAATACTTTTCCATCTTGTAGGTCCTCTTCCTCATCCACATTTCCATCCTATATTCATGTCATTTGGTCTAGTCTTCCATCCATCCTATTTTTCCCCTTGTTATACACTAGTGGCAAGTGAATACATCCTATTTCATGAATAAATCTTAGTCTATGCCTTTTAGCTTATTTAGTGAATAGGATACCTTCCAAAATAAATGAGTTTCATGCACTTTAAAAATCCATCAATAAACACAAGAAGACATCCAAACATAGATATGTGCTTCAAACCATCAAACAACACTCTTGAAACATGTAAAATATTAGAGATTGACATCACCCATCACTTGTCTTATTCAAGATGTTTCCTTCTTGAAACTAGGAATTTGTCTTATACGAGATGTTTCCTTCTTGAAACTAGACACGATCCACATCCATCCTTTAGTCCTTTTCGCATCTTAGTAGAAGATAGTATTAAAGTGTGTATATTTATCATTTCTTGTCTTTTTATTTAGTTTATTTTTTATTTATCATTTGATCCATATTGTTCCTAACATGTTCATTTCATATCATGGTGTGCTTTGATATGGCATAAAATGGGGCAATGGTGTAGGAGCACCTTTGAACAAAGTTTGTCAAATCAAGATGTTGATGAGTAGGCTTTAGGTTTTTATGTTTTTTTGTCTAAATAAGGTCTTGGGGACCATTTTATATTGTATTAAGTCAAATTTGAGTCCTCATAAGTGTTTAGGGGGTCAATAATGCTAATTTTGCAATATTGCACATTGTTGCAAAATGTTGTCAATTAAAAGTTGCAAAGTTGTAAGTTGGTTGAATACCAATGGTCAAGAATTTCAAAAGACATTTTAGGCATTGGGGTAGTTTATTTTAGAGGGAAAAAGTATATATAAGAGGAAAATTCCTTTGTGTATTAAGTTTGATTTTGAAGATTTGGAAGAATAAACAATTGAAAAATTGCTATCTTGCTAGATTTCTGAGTTTTCCTTGTTATTTTTTGAACTATATGGCTCGTACAACAACAAGTTGAACCAAATCCATTCTGAATTCATTTATTTGAGTGAGTTAACTTCTTGAGGCATTTGATTTGAGAACTTAATATTGTTTTGGGTAAAAGTTTGATCTAGTTCTTTGTGACTAGTTTTTACACCCTATTTTAAAGGGTTTTGAAAGTCTCTAAAATGCTAAACTGACTCATTCCATTCACTGTGGCCAGTGTATCCTATGTAATGGATTTGATACATCAGTATTAGGCATGCACATGTGGTGTGAGTGTAGGGGAGGCCGAGAGATGTGTTGGGCATGAATCCCTAGAGTGAAGATTTGAGTTTTCCAAGTGGAAAAGTGAGGTTTTGAGATGGTAAAGGGTGTAAAAAGGCTGGGAAACATTATTTCTTGATGAATTAAGTATATGCAGAGGTTTTTAGGCCTATTTGAGGTGGTGGTAAGTTTAGCTAAGGCCTGCCAATGTGATTTTCATTAAAACCCTAGATTTTTGGCTTAAAGAGAGGGTTTTGGGTTTTGGCACTTGGGTGAGTGAATTTCTGAGAAAAAAATGTGGAATCCTTGGTTTGATTACATGTAGATTTCTTCCCAAAATATTTTAGTGGATTGGGAAAATATTTAAGACAAGTCTCTTTGCAAAATAGGCCTAATTTTAGGTCTAGAAAGTGTAGAAACCTAATTTTGTTGAAGTTGTTGAAAAGGAACCTATTGTGGTAAGATGATATGTTGTTGAGTACCTTATGGGTGTTTGAAAACCTACTGGTCTAGATTTGAGAAGACGTCATTGTAAAGTTATACATGATTGAGTTAGATTGTAGTGCTACAAGGAATTGTGTTGGTTTGGTGAAAAGAGGAGAATTTTGAAGAATTGTGACTTGATAAGTTGTGGTATTGTTTGAAATTATGTTGTGTGGTTGTAGAACCTTCCTTGGTTGCTATCAAGAAAGTTCCATTGTTTCTATGTATCGTGTTTGATGGTTGTCTCGTCATAGATCCACCAAGAGCATAATATGCCTTGAGAGTAATGGGGCATCCTATTATCTATTTGTACCATAGAAAAATGGGTCATTGACATTTTCATGGTCTTTTAGGTCTTTCTCTCATGATTCTTGATCTATTTTTCTTTGATTTAATGTTGCAATGTAACTTCTACATTTACATTAGGTCCTGAATATTCAAATTATGATGTCTTGTGAAGGTATTGTGAAGTGTTGTAACAACTTTCTACACTTTTCTAAACTCTTCTCATTATAATTCACCTAAAAATCACCTTTTCATTACTTATCAAGTCCTATTCTAAAGTGTTGCAAAGTCTTGCAACAAGATTTCAAGATTTTCTAGGCTTGATTTCACTATTTACACCTTATGCTTTATTTGACCCCTTTATGCACTCATAAGACTTAATTAAGTATATTTTTGAATGTAAACCTGGAAAACAACATTAAATTCAACTTAATTCCTGACACCCACTTACAAGCCTAGAGTGGGACCCATTCACCATGGGTGGCGAATGAGTCCCTCTTGGCTCCAAATTCAAAATAATTCAAATTTTCTTTTAGGTTTTTATTCAAAAATACCTTATGTTGGCCTGTGATGTTGTATTATTGGGTTATTAGGGCATAAGTGTGTATAAATAAGTGTTTTTACATCCATTTTAACCCCCATTCACTTGCATTCACTCATTCAACATCCAGTGGCATTCTTGCATTCAATCATAGCATCATTCAATCAAGCATTTATCAAGCATCTTGGAGCAGCCATTAACCTATCTTTAGACATCTTCAATAAGGTTTTTGTGAGTTTAGGAAATTTGCATGTTGTTTATTCATCATTTCTTACTCATTTCATTTCATTTCTTTATTAAGGGTTTTATTACCCAAGTGGGATTTGACCAAGGCAAATCTCTATACTTTAACCCTTGACCATTTACCCCCTTTTGCATGTGTGTTTGCAAAATTTTGTATTCATATTTATCAAGAAAATAGATGTTTAAAGGTGGTCAACAAGTCAACTAAACCCTAATTCAAGCTTGGAGACAACCTACAGTCCATTTTTTGCAGATTAGACTTCGTCAACTCGACAAGAAGACAAGTGCAAATTTGGATCTACAGAATTGAACTTTGAATTTATAGATTTTTGGAGGAGGAATGATTCGCCATCAGTGGTGCATGAGTCCCACCTAAAGGTTGAAAAAGTTGATTTTGTCAGAATCCAATTCCCAACAGTCGAAAAGCAGTTTCAGGTGTTTTTACCAATAGGAGGACCAATTTTCCATCTATGGCGAATGAGTCCCACAGGTGATTTACAGTGATATCTACCAATTTTCAGAGCTTTCTAGATTCAATATCCAACTTCTAGGTGCACTTTATTCAGATTCATTCAATTATGTTTGCATTTTTTCATGTTTTAGTTTGAATTCTTGCATACCTCACTATGTTTTCAAACATTGCATATTTCATTAGTTTTGCATTCATAATCAATCAATTTCATCACTTAGTTGCATTTAGATCATTTCATTTAGTCATAATCACATCATACATTTCCTTATTTGAGTGAACCACCTCAATTTTAGTGTTCTATCTCTCCCCTTTTAGGTGAAAAATCCTAAGAGGGCAAGAGAAGTACATAAAACACACCACAAAAATTTGATGGTTCATTTTGGTGAACCTGCATATTGAACACATTTATCTTTCTGATTTCAATTGCATCTTTCATCCTAGGTTTCCTTTGTATCAACATTCAATTAGGTTTTGTTTTGTTTTTGCATACTAGGTTTTATAAAATTGCATTAGTGAAAGACTCATATAGACTTCATTTTTGCATACCAAATCATTTAAAAACTAAAAATCTGCATTTGTATCCTCCTTTTTCATATGAAAAGCATTAAAATCATTTTAAATTTTCTGAAAACCACAAAAATATCATACCTAGACTCATTCACCACCTTAGGTGAATTAGTCCACCTGCACATTTTACATTGCATTTTCATGCATTTTTTGGGTATTTTCTACATCATAGCTTCTTGTTCTTACTTTTTGCAATTCTTTCCAAATTTTTTGTTTTCTTCTATTTCTTGCATATTAGTTCACTTTTACTCATTTTCATCATGAATTTCTCCTTTAACAAGTTCAAGAATTCATTAAAATCCTTAGTAGACATATCCAATTGTGCCTTTGGCTGTGATCCTAATGACTTTGAGCCTCCTCATTCTCCTTCAACTCCAAATGAATGTCCTCCTCATGTTGTTGACATCATTGGAGAAGATGATGATATAATGACCAAGTTCTTAAATTCATGCCTTGATAACCTTGAAGCCAATGCAGCCTTTTACCCATCCATGAAGTCAAAAGATCTTCCTACTATCTCACCCCCTAACATGTTTGGATACTTACATCCTGAAATCAATGAAGGACCTAAGTTCCCCTCACTAGGTGGACCTAGTTTCTCTACACAACCACATCCTCAACCATTTTATGATAACAAAGTTACAAACACACCAATCAATCTTGAAGAAACATATGGCAAAGGCTTTACTATCTTAAGCAAGCAAGGATGTGATACAACAACTGAACATGACATTCGTCAACTTTTAGAACAAAGGCCAACATATGAGAACACAACAAGATTAGGATATCAAGATCCTCCTCATGCTAACAAGCATCCTTTTGAATATTGAAGACTTTGTGATGATGGTACAATGATCCTTGATTCCCCTCCTGACTTGAACATTATCCTTCCATGTGAACAAATATTACCTGATTCTAATGACAAGGATGATAGGATCCCCATGGGTCATCTTCCTCCTTCCATCCATGAAAAAGGAGAATCTAGTAAATGAAAATGACCTTACAATTTGAAAAAACTCAAGTTTCATATCCATCCACCACCTAAATGTGAAAGGAGACTTCAATCGCTTTTAAAAAAATTCCTTATACTCTTACCACCTTCAAACAGGTTGGTCATCCATCCTAAAGACTCTAACATACCATATTACAAATATCATCATGTTCTCGGCCATCGTATTGATGAATGCTGGACATTGAAGGACATACTGAACAAGTATCACTTCAATAATACCAATTTCTATCCTATCATCCCTTAAAAAAAAATGCCCTCATCATGCCATAGTTGTAGAATTTTCCATTCTCACTATTGCATGATTCTTCCCATTACCTATCTTGTCTCCTTCTTTCCTTACATTCAGTGGGGGAAAGAAGTCGTTAGCCTTTTCCTCGTAATGTATTTTTCCTTGCCTCTTAACTATGTTATTTCTCTTCCGCTTATACTACTTGAAATTGAGAAGCCAATAACTCGGTTAATGGTTGAGTTAAATTTGTACTACTAGCCTCTTTTAACTTTCTACTTTTTCCTTTGATGTGATTGATGTGAGTATTGTGTTCCCTCGTAATGTGTGTTTGATGTTCTCCTCTCTTTGTGCACTTCCTCTATTAGTACCTCTATTCTTCTATATGTCATACTTTATCTTTTCTTTTTCATTTTTATTTTGTGTTTTCCTTTTGGGGATGATGCAAAGCATTGATATGCCCTATGTCTCTTCCATGTTGACCCAATCAGTCCCTTTTCCTTTTTATTTTTTCTTTTCACTTTTATTTTTCCTTTTGGGGATGATGCATGGTATTGAGACCGAAATGTCTCCTTCATGTTGATCCAAAATCTTTTCACTTTATTTCACCTTTTTGTTTTCTTTTCACTTGTGCTTTCCTTTTGGGGACTATGCAAAGCATTGAGACCAAAATGTCTCTTCCATGTTGACCCAAAACGAACCTTCTTTTTCTTTTGTTTTCGATCTCTTTGTGTCATTCTTCCAATTCTATGTGTTTTGGGGAATGATGACAGTTCTGAACTCTTTCGTAAAAAAATTGCAGCAACGAACATATTGACCCCAAATCCATAGATCCCTTATGTGTTTGGTGTGTTCCTTTCTGGGGGCAACCCTCCTTTTCTTTTGTTTTCTTTTTCATTTACATGAAGTAGCCTTACTTGGAAACATATGAATTGGTATATGGGTTTTCAGAGTTGGCTCTCATGTCTTGTTTTTCCTTTTGCATTTTTCCTTTGCTACTTTAAAGAAATTTCTCACATATTGGTGTGTAGTGATTCCTTTACAGTGGGGGGCATACATCGGAATTATTCATTTGCATTCTTGCTTCTTAGTGCAGCCTTGTGCCCTCATAAAATGAGTTTGTCATTTTGTGGATGACATTGGGTTTGATGTCCTTCATAAGTGTGATCTATCTTAGCATATTACATTCCTCTTGGTGGCCTGATGTGACACATTACATCCCCTAAGTTGTGAATATTCTATTCTTTGATTGGTCCTCTCTCGGAGACATTAGACACAATGTTCCCTAGTGATAGACCTCACATGAATTAAACAAGACTCATTTGAACATCTTTTACATTTTACATTTTACATTTTTTCCACCTTGCATAACACAGCTTGCATGCCTGTGGTACCTTCCTCTTTTGTTCATGAGTTCTAAGCATACAAAGCTTTGCTTGTCTCATGAAGCATGAACTGACATTTTCCTTTGTGGTGCCTTGTTAAAGTTATTAGGAGGTATAAATTTGATATGGTTGAGAGAGAAGCCCATTCCACGACACAACTTTCCCCATAACCACCTATGTTGGAAGACCACCATGAGTTTTGTCGCCCCAAAGTGAGTATGCATTTTATTTTTTGGACAAACAACCTAGATCTGATTCACAACTAGCTAAACAAATAGTCGAAGCTTGATCTGACTTTTCCTTTTTCTCCTTCTCTTTTTCATTCTTTTTCACACATGTGTTCCTTTGTTCTTATGTTTAGTTTTCCATGGGATCTTCATCCTGGAGGCTTGATCATCCCTCATGATCATTGTCATTCCATCTTTCTAGCATAAGTGCATTTGGATCCGTCTCGATATGCATGGCTACTTTAGTGTGAGTTTGAAGCAAGTTCATCCTCTCACTAAAGTGGGGGCTAAATGAACCATAGAAAAATGGATCATTGAAATTTTCATGGTCTTTTAGGTCTTTCTCTCATGATGCTTGATCTATTTTACTTTGATTTATTGTTGCAATGTAACTTCTGCATTCACATTAGGTCTTGAATATTCAAATTATGATGTCTTGTGAAGGTGTTGTGAAGTGTTGTAACATATTTCTACACTTTTCTAGACTCTTCTCATTACAATTCACCTAAAAATCACCTTTTCATTACTTATCAAGTCCTATTATAAAGTGTTGTAACAACAAGATTTCACACTTTTCTAGGCTTGATTTCACTATTTACACCTTTCTTATGCTTTATTTGACCCCTTTATGCACTCACAAGACTTAATTAAGTGTATTTTTTAATGTAAACCCAACAAACAACATTAAATGCAACTTAATTCCTGACACCCACTTATAAGCCTAGAGTGGAACCCATTCCCCATGGGTGGCGAATAAGTCCCTCTTAGCTCCAAATTCAAAATAATTCAAATTTTCTTTTGGGTTTTTATTCAAAAATACCTTATGTTGACTTGTGATGTTGTATTATTGGGTTATTAGGGCATAAGTGTGTATAAAAAAGTGTTTTTACATCCATTTTAACCCCCATTCACTTGAATTCACTCATTCAACATCCATTAAAGCATTCTTGCATTCAATCATAGTATCATTCAATCAAACATTTATCAAGCATCTTGGAGTAGCCATTGACCTATCTTCAAAAATCTTCAATAAGGTTTTGGTGAGTTTAGGAAATTTGCATGTTGTTTATTCATCATTTCTTACTCATTTCATTTCATTTCTTTATTAAGGGTTTGATTACCAAAGTGGAATTTGACCAAGGAAAATCCCTATACTCTAATCCTTGACCATTTTCCCCCTTTTGCATGTGTGTTGGTAGACTTTTGTATGTAGATTTATCAAGAAAAGAGGTGTTGAAATGTGGTCAACAAGTCAACAAAGTGTTCCAAGTCAACTAAACCCTAATTCAAGCTTGGAGACAACCTACAATCTATTTTCTGCAAATTTGACTCTATCAACCCGACAAGATGACAAGTGCAGATCTAGATCTACAAAATTGACCTTTGAATTTGCAGATTTCTTGTGGAGGATTGATTTTCCATCAGTGGTGAATGAGTCCCACCTGAAGCCTAAAAAAGTTAATTTTATCAGAATCCAGTTCCCAACAATCGGAAATTAGTTTTAGGTGTTTTTACCAGTAGGAGGACAGATTCACCATCAGTGGCGAATGAGTCCCATTAGTGATTTATAGTGATCTTTGCCAGTTTTTAGAGCCTTCTAGATTCAATATCCAACTTCCAAGTGCACTATGTTCAACCTTATTCAATTCTATTTGCATTTGTTCATGTTTTAGTTCATTCTTGCATACCTCACTATGTTTTCAAACATTGCATATTTCATTGGTTTTGCATTCATAATCAATCAATTTCATCACTTAGCTACATTTAAATCATTTCATTTAGTCATAATCACATCATACATTCCCTTATTTGAGCGAACCACCTCAATTTTAGTGTTCTATCTCTCTCCTTTTAGGTGAAAAATCCTAAGAGTGCAAGATAAGTACATAGAACACACCACAAAAATTGATGGTTCACCATTATTTTTTTCTTAAGATTCAATTCATACATTGGATACATTATCACCTTGTTCTTCTATACCCTAGTGTATAATATCCATTATTATATTAAATAAAGTTTACTAATCTCAAAGCCATCATAACACATCACCATCATTGCATTCATAATCATTTTTCTTGCATCCATATTTTAATTTTTCATCCATCTTTTCCATCTTTCATCTAATCTTTTATTCTTCCTCTCTTCCTTTGAGAGATCACTCATGCACTTTATGCACATATAATCTCTCAAGCGGGCACCAATCATCTCATCATTTTTAATTGTCATTTCTCACTTGATTTGGGCATATCATCATTTGCTTCATATCTTCTAATTTTTCTTCTTGGCTATTTTTATTTTCTTTGAAATAATGTTACTTGGAACATTGCTTCAAAGAGGTGAAAATGTAGACACCTAAATTATTCCATGAAACTCTAATTGTCATCATATCATAATTACTTGTCTCTATTTATAATTTATTACCTAATTAGTTAATAATCATTTAATAATTTTTGTTTAAATCATTGATCACCTAATTAATTATTGTCACTTATTATCAAATATCATTTATCATATAATCATCATACATTATTTATTACTTATTATCCATTATCAATCACAAATCATCTATTAGTTAATAGTTTCTATTATCTATTCAATTAAATATATATTTTTTAATTTAATTAAATGTGATCTAATTTCCATTTTTTTCAAATAATTTGTATTTTTATCTCTTCATTCAACTCCATCATCACTAATCAATTAACTTAGTATTCATTTAAAAACTGAATCTTCTCTCACAAGTTAATCTCTGTTATTTTAGAAGCTTCCTCTTCATTCTCCAGTTAACTAAGCATGAAATTGGAAACTTCATGCCCACATTCATATATCATTTTAATTAGAAAATTTAATATTATTCTCACATGAATTCAATTAGAAAATTCTAATTTCAGTCGAGGAATCCACTGATTTTCTAGTTAAATTAGGTTCTATTCCTCATCCACATCTCCTGGATCTATAAATGTGGTCTTTTCTTCATCAATTTTATCTAACTCACATATTATGCAATCACACTATATCAAAATCTGAAATAAATCAATCATTAATCAATCATAGTGTTATACTACAAAGATCATGCATCCACTTACCTTCAAGGAGAATTAACATCAACTTATTTTAAGGTTTATAATGAGATCGGTAAAATAAGAATTTAGATTTAATTTCCTTTTTATGTTTTTGATTCTTTTATTTTCTTAGTTTTCTAATTTCAATGCTTACACTACCTAACTAGCTCAATGGTAATTTCCTAAAAATGAATATTAATAACTATTTAGCTCCATTATCTACCTTATACTCCTCATTTTTTAATCTATATCTCAATTTTATACTCAATATTTCATTCTCTCTTCACATTCTATAATTCCTACTAGAATCTTGTGTAGTTTACCAAAATTGTTGAGTATTTAAAACCACATGTGAAGACTCTATAATATTGTAATAGTATTGGGAAGTTTAACAACATTTTAGCAACTACAGTCTTGCCTCTCTTGATGAGGGCGTAGCCCGAGAGTTAGAAAATAACCCACAAACAAGAGAATAATTTTATTATTCAGAAAATGGAGCTTCTTACATGCAGGGGATCTCAAATCCCCAAGTTCTACAACACATGCAAGTTACAGAAAGCTACAAAATCACCCTTTCGCAATATGCGAGCTTGTCCCCAAAAAGTTACCCAAAAATTAGAAACCTGCCCATAAATAGAGCTCATCTTTAGTTTAGAGCCAAAACAACATTCAAATTTGAGTTTAGGCGGTTTGGCACCGAAAAATTATAACTTGAAGTTCAAATTTCAAAAGAACATTTGCAATTGTATCTTCTAGAAAGTGCGCCAACTTCCTGAGGCCATAACTTTTGATCCGGGACTTCGATTTGCGAACCGTTTGAATCATTGGAAAGGTCTCAAAGTCAATAACGCACTCAAAATTTACTATGCCAATTTTGGAAAGTTTCGGGGCCGTTCCAGGAACTCTAAGTGCCTCAAATCTAACTCAGAAGATTTTTAGGTGCAAATCTAGGAAACTAAAACAACAATATCTTTCAACCCAGGAAATAAAATAAAAACTGTAAATTTGGAATTTCATTATGATGAAAAGGGTATCCAAAAATGTAAAAACATCTAAAAACTGAGAAACTTGAAATTTAACTATTTTTGGGTGATGCAAGATTGCCCTTACACCACTGGATGCTCCTGCATCTCTTTCCTTGAAGAAGTTTATGAGGTAGTTTTATTTTATTTATTTTATCTAGCTTCTCACTTCCTATCATTATACTACTTTATATATATTATAACAAACAATGGATTCCACAAGGTCTTCTAACTTCCCTCCATGCGAAAACAAAGCATTCTTGAAGGTGAGTGGGTAATCATTTTGCAGGCTAGAAACCATACCATTGAACAAGCACTTTACTTCCTCTGAGGTAACTTCTACAAAAACAATGCGAAGAGGTGAGTGGAGGAGAAAGCGATGGATAGGGAGGAGGATTACACACATTGGAGCCCAGGGAAAGTATGCTAAACTTGCACAAAACAATTGAAACTTTGGAGCTACTTCACATAGGAGATAAAATTCAGAGTTGCTACTCCTATGTGAAGTAGCTCCAAAGTGTCACCGAAGTAACCAATGTTGACAGATCTACTGATAAATATAGTGATACCATTAGGATGATCTACTAATGTGAACATTAGACATATTAGGACTAAGAAATTGTTGGATGGGTACAACTTTGAATCTTTCTCATATAGAAAAATGCCCCCATTACATCTCATTTTCCATACATCTTTGTGAAATACAACTTTAGCTTTTTGTCTTCAAGGGATTGTTTTTTAATTTTCTCTAAAAATAAACTCCTATTTTTCAAAATCTCATCCAAAAAATTGAATTTTGATTTGGAGGAATTTTTTTTAATTTGACTTTTGTTATTTGATGAATTTGTCACATTTTTGGTTCAATTTCCTGTTTGAATTTTAATATTGTGCAATTTCTTCAAAATATTTGAATTTTCCAGCTCAAAATACTTTGTGATGGATAAATTAGCTAATGAGTCTACTAGATGGTTTACCTCTTAGCATGATAGCTTGTTTAATAGTTGTTTCATTTGACCAAAGATGTAATTTAGTTTCCAATTCTTTGAGAATTTTTGAGTAATTATATTTATAACAACCAAATAATCTCACTCAATTTGTAAGTTTTGAATGTTCCTCTATGAGGTCAGCTTTAGTCTTAATATCAAAGCATTTAATTCCGCTACATTGTTAGAATCATCTAAAATATTTTAGAATGATCTCTTAGAACAACAACTATCCTTGATTTACTTGGATTGCCTTTAGAGGCACCATAAAAACTTATTTTGATGAAATTTGACGAAGGGGGTAATCATTGCACCATGCTTCCATATTTTTTAATGTTTTTATAATGTTCCAACATCATTCGAGGGTGGGAGGTTGATGAACTAGACTATTTCTTTTCTAAATATCCTTTTATCTATTTCAATCCAGATTTTCCAAATTATCAAGATGGAGAGGCTTAAATCTCATATAAAGAGAGGGATATGTTTGAAATAGTTAAAAGATTGAGTTAAGGGACCAAATCATTTGAGTTTATTTTGAAGCCAAAACTAACAAGATCGATTGAAGCTACACTTGAGAAGATCTAGATCTTCATAAATTGATCCAAAAATAATACAAAGGAAGACTGGAGTGATCCCCAATCTATCTAATCTCATGCTAGTTAAAATTATGTTATTTAGAGCTAGCCAAGAAAAAGATCCAACCTTTGGTAGACATGAAGGACCCCAACATAGACACATTGGCTAGTTCCCTTGTTTCTCCACTTTTATTGAAGATGAATACCCTTCTTTAACTTGTATATACCTAATTTTGAAGTTGACCATATTAATACATCTTCTTTTTCTGAAAATAAGTTTGTTCTCTTAAAAATCTTGGCTTTGAATAAAGCTTTCAATTTTTGGGAGAAATGAAAATGGTCAACGAATTTCCATGAGGCTACCAAAGGGGAAGCAAATAGGTCTACCTTGAAATAGTCTTTAATTCAAGTACCCCAATGATTTTTTTTTAAAAAATAATCCATCTAAGACCAAACACTTAGTTGGTTGAGGGTCTTGTGGTCATTCTAGAAATCTTCCTTGATAAAGGGTTTTTCCTCCATTGTGGATCACCCAAGAGAGGTGGGGAAGAATAACTTACCTACAAGAAGCTAGGAAATTCCACATTCTTGATCCTTTTGGAAGATCGACCACTATGAAAATTATCTCTCTTTCTAAAGAATCTAAATATTTATGCCTCATAATTGTTCTCCACTTGGTTTTAAAATTTACATGGTGTCTTCATGCTAGTTTTTCTCCCAAGGACATACTTTAAACTTCTAGATTTTGTATCCCCACATCTTCCTCATGTTTTGGTTTACATCTTTTCCCATTAAAAAGCTTTCTTTTTGTGTTTGGATATTTATTGAACCAAAAGAACATTCTTAGTTGGTTTTGAATTTCTTTAGTAGCCCCTTTGGGAATTTTCAATATTGACATCATGTAGATTGGGATTGCATGAATGATTACCTTTGTTAGGTTGATCTTGTCTACTAGTGTTAACCATTTTTCTTTCAAGGAAGAAATTATTTTGATAAAAGATGATAATACATTTTCCTCGAAATAGCTTTTGTTGCTACCTAAAAATAGAGGAATTCCTAGGTATTTGCATGGTAGAGATTCACTTGAATATCCCAACAAATTTGCACTACTATTTTTAACTCTCTGGGAAGTATTTAGAAAGAAAATTTTAGATTTGGCTACATTGACAAGTTAACCCAATGCTAGACAATATAATGAAATGATTTGTTGAATATTCTTATCTTATTCTAACTTAGCTTGGCCAAAGAGAAATTTATCATTTACAAACAAAGAATGAGTTATGGGTTCTAGAAAAGATATAATTTTGATGCCCTTGCACAAGTTTTGAGAGTTTGCAACATAAATAGACCTACTCAAAGTTTCAACTATGACTATAAATAGGGATGGATAGATAGGATCCCCTTGTCTAACTCCTTGGGAAGAGAAAAAATCCACGAGGTTTTCCTTAACAAAAAAACTTACCCTTGAAATACATGAATACATCCATTTATAACAACTTTATAGAAGCTAAAAATATCAAGGATATCGAGTAAGAATTTCCAACAACCCAATCATATGCTTTCATCATATATTGACCTAAGTAGCATTGAAGAAATTTCTCTTTCTAGATAGAGTGTAGAAACTTATGAGAGACCAATGCTCCTTTCGAAGTTTCCCTACCTGGGACAAAAAAATCTTGTTCTTCAAAGATTAATGATGGAAGGAGAGGGGAAAATTTGAGGGAAATATCTTTGGTGAATATTTTGTAAATTGTAATAGAAGGAGAAATATGTCTAAAATCAGTGAATGTGTCAAGGCTAGATTTCTTTTGGATCAATGCTATATGTGTACCATTCATCTCTTTTAAAATATTTTGATGCTTTTGGGCTTCCTCTAAATGGAAAAGTATATCTTGGCTTGTAAATTCCTAACATTTTTGAAAGAACAATGTGGTGAAACCATATAGACATAAGGCATTCTCTAGGGTCATTGAAAAAAACACCTCCTTTAACTCATCTAGAGTGGATTTATACATCAATATTTTGTTCTAAGCATCATCTAATAGCTTTGGTATATTTGTAAGGATATTGTCAAAGTTTCCCTTATTATTCCCATTTGGATTACAAAGTAGATTTTTGATGAACTGGATTGCTTCTCTCAATTGCATGTCCATCTTAAAAAAGAGTGTACCATATTTGGAGGTGATTAAAAGAATTTTGTTGGATTTTACTTGGATTTGTATGGAGTAATTGAAGAATTTTGTGGTTTGATCACTCTTTTTTAATCATAACTCCCTCAATTTTTTCCTCTAATAGGTCTCTTCTCTTTGAAGTAATTCATGAAGTTGTGTTGTTAATTGTTTCTCTTATTCAAAATCCTCTTTTTTCAATACCCATTTTTATAAATTTTTCATTTAATTTTGATAATTGAGCCTTTAATCTTATATATATTCTTGTAATGAAGTTTGTTCCACTTCTTGATGTTCATTTTAATGAATTTAATCTTATGATGATCTTGATGCATGCTTGATCCTTGAATGAAGGAGCATTTTGCAACCAAAGTTTTAAAGAGGGAATTAGAGTGGGGTCTCTAAACATATCTTGAAATTTTAAGGATGATTTCATTGGATATCTATCTTCAAACAAAATTAAGGAGATTGGAAACTGATCGGAGCACATTTCTGGAAGAATTGAACACTTGAAAAATCTTATTTTAAAAAAATACAAATATAAGAAAGGAAAAAAATCTAATATTTTTGCAAATTTATGTAAAAATTTCCTTCTATTTGTCCATGTGAATCTTCCATTATGTGGACGGAAGTCAAATAGAAAGAACTTACTAGATACAAATTTATTAAAGTCTTCCATGACTTTAACTGAAGGAATAATGGCTCCTATTTTAGATTAGAAAAGTTTGAGATGACATTGAATTCTCCCTAAATTATGGCGTGTTTCTTTTGAAAATGGTGCAACAAAGAGCTCAAATGGTTCTATAATTTATTTTTTAATTGTGCTTGAAGGGCCATAAATATTGAAAATACAAAAGATTTGTGAAGAAGAGAGGATTTGAATAAATATCAACATCCAATGAGGACCAAAAGCAACATTATTAATTTAGACTTATTTTTTGTCCCAAGGAACATATAAAGCCCTAGATGCACCATTTATAGTATAGGAGATAGATTTCCAACTTAACCCTTTCTCAAAAATAAAGTTTCCATTTTGATCAGATAACTTTGTTTCTTACAACAGTATGATGACATGGTTCAATTTTTATAATTGACACTTAACTGAGCATATTTTGTTAGGGGAATTTAAGACCCTAGTATTCCATGATAGGAACCTCATCTCTCCCAAGAAGAGCTATATATTATCCTCTATCTTAATGTTCTTTTAATTATTTATTGAATTCTCACATCGATTTCCTCTTGAGTTTTAGAGCATTTTTATTTTTTACTTCATTTTAATTTTGGAGAAAGAATAGGAGAATCTACTATTTCCAATTGGTAAATTGCCATATTTTATAAAGGAATGTCCTCATAACATTCATTCATCACTTATTATGCTATATCTTCTAAGATCTCAGTGCCCTCTTGCTAAAGGATGTCATTAACCATGTATAGTATTTTTTCCTTGGACTGAAGTTTATGTCATGTTTGATAGTTATTTTTATTTTGAATCCTTAAGGAAGAATGATTATCAATAATTTTCAATTCAAAGTGTGGAACAACAATATCAAGAGAAAATTTTTCTAGGGGTTCAACACTTTGAATGAAGCTTGGGAGGGGAATAACAAAGCTATTTTGAGGGGATATTTTTTGGGAGTTCACATGGAGGGAGATTCTTTGAGGGATGCTTTGAGAAGGGTTTACAAAATATTGGGCTCCATTTTGAAGAGTGATTAGGGATTTCCCCTTATATAGATAAGGCCTCATGTGCTAGGAAAGGGCTTGATATGGAGATTAGGCATCTCCTTCCAAAACTTGTTGAGGTTGCTATGAAAGAATTTTGGTTTCATTTATGAGGGGTTTTTAATCAATAGAGGTTGGTTCCAAACACCATTATCTAAAATGATATTTATGGATTGAGGAATGATAGTTGAGGGTTTGGAAATGATATAGTTTGATGGAATAATATTTTTCCTCTAGATCTACTTTAGTTTCAAATTTTTGGAAGGCTCCAAGGGAATCTCCTAGTATTCTTGAGGATGATTAGGTCTTTATATCCAAAATCGAGGTTTGGAATTTTCATCCAAAATTATTAACAATTTTTTTAATAGCATAGGGGTCAAAATATAAGAGACCAAGGTTGAGTGAGGAGGATAGAACCATTTAGAAATTGTGGTACATTTGAGAGGATTTTGGCGAGTGCCAAATTTGGCATTCGACAAATGAAGAGCACCAAAATTATTTAAATTTTAAAATATCGAGCCTTACGCTCAGTCGTCCAATCCATTTGGCCAGTGCCAAATTTGGTGCTCGCCAAATGGTCATTTTGGGTAAAAGAAAAAGTGGCACCATTTTTGTGTCACAGATTGGTGCACGCATCCAAGTTGTATTTTTTTTGTTAATTTTTGTTGATTGTAATTTATAGGTTTCCATATACTTAAGTTAGTTTTGTAATGTAAATGTTCCTAGTAGCCTATTAGTAGCATTATGAGTACTATTTTTACAAGCCTATTTATGTTCCTATTAATGACTTAATACACTTATATCCACATTTCCAAGTAAGTCAAACTAGGGTTGATGCAAGAAGTTGGGTCCACAAAAAGCTCAAAAAGGAAGTGTTTTTGCTGTTTTTTAGAATTTGTCACACTTGGACTAAAAATTTGAGGCACTTACACAATGAATCTTAAAAAAAGTTATTAATATGAAATTTATCATTTTGAATCTAGTTTCCAAATATGTAATTTATCCAAATACCCAGATGATAGAAACTAAATTTTGATAGGGATGTATAAAAAACAACTTTTTAAAAGTCCCTGTTCTTTTACCATACTATGCACATGTACGGACACCACTTTTTGACCCAAACAAAAGTATTTTGCTAATTCCTTTTGGGGAAAGAGAGCTAACAAAATGAAGATTGATGAGGAATTTTTTTAAAATATTTTTTTTATTGAATTTTTATTGGCCTTAATTGTTGTTTTAAAAAAATGTGTACGAACAACATAATTGGACCTAAACTAAACATTTTTTGAATCTTTTTTTCATTGTGTAGAGAATTGTCTGAAGATTGATGCCATGTAATTCTTTTTACAAGAAACTTAACCAAAAAAATTTATTAAAAAAAAAAAGACTAATATTTCATGTTTAAGGACTAGTTTGCTTAGAAATTAATAAAAAAATAAAAAATATAATGCAATCTTAATAAATAAAAATTCTATATTTGGAAACTAGACATCGTGTTCTCTAATGGGTTTTAATTTTATAGATTGATTCAGAAAAAAAAAGTCCATCAGCCATATTGCCAAAGTTGGACATTCTTCTTCAATTTGCCTTAGTTTTTTAGTTGCAGGTCAAAGGCTAAGGGTTAGGTTGCCAAGCCTTTCCTGAGCCTAAAACCGAGGTAGCATGTGGGTTGGGAATTCAAAATTTTAAAAATGCGTAAGCATTTTAAAAAACGTGTGTGCGTTACAAAACACGTGTTCTTTATTTCCTTGATTATTTAAAAAATTAAATACTTATTAGAAATGCGTACGCGTTACAAAACACGTACACGTTTCTAAAAAGTATTTAATTTTTTAAATGAATGACTTGTACATGTTATAAAACACATACATGATTTTTAGTGCATACGTATTTTTTTAGGTTCGAGTACCCGAAGCATAACGCATACACGTTTTTCTAATAATGCGTACACGTTTTCTATGAGATTTTTTTTTTGCCAAAACTTCCCCTCTTCGTGGACCCAACTTATTGATTTTACCCACTACATGTCATGATTTTATTACCCTCAATCTAATGTGTGAGTGAAACACCCTACACCATATTCCTTGACTAATGTCCCAACACAATTGATCTCAAATAGAGTGAATTTTGATTGTTGAAGGTTCCTAATTGTCAATAAAGTGAATGATTATAATATAAGCCTTCAATTATTCCATATAAATGTATAAAAATAATATGATTAAGTTGAATCATTAGCAAAGTATAACCAATTTATTAAATATCAACTAAGCCATAATCAACGATGGTGTTGAATGCACAAGAAAATTGAGAGGGGGGCTGAATCGGTTGTACATTAAAACATTAAAACTTGCATTAATCCTTAAACCCTTAACAACCCTTAATCCCTTATCATGCATTAGCAAAATATAAACATGAAAAATAGTAATGCAGAAACATTCATACACATGAGAACACCATATTTATGTGGAGAACCCAAGAATGAAAAAACCATGGTGAGGATTAGCTCACAATATAAAGTAATTGCGACACTAAATATAATAGGTTCATTTCCCAAAAGAATGAAGGGCTCATTGCCAATGGCTCACTACCAGATTAGAAAGAAGAAGATAGAAAATTGTTACATTGAGAAATCCTTCTTAGAAAAATAGAGAATATCCACCACTATAACTCTACACCATAAGTAACCTCCAACTCACTACCATCAAAAACTTCAGGTACTCTACAAATGTAGACCCTTTTTCTCATTGCATTGGAGTCATAGGAACTAAGCTCACACTTCAAATCTCTACATCTAATTAAATCACATATCAACACATCCTTGCATCCACACACTCTTCTCAATAATTCACCTTTCCTTTATACCATTCCCAACCTTAAAAACATCTTTCAAGGTCTGCTATGCACCTCAAATGTGTAAATTCAAATTAGGTCAACACCAAAACATTCCTGTGGTGGAGAGGAATGAAGGTGGACCACATCACACTTAAACCTAGACCTAAATCCACATATACATGCCACACCATGCTACTAAAAATACTAAAGCATATCCAAAATTAGATTAGACACCCAAGGTTGGTCGAACCTATGTTGACACCATTAAACATTTAAGTACATGGTTCCTCAAATCCAAAGATGACTTGCATACCACACAAAACTTAAACATAATCTAGAATATTTCATCAACACCCTAAAATCTTACAAGTCATTTGCAACATCATATAGCTGAAGAACATATACTCATTTTGTACACCCAATTAACCTTCCACACACTACAACTCATGAATCCAACCTTGTAGACCACCAAAACTCAAAAAAATAAAACTAATCCAGATCTGCAAGACCAAAAACCACACCACAGAGAAATGTGGAGCAAAACCATTTCTCCTAGACAACACTGCATCACAATTCACACATTGGTGAACATAACTTCTTTCGAATGATCTAGAACTTGGAACTTTGGATATATAAAACCTTTGAAAACCTCTGATCAACATATTCGAACTACAAAAGCATATCATCAATCATGAAGAAATATGGAGCAAAACACTAAACACTACTTTGCCACATTGTTTCCTCTTATATTCAAATTTTCTCAAAAGCACTTGGAAACCAAGCACCTTAAACACCATCTCAATATCTGCAACACCTTAGAATCTCAACCACACAAGAGGTTGAACATCCACAAACACATGCTTATCAAAGCAATGCTAGAGGTTGACATTAGTGACACTACTAATGACAACATAACACAACCAATCATTTAAGCATCTCCATAGGTTGACATCAATGTAACAACAAATATCTATTGAAATTAGTGACAACACAAACTTCCAATAGATGGGGTGGAATGACACATTAAAATCATGAGCAACTTTCCTTTTTTCAATTATACCTCTATGATAGAATCTTAGCAAATTTTATGAAGTGATATATTTTTAAAGAAATAAGATTATCTTAGCATTGAATGTCCTTGAATGTGTTTGGATGTCTTAATTAAAATGTAAGGAAACTAATAAATGTTGTGATTTGACTAGTCTAGGGATATTGAAATATAAATGTGACATGGAGCTATGTAAGAGTAATTCAATGAATTATTTATTCACATACAATGAAGGAGGCACTACCAATTATGATTAAATTCTAAAATGTTTGCCTACAAAAAATGTAAATTGTTTTTCTATGATGAAAGAGTTAAACTTTGGTGTATTAGTTGAGCAAGGAAAGATATTTTTTATTGCTTTTCCCCTAATACCACTGATCTAGAGGTGAATGGTTTTAAGCCATTACTTATAGGCACTAGTACATGATTAAATTTTATTCTTTTAGGTAAATAATAATCTTATATTTGACTTTGTGAGCAGTGAAAGTTGGAAATCTTATGGCATTAACTTAGAAAGGGAAGAACATTTTGATAGACTTTCAATGCCACATTCATATTGAGGTAAATCTAAACATCTATGACTCATTAATTTATTTTAATGACCTATATAAATAGGTCTACAATTTGTAGTCAATGTATCAAATTAAGTGGAGTGGCGGGCCCATTACAAACTTTAACACAACAACATAACTAGTTAAGAAATTTATTAAATGAAGTAGTATTATCATGCTTGAAATAGTCATATTGTCTTCTAATAACACATAAAAAAAATTTGAGGTCTAATAACAATGCAATTTTTTTAAAAAGTATTTTTGCATATAAAAGAACATCTTAACCTATTCAAACATTATATCAAAAACTAGTAAATAATAATAATAATCATAATATATTATTGACAATCTATGCAGTTGTTGCTATTTAAAACTAGAAAATTGTAATAGTAGCATGTCTATCAAGAAGAACTAATAGCCATGACATTAATTTAAATATATAATATAGATAAATTATATCTAAACTATAATACATTGACCTAAAAAACACATAAAAGAGAAAAGTAGGACACACTTATGATACTTTCACCATGACACATAGTTGAGCATACCTATAGTGTCTAAATATGACAATTAACCCCACATATCAAACAATTTTTTTTCTCACAATTATCTATTCAAAGTTGTCCTTGAAACACTAATCCGCACCTTGTTTGAAAAGTAAAATATTATAAAATTGACACATATATACAATTAGAATTCATTGAATTTTTTTATTGTCTACTAACATTCTCTCCTTTCATGAAATACAAATATTGATAAGATGCTATTAAAGAAACAAAAATACAACAATACAATCATCAAATATAGTTCCAAAGTCACTAAACATGATGCTCTTTATTGATGTGCATAGACTCAAGGAGTCTCCAATTACTTATTGCAGATGAAAGATAAGTATTAATATGTAATCTATTCCTATTTTTTATATTTTGTTGAATTATTAAATTGCCAATTATTTTTTGTGGGGACATTTTTATATTATGTTGTGACTATTTTATTTTTAAAACCATGTATTTATTTTATTCTCAACTTTAATAATTTAACTTTAGAACGTGATTCCATACCACTAATTTTAAAAAATATTAATGTATACTTTAATATATAAAATTCTGAGTGGTTGTCATATAAATATGACAAGGTGGGTGAAATATTAATGTTTCCAAGGTAAAAGAAATGTAATGCATTGTCCATTGCCTATAAATTCAAGAGTCCATGAAAGTATCTTTCCCAAACAAAACATTTCAAAATCCACTCAAATAATTTGGTAATAAGACAATTTAAACATATGTCCAACCAAATGAGTTCAACTTTATTGAAAAACCATTTCTCCCAGACAACAATACATCGCAATTCACACATTGGTGAACACTTCTTCTGAATGATCTAGAACTTGAAACTTTGGATATATAAAACCTTTGAAAACCTCTGATCAACATATCTGAACTACAAAAGCATATCTTCAATCATGAAGAAATATGGAGCAAAACACTCAACACTACTTTGCCACATTGTTTCCTTTTATATTCAAATTTTCTCAAAAGCACTTGGAAACCAAGCACCACAAACACCACCTCAATATCTGCAACACCTTCTCAGCATCTCAACCACACAAGAGGTTGAACATCCACAAACATATGCTCATCAAAGCAATGCTAGAGGTTGACATTAGTGACACTACTAATGACAACATAACACAACCAATCATTTAAGCATCTCCATAGGTTGACATCAATGTAACAACAAATATCTGTTGAAATCAATGACAACACAAACTTCCAATAGATGGGGTGCAATGACACATTAAAAAAATGAGCAACTTTCCTTTTTTCAATTACACCTCTATGATAGAATCTTAGCAAATTTTATGAAGTGATATATTTTTAAAGAAATAAGCTTATCTTAGCATTGAATGTCCTTGAATGTGTTTGGATGTCTTAATTAAAATGTAAGGAAACTAACAAATGTTGTGATTTGACTAGTCTAGGGATATTGAAATACAAATGTGACATGGAGCTATGTAAGAGTAATTCAATGAAATATTTATTCACATACATTGAAGGAGGCACTACCAATTATGATTAAATTCTAAAAAGTGTGCCTGCAGAAAATGTAAATTATTTTTCTATGATGAAAGAGTTACACTTTGGTGTATTAGTTGAGCAAGGAAATATATTTTTCATTGCTTTTCCCCTAATACCACTGATCTAGAGGTGAATGGTTTTAAGTCATTACTTATAGGAACTATACATGACTAAAGTTTGTTCTTTTAGGTAAATAATAATCTTATATTTGACTTTGTGAGTAGTGAAAGTTAGGAAACCTTATGGCATTAACTTGGAAAGGGAAGAACATTTTGATAGAATTTCAATGCCACATTCATGTTGAGGTAAATCTAAACATCTATGACTCATTAATTTATTTTAATGAGCTATATAAATAGGTCTACAATTTGTAGTCAATGTATCAAATTAAGTGGAGTGGTGGGCCCATAACAAACTTTGACACAACAACATAACTTGTTAAGAAAATTATTAATGAAGTACTATTATCATGCTTGAAACAGTCTTATTGTCTTCTAATAATGCATGGAAAAAATTTGAGGCCTAATGATAATACAATTTTTTTATAAGTATTTCTGCATATAAAAAAACATTTTAACCTATTCAAACATTATAAAAAAACTAGTAAATAATAATAATAATCATAATATATTATTGACAATCTATGCAGTTGTTGCTATTTAAAACTGGAAAATTGTAATAGTAGCATGTCTATCAAGAAGAACTAATAACCATGACATTAATTTAAATATATAATATAGATAAATTATATCTAAACTATAATACATTGACCTAAAAAACACATAAAAGAGAAAAGTAGGACACACTTATGATACTTTCACCATGACACATAGTTGTGCATACCTATAGTGTCTAAATATGACAATTAATCCCACATATCAAACAATTTTTTTCTCGCAATTATCTATTCAAAATTGTCCTTGAAATACTAAGTCATACCTTGTTTGAAAAGTAAAATATTATAAAATTGACACATATATACAATTAGAATTCATTGAATTTTTTTATTGTCTACTAACATTCTCTCCTTTCATGAAATACAAATATTGATAAGATGCTATTAAAGAAACAAAAATACAACAATACAATCATCAAATATAGTTCTAAAGTCACTAAACATGACACTCTTTATTGATGTACATAGATTGCAAGGAGCCTTCAATTACTTATTGCAGATGAAAGAGAAGTATTAATATGTAATCTATTCCTATGTTTTATATTTTGTTGAATTGGTAAATTGCCAATTATTTTTTGTGGGGTCATTTTTATATTATGTTGTGACTATTTTATTTTTAAAACCATGTATTTATTTTATTCTCAACTTTAATAATTTAACTTTAGAATGTGATTCCATACCACTAATTTTAAAAAATATTAATGTATACTTTAATATATAAAATTCTGAGTGGTTGTCATATAAATATGACAAGGTGGGTGAAAATATTAATGTATCCAAGGTAAAAGAAATGTAATGCATTGTCCATTGCCTACAAATTCAAGAGTCCATCAAAGTATCTTTCCCACACAAAACATTTCAAAATCCACTCAAATAATTAACATTTCAAAATCCACTCAAATAATTTGGTAATAAGACAATTTAAACATATGTCCAACCAAATGAGTTCAGCTTTATTGATGCCTCAAATCTTTCTTGGCACACCTCTAGATAACAAGTACATTCGGTTGAATATAATAATATATTTCAATTTCTCAAATGGACGGATATAATTTGATATTAGAGAGGACAATTGTTTCTTAGAAAACTCTACATTGACTTACATATTATACAGTGTTGTCTTTTGTGTATAGACATGTACATATATGACATAATGCACAGTATAAACAATAGTGCAAATTTGTCCATTGCTTTGACAATGGGGATA
Organism: Sequoia sempervirens; assembly: GCA_007258455.2. Lineage (NCBI taxonomy): Eukaryota > Viridiplantae > Streptophyta > Pinopsida > Cupressales > Cupressaceae > Sequoia > Sequoia sempervirens. The sequence goes on along the minus strand of VDFB02281492.1, from coordinate 403,110,852 downwards.
AAATCATATTGAATTTTATAGGGGTTCCGTAACAGGAAAATTGGCTCAATGTTTTGGTTTTCAGGATTTAAGGGTGAAGACTTTATGTTTTCCATGCCTTCACAATCATCTAGTCATACAAGTTCTAGAGAACTTAGCTGTTCAAATTTATAAAGATGTTTATCCAAACGAGTTAAAAGAGAAACAAAATTAATAATGATTTATTTTAATTTTAATTGAGTTTTTCCTACATTTAAAGAGTTCTAAAGATGTTTGGAAAAGAAGAAAGATTTTAAAAAATTGTGTAAGTACAAGGAGAAAATTTGAGAAATGTCGAAAGAAAGGTTGACAAATAATTTTTATCCATTTAAAATATATTTTGAAAAATAATGGAATTGCTGATTTAATTAGGTATGTTATTTTTTATATTTATAGAGAATTAGATGTTTAGTTGTGTTCTAATTCTTTTATTAATCTCCAAATTATAATTTCAAGATTTAGGCATATTATTTTGAATTATATTATTGTTTTCTCAATTACAAGTTATACTTAATGCAAACAAAAAAATCACCTTCCAACTAAAGCAAGTCAGCAATTCTAAGTAATTAATAATATCAAGTTTCCACAATCCATATTGTTCTCTTTCAATGATTTCTGGATTAGATCACGTGAGAAATTTTTCCATCAACATTTCGGATCGCAGTCCATGATCCATCATCAAATGAAAGCAAAGAGCTTAAGGAGAAAAATGAAAAAATTTCTCACACGATCTAATCCAGAGATCATTGAAAGAGAATTCTAAGTAAATCAACACTTTGTAAATAAATAAATTACATACACTATATTATGGAGCCTATAATTATTATGATAACTTACAGTTGTACATACATTATCATTATTACTATTCTAAAATTATTTTGTTTATACTATTTGGTTAATTTTAAATGTAGCCTCTCTAACTACTCACTTAACTATAATTTATCATTCTTTGATACAATATTTTTTTTTAAACTCACTTTATATACAAAGATGTAGAAACTTAAATAGTCAAAATTAAATGGAAGGATTTCTATTGGAAAATAGCTTCTCAAAGCTTCAAAATAATATAGTCAGATTTAAAGAAATTCTTAACTCCAATTTTTATTGTACAAATTGTTATTATTTATAAGGTCTCTTTAAATATTTTTTTGGATTAAATTGTCTTAATTTATTTAAAAAACAGATATTCCAAATAGTGCTTTTACTTTTAATTTCAATATATTCACATTAAGATTCATTTTTTGTTTACTTGTTTCACTTTTTTCTATGAATGTAAACTTTGGGTCTTTATTTTAAAATAAATTTGACTCAAATCGAATTGAAAGAGTGATTGTATCGATGTTATTCAAGTCTCTTCATGCTAAAATATCATCTCTTGAAGACAACATTCATGTTGAAGTTGGTACTACCCTACTCATTATTGTTTCAAGTGTTTAAGTAGTAACTATGATACATCAACTTAGATGATGGGCCAATACTTTGGTTGACTTATTTAGATACCCCTATTAAGAATCTTATTCCTCTATACAATTACCACCACATAGGATCTACTTTGGATAGTATATAAAACCTTCTACTCTACTAAACCTTATGGGCATGAACATGGAAATGTTTCCTCTATATAATTATTGAATCAATACACTAAATCTTTCTACAAGGAAGATAAGTAGAGTTATTAGAGATTATATCTATGGAGCTTGTAGATAGTCGAGATGGTTAGAGCCAATTAGAAAAAAATTACTTCAATATTTAGACCTTTAATCATACATATCTTTTCTTTGAGGATGAGCTTGAACCTAGCCTACAAGTTACACTAAAATCCAATATCTTTACAATTTAGAGGTCCGTTGAAAGTAATTCATATTTTGTTCACACACACTCTATATATAACTTAGACTAATCACCATATAGCTCATGTGCATTGTATTTATTATATTTGTTCAATGAGGCCTACAACTAACTATGAGATTGAGAAGTAATTAGTTTTCCTCTTTTGAGACTCATATAACTCTCTCCATACATCTAGATGCCTTATGAGAATCAAATATGCTTGATTCTTTTCTTTCCCTTGATGTTTGATCTTCATTATTTTTTGATGAGAGTTAACTCACACAACACACTTAAAATAGAGATTGAACACATTCAACATATGAATTTCATTGATTCAAAATGATTTCTTATTACAAAAAAAGAAAAATAAAACAAAATAGAGGATAAAAGCTTCAATAGGTTACATCATAATATTATACCTTACAATACCCTTGTTTATGAAGCTTTATGTCTCTTTTGTAGCTTCAAATATGGTTTGTATTTTCTCTCCATCCTTTCTCAAAACCTACCACTCTCTACTATCTTTTCCCTGCCTTGGGAATGCCAAAAATATTCCATAGATTCCCTTAGGCACCTCCTTTCATGTTTTGGAATGTGTAACTCCTATCACAAACAATGTCTCAACTTTTGGGAGTCATAACTTTTGTTTTAGGCACTCAATTGATTTTATCCAACTTTGAATTCTTTGAATAATATTTTCTAATTTTCTCTCTCCTTATATTGATTATTCATTTTAGTGAGATACTTTGATACCTCAAATATAAATTCTTCATGTGTTTTGTAAAATATTTTGTATTTGCATTTCTCTTCTAGGTATGTGCAGGATCATCATGGAAAAATCAGGTCCTTAACTAGCAAAAAATTTAGAAAAATCGAGTTAGGCAACTTGATGTAAAAATTTGAATAAGTTATCTATATTATTTCAAAATATGTAAGAATAAAATCTATATCAATTTGAATGTAGTTTCTAAACTACTAGGTTTTATTATTTTTAAAAATCTATTTGGTGAAAATTTGAAATTTCAATGCATGGTACTTAAATTTCAGGGAAAAAATAAGAAGTAGGTGTCTGTCTAACCACCTAACCACAATAAAATGATAATATTTTTTTTATAAGATTTTAGATATAAGTAGATGACTCATGTCGATATGATGCATATTTTTTGTAATTTTTTTCCAAGTAAATAATTAATTATGAATTTTTTTATTACAACTTTTAAAAATATAAAAACTTGTATGTTTGACCACCTTAACTTGCTCAAAACTTCATGAAATTCAATTTGTTTTTTAATCCTATAGTATCACGAGAAGCATAGAATGTGACACATGTTTTGGATTCAAAAATGTGATATCGTTTAAAGCTATAGATGTTTTCAATCAACCTATCAATGGGGCTTTAGTCATGAATTCATTTTTCATAATTCAAATAGAAAATGAATAATAATTATTTATTAAATTCAAAGTAAAACATAATTTATATTGGTGGAAAGTTGAGAATCTTTCCTTTACAAAAAACCCACCCCGTTCATCAATTTTGGGTAAAAAATTAGATCAACCACATACCCTACACATACCCATCATATCACCACTTTTTGGCCCATCATGATCCTGCACATACCCTTCTCCTACTTATCCATCTTCCTCAATTACAAAATATTTCTTCCAGAATACTTTTAAGAAGTTTGGGGAGATTGTTGAAGTTTTTCATTAATGATGCTGCTTGGCAACATGAGCAAGAAAGGTACATAACAATGCGATACATTGTTGTCATTGATGTCAAAATTATTGCAAATCATTTTGATTAATCCTAAGAAGTTTTTGATATGTTAAGGAAGACATTTGTGGAAGTTTATTTGGTCCAGAAAGTTTAGTTGCATAGAAATTTGACTAAGTGTCAAATATGCTAGTATAGTGTAACAGTGCGATGATTTTTGGGTCCACACCACTCCACAAATGAATATGTCACTCTGTTCTTCTAACATGTAATTTTTTTGGATGTTAGATGCACCTAAATCCAAGATTTCATCTTGTTTGGACAAGTAGTTTGAGAGATATGAGTAACAGAGTTCGGCCTGGCAATTCATAGTTATCTTTTTGTATAGTGTGTTTGTGTGGGAGAATCTGCACTTTGTCGTGAATGATTTTTTGGCCTTGCGATGTTGAAGATAAGTTTCCAAATGTTAGTTGAGCATGGATTCCAGATGATATCAATTTTTGAGGTCAATGCACGTCGAGATGTGGATACATAGATGAAGTTTTTTGCTTTCAGGTCTCATATGGAGCCGACCTAACACATTTGATGTTGTGCGAAGGGTAAATTTGCATTGCAGTCTTATGTAGGATCTATTATAGGTCCATACCAACCTATCTTAAGATTTTTTTAGTTTTGAATTGTGGCACATTGTGTAGATGAAATGTTTTAGAGCCGACAAGTTACATTTTGGGTATTACATCTAATTAGGTCGACCTAATTCATTTTATACTTGATGTAGATATATATGTTGAATTGTTTTTAGTGTTTTGATGTAATGAATGTGGCATGTATTGTGTGTGATGTGAGTTTGAGTAGAGAAGTGTGAATTTGAGTTGCAAATGTTAAGTTGAAGATCAAAATTGTGTGAATAAGAGCGAGGTAGAGTGTTGAATTAGAATTAGAAAAAGTGTATTATTATGCTTCAATGGAACTGTAATTCATGCATACATAAGATGCAATTGTACCAGTTCAAATATAGGTTGTGAGCTACCAACTCTCTTCAATCTTTTTCTCTGTGAACAACGAGTCCACTTGTAGTGAGCATTTATGTAATATACTATAACTAGTTATAATATATTGTGAGCTAACCCTCACCATGGTTTTTCCCATTTTGGGGTTTCCACGTAAAAATCCTAGTGTTCATGTGTTATGTGATATTGTGGATGTTTCATGCTCTCTTTCCTTACTACAATTGAATATTCATTAGTAATTGGATGTTTAATGTTTGAATGGTTTAAGAGAACATTGATTCACCCCCCTCTTAGTATTACGGGTGTTCAACAATTGGTATCAGAGATTGGTTCCTTGGAAAGAGATTAACTACTTTAGGAAGGTCTTGGAGATTGAACACATGGTTGATAGGAAATTTCGTATTCCTTCGGAAGAGATTCCTGTTATTGATTTTGTAGAAGAAGATTGCATGCTTGAAAAAGATGGACAACTCAAAGTTGCTCTTGAAGATCTAGATAAAATTGAAGGTGAAAACATAGATCTGAAGGAAAATGTCAAGGAAGCAAATGAATGCATCAAAAAAATGAGAGAGAAAATCAAGAGGTTCAGAGAAAGGCATAAGAAATTTAGTGAGTAGTTGAAACAAGCAAATGAAACTATCACCGGCCTAAAAGTGCAAGTTGAAGAAAAGAAAAGAATTAAAGATTGCTTGAATGGTGAAAAGAAAATATAAAGGAATGCATAAGGCTTTGAATGAAGTGAGTAAAACCTAAGGAATTTATGTGCAAGATCATCATGGAAAAAATAGGCCCTTAAGTGACAAAATTTAGAAAAATTAGAGGTTAGGCAACTTGATGTAAAAAATTTGAATAAGTTATCTATATTATTTCAAAACATGTAAGGAATAGAATTTGTAGAAAATTGAATGTAGTTTTAAACTACTAGGTTTATTTATTAGAACAAAAAAATCTATTTGGTGAAAATTTGAAATTTCAATCTTGATGTCTGCTTAAATTTTAGGAAAAATAGAGTAGGTGTCTATTTGACCACCATATCCACAAACAAGTGATAATATTTTTTTATAATATTTTAGATATAAGTAGAGGACTCATGTCACCGATGTGAGAGTGCATCTTTTTTGTAATTTTTCTAAGTAAATAATTAATTATGAATTTTATTTACAACTTTTTTTAAAAATATAAAAGCTTCGTATATGCGATCACCTTAACTTGGGTCAAAACTTCATGAAATTCATTTTTTTTCAATCCTATAGTATCACGAAGCATAGAATGTGACACATGTTTTGGATTAAAAAAAATGTGATATTGTTTGAAAGCTATAAGATGTTTTCAATCGGGCTATCAATCGAGGGACTTTAATTAAATTAATTCAAATAGAAATAGATAATAATTATTTATTAAATTCAAAGTAAAACATAATTTATATTGGCGGAAGTGAAAATCTCCTTAAAAACCCTTTTGTTTCATCAATTTTGGGTGAAATTTTTTTGTCGACCCACATACCCTACACATACCCATCATATGCATGCTTTTGGCCATCATGATCCTACACATACCCTAAGATCAAATTTGGAAATTTAGCAAGAATTCATGAAGACAAATTCAAAATGAGTGCTACAAGACTTGATGAGATGATTGCAAGACAAAAAGTCTCTAAAAGAAAAGATGACTTAGGATTTGAAAAAGGTGAAAGCTCAAAAGCAGATCATACACCTAATTTAGAATAGAAGATCAATGAACCAAAGAAGATTGAAGATAAGAAGAACAATGGCAATATTTGGAATCAAAGAAATGAAGCTAAATGACCTCTGATTAGACAACCAAATGCTCAAAGGTACCCATATTCCAATGGTTTTTGATATTCTTGCAATAAATTTGGACATAAAGCAAAGGGATGTAGAAGTAGAATGAATCATAATGTCCCATACTTTACTGGTCAATGTTTTACATTCAAAATATTTGGTCATATAGCAAGTGAATGTAGAAGTCAAATGATTCAATTTTTCAATGGTTGTTGTTATACATGCTATGGATTTGGACACAAAGCTAATCAATGCAAATCTAGAGTGAATGGAAGGAATAATGTTTAGAATAATATTAGATGTCACAATTGCAGTAGACCTAGACATATTACTAAATTTTGCAAAAGTAGAAATAAAAGGAAGGATAATCAGGTAAAAAGGAATAAACCACTTAAAAAGGTTGACCAAGCTGAAGTAACTTAGAAGGAAATGGAAAAGATTTGGAGAAAGAAGGAAGAGACAAAAAATAAGGGATAATATGTACCATCCTTCGGTGCAAATGTTTCCTTTGGAAACTAAGCCTAAAGCTATGGCTTAGGGGGAGCTTTAATGGATATCTTTTATCCCCCTCTAGAAAAGAGGTGCTAACACCCTCAACATGAAGATTTATGATGTAGATCAACATGCTTGATCTATTGGTGAAGATTGTGGAAGAAAATATGTCGATACGAAAGTTTTTGGAGTATCGAAAGCTGTGTTCATATAGATAAAGTGTCCCTGTTGCCTATATTTCACCTATAGTTTAAATCAGGCAGGATAATCATATGTTAGATCTTCAAGGCCAATGGAACATTCACACAAGGGAAAAGACTCTACATTTGTTGCTAGGTCATGGGGAACTCAGTGGGAGAAATTTCCCTAGGGAGTTTCGGCATGAAAATCATCTAAGGAGAAAGTCGGCAGGACACTCCTGAGGTCTCGCCGACTAGCAGGGGTTCCATTAGGTCCGAGTGCTTCAAACCAAGGATCCTATTGGCGTGAGTTGTATTTTGACAAAAGGTATCGGCGACCATTGAAGTATCCCTGACAACAATAGGGTTGAGGCACTATCGGCATAAGGAGCAACCATTGGAGAAGGGTCTCCCCGACTCGTAATGTCTCACCGAAATCAAAGCTCGGCAGGAGGCAAAGGGCTCAACAAAAGGTCTCGGCGAATGGAGACGGTCTTGCCGATCAAAGGGAGGCCTCACCAAAACATGAAAAGGATCACCAATAATTGAAGATATCGCCCTGAGGTCTTGCCAACACCAGGAAGTCTTGGCGACATAGAAAGTGTCATCGACAAAGGTCTCACCGACCAGTGGAGCCTCCAAAATGAAAAGGAGTTCACCAAAGGGAAGGGGTTTCTGCGTGATGTCTTGGTGAACTGAGGGGATCTTGCCGACATGAATTTCCTTCGGTACAGTGTTCTGTTTTCGCCCTGAGGTTTCCCCAAAGTGAAGATGTCTCCCCAACCAAAGGAGAAATAAACGCATCGTTGGGTAGGATGGAGGTTATCGCCAAGAGGTCTGGCCGAAGGAGTTGAGTCATACCAAGAGGAATGCTCCTGTCATAGGTTGAAGCCTTCACCAAGATTTCATGCCGATCTGTGGGGGGTCTCGCCGAAAGGATAGCCTTTGGCGTATGTCAACAAACTTCGTTAAGAGGTCTTACCGATTATAGAAGGTCTCCCTGACAATCACTCTTGAAATGCGACAAAGAGGCGGGCGAAATAGGTCATCTGGGAAGTGTAGGTGTCTCGATTGATAGGAAAGGCCACGGACCAGCGTTTGGGTATGGTCTTCACCGACCGTTAAAGTCTCCACCAGATAAGAAGGCCGGTATAGCATTCCAAGTCGGAGAGAGAAGTCTCTCCCGACTCATGATGTCTTGCCAATAAGTGTGAGCGGCTTGGCGAGGATGGATTTCTTCGGCTTAGGTGCGGTACTTTAGCGGGATGTCTTTACGGAGCATCATGTGGTGTCAGCCGATAAGTGGGTATCGATACAACATTTGATCCTTGCTATGGTGTCTTCCCGACTTCATGATGTCTTGGCGAAGGAATCGCGAGCTTCGGCAAAGATGCAAAATGCCGCCGAGGGGAACACTAAAATGTCTCTGCCGGTACGATAAATGAGGCCTCACCAAGCTAAAGGTGCCGGCACAACCTCTTCTTGATATGAGGATGTAAATAGAAGGGAAAAGGACAACAACGGGATGACTTTTAGAGACGTGGCAAAGGTCTCCTTGACATGAATTTCATCGATGTAGCGCATTTCGGTGATGTCTTACACCGACATCCGTGTCACCGATGACGGAGGAGAAATCGGTATGACTTTGCGAGCTCGATAGAACTCTCATCGATTGTCACACGCTATGCCGATGGATTCAAAGGACATAATCGCATCGGTGAGACACTTTCAGTGTCTCGCTAAGATGTGATTCTTTTCAAAAGAGTTTTGACCACCTACAGAGCTTGTGTGGAATACGCTCGACCAACCAGGAGGCACTGAGACGAGCCATGGTAGTCTGACCAGGATGAACAATGTCAACAAAATGTGAATGCAACGTGTATCTGTTCTGAGCTCAGTGCATTCAAGGCGTTCAGCTGAGGTGGTTCAAACAGGACATGATGCTAGGATCAGAATGAATGCAGTACCTGTGAAATATCTGAAGAAGGCTTCCCCAGGGATGACTCTTTACCGTCATGGACATGCAGGGGTTCTGCATTAATTCAGTAAAAAGATCTGTGGGGGGATCTTTCCAGGGCCAGATATTTTTGTAAGCCCTAAGGGGCCAACACATTTTGATATATAAGGGTTTTTTGCCTTTTTGTAATCAGTTCGGATTATACACTCGAAGAGTTAGTGATTTTTGTCAATCCTTTCTTGACTAAATGTATGTTTTGTAACTCGACTGAAATTGGAATGCAAAAATAGAGTTCACCTTGAAAACAAGTATTAATGCTCTTACCACTCTCATTTCTGTATGTTAGCTTATGTATGTATTTCTTTAACAGTGTTTTCTCAATCGTATTCATACCACAAAGTGTGAAGTTTGTTTCTTCCTTCTTGAGATATGTATGTAGATCAAACCTGTCAAGAGTGATGCATAAGTCTAATGGGGTCATGTTGAGTAAGTAAAGCAGCTGCAGTCTAGTTTTCTCAGTGTGGTTGCTTTTATTTTCATTTTCTGATTTCTTATCAACTCGGTGTATCACCATAGGAATAGTTCAGTATAGTTTCATTTTGTATGCATTTCTTCTCCCTTTACCTCACAAAGATCAATAGTTTAGGTGATACCCAAAGGAAGTTGGCCTTCTCCGGAGGTTCACTCCAATCTTAGGTGACCCACAGCCTTGGAGTGATCCAATGTTTCACTAAACTCGAGTTTTACAACTTTGCAGGAGGTGCATTTCTAGGTGACAACATCACTAACTTTATGTATTGAAGCATTCAATAAAAAATTAGGTCAAATCAAAGGGTTATAAGAAAATTCACTATGGAAAATTCATTTCACAAAATAATTCAAGAAGGAACAAAGCAACAAGAAGAGAATTCAAAGTGTATAAGGAAATTTGAGATTCAGAGCATCAAAACTCTAGTTCGACGAACAAAGTAAAATGGTATTTTGTAAATCATGTGTGCCCTAGTTTTTAGAAATATTTGTTTGAAAGATGTTTAAATCTAGTTTGCAATGTCTATACCAAGGGTTATAGATGTTAGAGAAAACCACAACCAAAATTCAAGAGGTACCCTGCAAAATCCATAGATGATGACTTGTTAGGTGCATTCTTATGTATTCCACATGGGGTTCTTCTACTGACTAAGGATATTAGGGATTACATTCATGAAAAAATAGAAAAGAATTCTCCCACTAATTAAGTGATGTATGGGAAAATGAGTTAATTGGCGAGGATTTCTCCCTAAAGCTGTAATACAAAAACCTAGATGAAAAAAACTAGATGTATGGCAATGGTTTCCCAATTTCTTCTATGATGTCAAGTGGATTAGAATGGCCCTTAGAAGAATTCATGATTAGTTTGTTTGGACTTATATTCCTCACAAGATAACAAAGGAAGTGGTAAGAGAGGTCACCGGTCTATGCTCCATTGGACCAGTTCTCATGCTGAAATCCATAAAAAATGAAGTGGTTATGGAGAAAACTACTGCTACTTATGTTAAGAGAGCTAGATTATTTTCAATACCATTAGAAACCCAACTGTTAGATATGTTGCCATGGTTATTGGTTACAAAATTCATTACACAAACAAAGACAATCTATATGTCACCCCAACCAATGTGGCACATGAGATGGTAGAAAATGGTGTAGATTATGACCTATGTGAGTTTATTAGGAAACAACTAATGGAAAATCTAAAGTAGAAAAAGGAAAAGAAATATGTGTTTAATTATGGCACTTTGGTTATGTGCTTACTCATCTATTTCTTGAAGGAGCTTCCAATAGTTGGAAAGGTAAATTGGATAAGTGGAAGACCTATTGCACATCAAATTGCAAAGCATATGAGGAACCTTGGAGATATCAAACCACATGATGATGCCCTTACTGCTTTCTTTTTTGTATTCTAGAAAAGAATGTATGAAAGAGAGGATTCCAAGGAGTATGGTTGAAAAGTACAAAGATGATATCACTTTTCTAGTATCTAAATATATATGTATGATGGAAGCAATTGAACCAAGGAATATATGGATCCCTGTACTGGGATATGAGGTTAGTGAACAAGAGATAATAAGTTATGTTAATATCTTGCTGAGGAGCCCAAAGGATACCACACAACCAATATATGGGACTTATTAAGAAAAGTCCATGGAAGTACACATGAAAAAAAGAACCTATCATCAAGAGGAATGTTGATACTATGGTGGATGTATATGCCAAGGAAATGGGTCTCTCTAAAGAAAAAGTGCAGTATGCAAGGCGAAGAGCTAGAGAAGATATGAGTACTAGTGAAGCTTCAGGTAGCTCAAGGCTTGATCTAGTAGAAAAAATACCACACCACCATCTGTTCAAAAGTCCTCTAGGGATTTACCTTCTACTAGAGAGAAAAGGAAGACAACTTCTAGTCTTTTGATAAGGGCGAAATCCCCTCCGATTGCACATGCTACAAGGGCATAAAAGAGGAAGACTGTCACTGTTGCACCTCCTACTACCCTTGCAAAAATAAGATTTAAACAAAAGTCAACAAGAGAGAAGGGTGTTGGAATTAATGTTGTTGAAGAAGAAGAATTGGAAGAAGATGTATCTCCTCTAGTCCGCAGAAGGAATGATGCTTCATAAGGTGAAGCTAGCACCAAAAGGAGAAGAGTTGACATAATTGATACTAAAAGCGAAGAGGATATAGAGAAAGAGAAATAAGCATTCAAGATTCACATAAGGGAAAAGAAGAAGGAAGCCAAGAAGGATTCTCTTGAGAAGAAAAAGAATGCAAAAGTAAAGAAGACTCTAGGTAAAGGTAAGGAAAAAGAACAAAAGAAACTGATAAGGCTTCATTCCCCATAAAGTTAGAGGAATTATATAATAGCATTCTACAAAATGATATGCTAGGAGAAACTACAACTTTGTATAAGGATGTAGATGAGGTAGACAAGGCTACCATAATTGAAGCTATAGTCAAGTATATTGTTGTACTTGAAGTTGATATATAGAACATCAAGAAGCATGTTCCTGAAGATCTTTGGAACATTTTGTTGAAAATAATACAAGAGGAAATAAAAGGGCATGAAAGGTTAAAGGAAGAGGCTTTGGAGAGAGTAAATGTTCCATTATTAGAGGATAATAGAGCCACATTGGCTATTGTATTTAGTAAGGAGCTAAGAACTAAACAAAGGGTTACTATCCTTATAGGTAAAGACAAAGATAATCTAGAGAGAATCGGAAAGGAGAGAAATGATAAAGTAGAGGAGATTATAGAAAAGCTAGGATTTCTTCTAGTGGTTGAAGAAGAAATGAATGTTGATACCACTGCTCTGAAAAAAATGTAAAAGAAGAAGTGTAGAAAAATTATGCTCAACATGATCATGATACTAATGATGAAGTTGCAATAGAAAAAACTTCTTTGGAAGTGGAGGACATGATCAAAGGAGATGATAAGGATGCAATGATCATCTAAGACAATGCAAAGGAAAACACCTTCACTCCTCCTCTGACACAAGAATAAGTAACTCCTCCAGTAAACACAAAAAACACTATAGAGGATGAAAAAAAGAATGACAATGTAGATGCAAAGGTAGAAGAAGAGGGTAAAGAGGAGGATGAAGACATGAACAAGGATGCATCCAAAGATGCAAAAAAAGACAAACCAACTGACTCTAGTATGGTAGAGGAAAAGGGAAAGGTTGTGGAAGTTACTAAGGATTTTGGTGAATCTTTTGGCTCCTCTGGAGATTCTCTAAAAAATCTATTAAGAATACAACCTAGCTTTCAACCAGTTGTGTCATCACAACTATTGCAATTTCCAATGCATCAAGGGAACGCTGATATGGAGAAGATATCTCCCATCCACAAGCTTCTACTAGGAGGCATGTTTCATGCATCCATGAGGAAGGAAATCATTGAATCATATCAAAGGAGTGGAGAATTAATGGATGAAGTAGTTAAGGTATTTCAAGAGATCATACTTGGATCAAATATTGACACTACACTATTTGGTATGGAAAAATTTAAACTGTTAATTGATTAATTTAAGACTTATGCATCTAGATTAAATAAAGAAGCTAAGAAAGAAGTTGAGAAAAATATTAATGACAAGAGAATGTTGGAAATTTTTGTAAATGTGCTATTGCACATAAGTTCTATGAATTGTTGAAGGATGAAAAAGCATGTGTTGATGAGGCTAAGACATTGTATCGATAATGGAATGAAGTGGCCCAGAGCCACACAAAACATAAGGAAGGAGATGGAATCTATTGAGTCTCATATTTTAATGTTTCCTCTAAGGCATATGACTTGATTGTTGACCTCACCAAAGTAACACAGAGCATAATAGAAGATATGCACAAGCAGTTCTTCCAACTGCAAGCACAAAGTGAACATATCATCTTACAGTTTGGAGAGGTAAGAGATCTGGTCAATCCCAAACTTGTAATTAGTTCAAAAGTTATTCTCAGTTGTGATAATGAAAAGAAAATGAATCTTATACTTGCTACTTCGAAAGAAGGAGAAGAAATTCTATTAGAGTTTGAAACTTAGAACATGTTGCTTGTGAAGGCTAAGTGTGAATAGGAATATGAAAGGAAATCCAAGGAATATCATATGAAGAATTTTGTAGGTTTCAACCACCTTCAGTTGACTCACTCTTTATCTTTTATGTTCATATTCTTTGTACATATGCAGACAATATAAATAAATTTCTAGTACCTTTTTGGTTTTTTCTCTAGTATATGACTACATCATTTAGGAGGAGTCCTAGTAAGAGTCAAAATAATTTTTATAGGCACCCTTTTCCCTTTATGTTAAAGGGGGAGAGTATTTTTGAAGTTTTTTGCATGTTACCATCAATAACAAAGGGGCAGATTGTTGGAAGTTTCAGGAGATTGTTGAAGTTTGTCATTGATGAAGCTACTTTTAAACATGAGCATGGAAGGTACAAAAAAATTATGTGATAGAGTGTTGTCATTGATTTCAAAATTGTTGATCATTTTGATTAATCCTGACAGGTTTTTGAGATGTTAAGGAAGAAATTTATGCAAGTTTATTCGGTCCGGAAAGATCATTTGCATAGAAATTTTACTATGTGTCAAATCTATCAGTTCAATGTAACATTGTGCCAGTTTTTGGGTCCGCACCAATACACAAATGAAGATATCAATATATGCTTCTAACATATTTCTTTTGGATATTATGTACCTAAATCCAATATTTCATCTTATTTGGACAAGTATTTTTAGAGATATGAGTAATAGAGTTCAGTCTGGCAGTTCATAGTTATCTTTTTGCATACTATGTTTGTGTGGGAGAATCCACACTTCTCCATGGATGAGTTTTCGGCCTTATCATGTTGAAGATAAGTTTCTAGATTTTATTTGAGCATGGATTCTATATGGTATGAATTTTTTAGGTCCATGTGTTGAGATGTGGATACATAGATGAAGGTTTTTGCTTTTAGGTCTCATATTGAGCCAACCTAACACATTTGATGGTGTCTGAAGGGTAAATATGCATTGTAGTCTTATGTAGGGTCTATTATAGGTCCATGCCAACCTATGTTAAGATGTTTTGAGTTTTGAATTTTAGCATGTTGTGTAGATGAAATTTTTTAGAGCTGAAAAATTACATTTGTTGGATGAAGTTTTTCATTGACATCAAAGGTTATTGATGTCAGAGGTTATCCATTTCTTTTTGATTTGATGATGTTATTATATTTTATTGATGTCAAAGGTCTTTCATGGTTTTATGTTGTTGATGCAATAGTGAAGGAAATAGTGTTTGGTACTTGTTCAAGACTCATTCCATGGTGTTTGTTGATCATCTCCTAATGTTTGATGCAACACCATGGAAAGATACTTGTGATTTGTCTTTGTTCCATCATTTCATTGTGTTTCACAATGGGAATGCAAAGAGGTCAACTTTATGAACAACATTTCAAGAGTTGGTTCTTTTCAAAGTGGTGTCATTGTTGATCATTCAAAGGTTTAGGATTTTAATTATTGAAGGTTTCATAAAAAACCTAAGATCTAGGGTTTATCTCTTGTGAAGTTTTTTCAAAGGAAAGAAAGCTTTTTGTTTTAATTTAAAGTTGACTTTCTATTGAGAGTTAAAAGTGGTGCAGGGGCACCTAGATTCATCATGTAAATAAGGTTTATAGTTGGGTTTTTGTGTCTTCAGTCATGTTTTGGGTGTAATAAGGTACATTGAGACAATTTCCTAATGTTTTTAGTTGATTGATTCACTTTTTCAATTTTGATTCTTATTGTTAAAATTTGCAAGAAAGTTGCAAAGTTGTTATGCAACATTTGCATTTTTTGGTGCTTTTGTGGAAGTTCAAAGGTCAAGTTGGATTTTTTGTTGGGAAAGTAGTTGAAACTGATTATTCATGATATTTAATGCTTTAAAAATCCTTGGGGAAAATTGTGGGAGAGGTTGGCTAATGTAACTTTGAATTTTGAATAGTGAAAGCACTAATTTCCTACGTTTTGATAGTAAATCTGCTGCTATAGGTCTCTATACGGTTTTTTACTAAGAGATATTGATCCAAAATGCATTTAATTTGATGGTGGCATGAACTAAGAGTGTTTTGGTTTTTATTTGGGTTGATTTCATTTAGATTTGTGAGAGTTAGAGCATTTTCTCTAGTGACAACTAGGAAACCCTAAATTTGAGGGTTTGATAGAGTAAAATGGAATTATAAGCCATTCCACCTAGTGAAACATGTTCTTGTAGATGTCAAAAATATACAAATTGATATCGCACTTGATCTATCTAATAGCATTCATCCTAAATTATCCCTCTATCTAACCATTTAATCAGAATAGCCTTATTTGATTAAATTCATCATAATTCTCCTTTTAATTAAATAAATCCCTCGATTTAATTAAATCATCGTCTCTATGTAATTAGCTAGGTCATTTCATCTTCCTATCTTTTAATTAAATAATCCATATTATTTGATTAAATTTCTAAAGTTCATCTAATTAAATTAAATAAATCAAACATTTATCTAATTTAATCTAACATCACCCCTTTTGGTTAAATAAATCAAAATATTTATTTAACTAGGGTCCTTAATCATTTTCATCTCTTTTGATTTATTTCAATCCTAAAATCTAAATCAAATAGTCAAATCAACTAAATCTCCCCTTAAATTAATCAAATCCTGATTAATTTAATCCCAATCACTCAAATCCTCTAGATTTTGCAACTTGCACATGAAAATCAATTTAATTGTTTTATAAATAACCTATTTTCATTCAAAAAAGGCATCCAAGTGGGAATATTCCTCAAATTTGAAATCTCCCCCCAAAAGGACTTGTCCCTTCCAACATGGCATTTAACATCTCTTACAAGTCCTTTTCTTGAGCCATGTGACATTAACTTCACCTTTCACCTCATCCTTCAAGCCATATTTTGAATTTGAATCTCCCCCCTCTTTGCACATTCTTCAAAACTTGCACATCCTCCATCCATTCACAAGTTGACAAGTGGCATTTTGTCATTGGCTCATTCTTAGTCCCACATTGCTCTATTTTGGGCATGTTTTCAACTTATCAATCTATAAATAAGAGGCTCATATCTTCATCTCATCATCCACAATTTGAGTAAAGTTACCATGCTCAAATCATTAGCAATCCTCATCCATTATCATTGAATCTTAGCTAGGTTATGTAGGTTTTAGCTTGGAGCACTCATCATTCTTCATCAAAGTGGATCACCATCACCATTCATCATCAAAGCTTGCAAAGGAGTTGGGAAAGGGCCAATTTCCACATCAAATTGGCACCAACTCCCCCATAAGATCAAGAGTTTGCATATTCTCAATAGGATCAGCTTATTTTCATCTTCTTTCATTGTGTTCTTATTTTATTTCTATTTTGAATATGGTTAAATGGATTTTATGGGGAACCTCTATTCTAACTTGCATTTGATCTTATTAATGTGTTTATTCATTGTGTTTTGCAAGTATTAGGATTTAGGTTCACAATTCTAACTTGGTGTAATGGAATATTTAGGTGTAGTTTTTGTGTTTATGTGTTTTGAAGGAGAAGGGGAGGCAATTTGATGGAGTTTGAATGATGCCCTAGTTGTTTTCAGTCATGTTTTAAGCAAAGAATGAAAGCTAAGAGTTGGAGTTTGATGAAAAGACATTGGTGAAGAGTGGGAATTGGTTTGGGAAGAATTTTCAGACCCTATAAGATGTGTTTGGGGTGTTGGTAAGGTGAAATAAGGCCTAGAGTTTGTAGATCCAATAAACCCTCTTGTGAACAAGCCTAAATAGGACTAGGTAAGGGTTTTGTGGGTTGATGAGTTTGTGGACAATCCATTTGTCAAATTTGTTGATTCAGACCATTTGTGACCTATTAAGAGTATTCAAATAATTTTTGGTGATTTGGGGATTGAGTTTCATAAGGTTTCCTTGTAAAACAGAGCTAATTGAGCCTTCTTTCAGCGTAACAACCAATTTTATGAGGTGAAGGTATGAACAAGTTTATGCAAAAATTAGATATGGCAAACAAGGCCATAAAGGGTATCTATAATATAAATTATTTTGTGGGTTTGAAATTTTCTTTGAAAGTTATGAAGGAAATTCACTATTTGATGTGCTACAAGGGAATATGAAGAAATTGTGAAACGACGCCAAGTTAGGGTGTTCAAGATTGAAGGATTGTTCAAAATATATTGAATTCTGATTTTTTGAAGATCTCCTCCCTGATTTGCATCAAAAATTCACTTAAGTGAATAATCAAGAGTTTTAAATACATTAGTTACTAGCCCCTACACCTAGGGTCTATCGCTTTAGTAGGTCAATGATCCTTTTTAAGCTGCTTAAAAGTAAATCAATGGATGCTATTTAATTTGAGTATTGATGGGTGTTAAATGATCGATGGTTATGATTTAAAGTTGGTTAACATTTATTTTCTGAAGCTAAAACTTGGATGTGAGTTTAACAATCAACCATATTTTTTAATTGTTTGAAGTGGAAAAGATTAGTGATTAATTTGATGGTGCCAAACTGAATATGAACATTCTAGATTGAAAGGATTTTTGAATTCCAACAATTAGGTGCTATGGATTGGAGATTAAGATGATTTTGGCCATTTTTGGTGAGTATGGTTTTGTGTGAAAAGAGATAGACATGTATAATAGTTTTTCTTTCGGGTATTCAAGGTGATGTTGCTTTCATGATATGTACATGAATATTTATAGTGAAGTTATGATGTGATATGGGATAATGAGGAAGATGGAGTTTTGATGATGGAGAAATAAAGTAGTGATTTTTATTGAAATAGAGAAACCCTCTGAGTATTACTAATTTCTTCTGAAGTGATGATTATTCGGTGAGGCTTGTTGTTTAGCCAGTGAGGCATACAACTTGTAACCTATAAGGTTTTAAATAGTGAGGCACATAACTTGTAACTTGTAAGGTTTTAGACGGTGAGGCTTGTTGTTTAGCTAGTGAGGCACACAACTTGTAATTGAGGCTTGTTGTTTATCCACTAAAGTACACAACTTGAAACTTGTGAGGTTTTGTCCAGTGAGGCCTAATGAAAGTTATTTTCAGAGTGGTGTTTCACCCTTTTATTGTTTTCCAATCATAAGACTTGTGTTATGTCTCCTCTTAGTGGTTTTTCATAGTGTGCTTGATTAGTGATCTTTGTTCAAATATTATGTTCTGATTTGCATATCATTGTGACTCCCTCAACATTCAATGCCTATACTGTTTGAAGTGTATTCTAAGTGTCTCTTTGCATAATAAAAATGAATTAAGTTTTTAAATTTGATTTCTCATTAGACCACTGATTCACCCCCCCTCTCAGTGGTTCTGTACTCCAACAAGTGGTATCGGAGCATTAGGTTCCTTGTACAAGTTTAATCAACTTAGGAGATTCTGGTAGTGGAGTGCTTATTATGGAAAAAAGTAAAAGAAATAAAGGAAAATAGAATTTTGAATAGAATGCTAAACAAAAAGAACCACCTAAACCAAATACAAAGAATGATAAAGAAACAGTTATAAGAAATGACTTACAAATTGAGGAAGATACAAGGTTAGAAGATGATTTTATAGTTGAGAATGTTGCCAAAGAAGGAGACCACTTTGTGAGTGAATATGAACAAGATTATGATGACGATGAATGTGAAATTGATATTGAAGGTGAACTCATTTGTGCTCTAGATGAGGTCAAGAAACACAGAAAGGAGAATAAGAGACTAACATTACAACTTCAAGAAGAAAAGGAGTCCAAAGCCAAAAAACTTTCAACTCTTGAAGAAGTAGAAAAAATAATCATAGATTTGAAGATACAAGTTGTAGAAGTTAAAAAAATAGAAGAAGAATTCATAAATCAGTTTAAGGAAAAAGAGGTTGATTGTGAAAGATATGAGTTAGAGATAGTTTATTTGAGAAAGGAACTTGAAAAGGAATCTTCCAAGTTACACAAGAATCTACAATTTGAGAAGAGCACTGGATGCTTAAATGAGATGTTGAGCAAGCAAAAATGTCACATGGATACTATTGGTTTAGGATTTAAAAAAGGGTAGAGTTCTAAGGTCAAAGAAACTCCTAGAAAGAAAATAGATCTAAACTATATCATTTTTCTGCTCCTAAGACTGAAGACAAGAAGAAGATAATAGAGAATACTTCTGCACAAGCCAACAAGAACAAGTTCAAAAAATCCTTTCATTTAGGACAACATGAAATGACCAAGTTGAAAACTCTTTTCATGGTTATTTTTGTTCATGTTATGAATTTGGTCATAGAGAAATAGAATGTTGGATGCATGCAAGGAAAGTTGGATGGAATAAGAGTCCTTATGAGTGGTCAAACAAAAGAAGTCATGTCCTATGTTATAAATGCAATTGTCTAGGTCACACTACAAGGTTTTGTAGTACACATGTAAGAAATGACACTCTTGGACTTTCTAGAAGATATAATTCTTTTACTCCTGATGTTGGTAGCAAGGTCATATGCTAAAGATACAATAAGTTTGGACATAAAGCACAGTATTGTAAGAGTAATTTAATGGAACCATTTAACCATCACAAGAAGACAAACACTATGGAAGTTTGCAGAAGAAAACAAGAGAAAGAGAAGAAAGAACCTAAGCTTGTGCATGTTGCACAAGATATATCCATAACTACATAAAAAATAGCATGAGTTGAGGGGGATTTGATTTTTGATGTATCATACAAACCCCATAGACAACAACAAAGAAGTTGTGTCTCTACAATGATGGTGCCAAATGATGTTTGTCCAATGCTATTTGTCAAAACAATAACCTTGATTTGTATGACTCTAGAAAGTGATTACAAAGCTTGAGAGAAGGGATTAGTGTTGGAACCATCATGATGTTGGAAAATATCATGTTGATGCAAAGGTTGTTGATCTTCTTGACAAGTTGGTACTTGATGGTTTCAAACTGATAGTGGAATATGGTTCTTTCAAAATGATATGTTGCAAAAGTGAAGTCATTGATTCACAAGTCTATGTTTAACATAATTTGCATTATGTTATGGATCTTGAGGGTGATATGGTGTTTAGAAAAAAGACAAATTTCATGTTTGATATTCACAATCTTTCATATTTTCAGTGATT
Organism: Sequoia sempervirens; assembly: GCA_007258455.2. NCBI lineage: Eukaryota > Viridiplantae > Streptophyta > Pinopsida > Cupressales > Cupressaceae > Sequoia > Sequoia sempervirens. Next base: position 403,090,233 of record VDFB02281492.1, on the reverse strand, counting down.
TCAGTCAGAGAGACAGTTTTAAGAAGTATCACGATGTTAAATTGTCACAATGCAAGGGAAAATCATTACAAGTGTGACATAGTGTTTGGAGACTATTTTTTTCTCTATCATCCCTCTTTTGATTGTTTCAATTTGGTTGGATTTTTTCATGTCTTGATGATCAGTTATGTGTGATTTTTTGCTTTGACAGTGTACCTTGAGCAACATATAGTGTTTATCATTACATCTCATTCCATGTTTGTAGTGACAATGCCAATGTTGTCTAGTGATGGGTTGTCCATGTTTGGTGTGACTGTGCATTATGAATCTTGATTAGTGACCTTTGTGATGATTTACTCTCAAACTACTTAATCAAGAAATTGGTTTAGTGATGACCAGTGCCTAATCACATTGACAACTTTTTTTTTGTTACAAGGATATAGAAGAAAATGATATGATACTTTGATATTTAAGTGTTTGATATTTTTAAAGGTTGAATCTTTCTTATTGCAATGGTTTCTTGAGATAGTCTTGTTGCAGAAGTCTAGTTACAATGGACTATCTTGCATACATTGATAGTGGGAATAGTGCTATTAAAAGTTTATAATTGTGAGATTTATTGTTGAATCAATGAAAATGTTCTAAAAATGCTATAATGCTTTAATGCTTATGTTCCATGCATACTTTCTCAGTCTTCCAACAGGGTACAGTGGTGACTTGATGTAAGTTAGTTTCATGTTGAAAGGCTCTCATAACAGTCTCTCTATTTTACTTTGGACTGATAACATTGTGGCAGTGATTCCAAGAACATTTCACAAGTTTTAGTTTACAAGGTTTGAGCATAGTGTTATACATTCCCTTACTAATGAGTAGTGTTTCTACCATTCATACACTTGCATTTCTCTCTTAAGGAGGAAAAGGGATAATTTTTGCTTGACAACAATGTCTTCTCTCCATGGACAGTGGCAATGGTTAATGGTTAGTACAGTGAATTTTGATTTGAGCTTGATTTCATGTTTTGGTTTACTATATTATTTTTATGCATAGTGATAGTTCAGCTTTGTCCAAGAAAAGCATCTATATGCTATGATAGTTTGTAGATGATAAAATCTAGTGGTTGATGGACTATGAGATGATGTTCTTAACTCAAGTGTTAGTGGCATCCATGTTTATCATTTGCAGTATAATATGGATTTTGAGATGATTCTTTCACTAGAAATATTATTTTCCAATTTCACTCCTTGGGGTCAATTTTCATGTCCATACAACCTGAATAGGTTGACTTACTAAAAATAGTAGGTGACTATTTTTGGCTGTATCAAACTTCTAACTATTCCAAATACTGCATGAGTCACCATGGGCCCCAAGACACCTAAGGAAACTACAAACAAGTGAAAATACAATTATTTTGAGTGATGCAAGATTTCCCTTACACCATTGGATGCTCCTACATCATAGGGTTTATCTCTTGTGATTTTTTTCAAAGGAAATAATGCTTTTTGTTTTAATTTAAAGTTGACTTGCTATTGACAGTTAAAAGTCACTTAAGTGACTAATCAAGGGTTTTAAATACATTAGTTACCAACCCCTACACCTAGGTTCTATCACTTCAGTAGGTCAATGATCCCTTTTAAGCTGCTTAAAAGTAAATCAATGGATGTTATTTAGTTTGAGTATTGGCGGGTGTTAAAGGATCAATGGTTTTGATTTAAAGTTGGCTAACAATTATTTTCTAAAAATAAAACTTGGATGAGAGTCTAAAAATCAACCATGTTTTGTAATTGTTTGAAGAGGAAAAGACTGGCGATTAATTTGATGTCACCAAACTGAAGATGAACATTCCAAATTGAAAGACTTTTTAAATTCCAATAGTTAGGTGTTGTGGATTGGAGATTGAGATGATCTCGGTCATTTTTGATGAGTATGGTTTTGTGTGAAAAGATATAAACAGGTATAACATTTTTTATTTCTAGTATTCAAGGTGATGTTTCTTTCATGATCTGTACATGAATATTTCTAGTGAAGTTATGTTGTGATATGGGAGAATGATGAAGAAATAAAGTAGTGATTTGTATTGAAATAGAGAAACCTCTGAGTCTTACTAATTTCTTCTGAAGTGAAGATTAGAAAGTGAGGCTTGTTGTTTAGCTAGTGAGGTACACAACTTGTAACCTATAAGGTTCTAGCCAGTGAGGCACACAACTTGTAACCTGTAAGGCTTTAGCTAGTGAGGTTTGTTATTTATCCAATGAAGCACACAACTTGTAATCTATAAGGTTTTAGCTAGCGAGGCACACAACTTGTAACTTGTAAGTTTTTGGCTAGTGAGGCCTAATGAAACTTATTTTTAGAGTGGTTTTTCACCCTTTTAGGGTTTTCCACTCACAAGAATTGTGTTATGTCCCCTCTTGGTGGTTTTTCATATTATGCTTGATTGGTTATCTTTGTTCAAGTATTATGTTCTGATTTTCATATCATTATGACTCCCTCAACATTCAATACCTATATTGTTTGAAGTGTTTTCAATGGGTCTTTTTTCATAATATAAGTGAGCTAAGTTTTGAAATTTGATTTCTCATTAGACCACTGATTCAGCCCACCTCTCAGTGGTTTTGTACTCCAACAATATTTTGGGTATTACATCTAATTAGGTCGACCTAATTGATGTTATACTTGATGCAGATATATATGTTGGATTTTTTTTGGTGTTTTGATGTAATGAATGTGACATGTATTGTGTGTGATGTGAATTTGAGCAAAGCAACACGAAGTTGAGTTGTGAATGTTAAGTTGAAGATCAAAATTTTGCAAGTGAAGAGCGAGGCAAAGTGTTGAATCAAAATAAAAAAAAGTTTGTTATTGTGCTTCAATGGAATTGTAATTCATGCATACATAAGATGCAATTGTAATAGTTCAAAAATAGGCTATAAGCCACCACCATTTCTCTTATATCTTTTTATTTGTGGATAGTGAGTCCACTTAGATAGTGAGTCCACCTATAGTGATCATTTTTGTAATATACTATAACTGGTTATAATATATTGTGAGCTAAATCTCATCGTGGTTTTTCCCATTTTGGGTTTTCCATGCAAAAATCTTGGTGTTCATGTGCTAATGTGATATTTTGGATGTTTCATGCTCTCTTTCCTTATTGTAGTTGAATATGCATTAGTAATTGGATGTTTAATGTTTGAATGGTTTAAGAGAGTACCGATTCACCCCCCGTCTTAGTATTCTGGGTGTTCAATAATACTCCCATATACAATTTGGAATGGAAATTTTTTGTACTTATTTTGATTGATTTATATGTATATTTAGCCAATACCATTATCAAGTCCCATGCCTTTGACTTTTCTCCTACAAAAAAGCACAACAAGTTGCCCAAAATTCTATTTACCACTTTGTTTGATCATCAATTTGTGTATGATGTCCAT
>VDFB02281492.1:403073800-403086720 GCA_007258455.2 Sequoia sempervirens | reverse complement strand
ATCCTTAGTAGACATATCCAATTGTGCCTTTGGCTGTGATCCTAATGACTTTGAGCCTCCTCATTCTCCTTCAACTCCAAATGAATGTCCTCCTCATGTTGTTGACATCATTGGAGAAGATGATGATATAATGACCAAGTTCTTAAATTCATGCCTTGATAACCTTGAAGCCAATGCAGCCTTTTACCCATCCATGAAGTCAAAAGATCTTCCTACTATCTCACCCCCTAACATGTTTGGATACTTACATCCTGAAATCAATGAAGGACCTAAGTTCCCCTCACTAGGTGGACCTAGTTTCTCTACACAACCACATCCTCAACCATTTTATGATAACAAAGTTACAAACACACCAATCAATCTTGAAGAAACATATGGCAAAGGCTTTACTATCTTAAGCAAGCAAGGATGTGATACAACAACTGAACATGACATTCGTCAACTTTTAGAACAAAGGCCAACATATGAGAACACAGCAAGATTAGGATATCAAGATCCTCCTCATGCTAACAAGCATCCTTTTGAATATTGGAGACTTTGTGATGATGGTACAATGATCCTTGATTCCCCTCCTGACTTGAACATTATCCTTCCATGTGAACAAATATTACCTGATTCTAATTGTGGATGCTAAAATCTGCAAATGGTTAGTTTAAAACAAAACAACATTTTAACATCCCTATGAAATAATGAAACATGTCAATCATGCAATTAAAATGGAACAATAGAAACTAAAGAAAGCATATGAAAGACATGATCCAACTCTATCTCATAGTGGATTGGTGTCACATGTGCTAGTGACCCTTTCCCAATCCTTGATTAAAGCTCAAAATGATAAAATGCCAATGGATGGAGATGATGGAGTGAAATGAACAAGATGAGCTCTCAAATTAAGAGAGTAACCTTGCATAAAAGTTGTGAAGATTGTGAAGGATTTGCTTGAGGATGAGGCTTGCATTTAAAAGATTTTCAAAATGTTGAATGTTGAAGAGGGACCAATGTGGGATCAAAAACAAGCCAATGAGTTGAGGACACTTGTCATCATGTGATTAGTTGATGGTTGTGCAAGATTTGGGAAGAGTGCCCAAGAGGGGGAATTTTTGAATTCAAATTTGCAATAAATGCTGAAAGGGGGACAAGGAAAAAACAGCAATAAATGCCATGTTTGACTTGTCATGTTGAAAGAAAATGAGATTTTAATAAATCAATAAAATTGATTTATTGTGCAAGTGGCTAGGTCTAGATAATGCAAATGGGATGTGATTAGCCTTAGATTAGGATTAGATTAATTTAATGATGATTATGCTGATTTAATGCTGATTAACTGATTTGACTTTTTGGACTTTGGAAAATGATTTAAGATTTGATTTAAATGGCTTTTTGATTTTAAATAACCTTAGGCAATGAGATTATTTAAATGGATAAAGGTGATGAATGGATCCAATGCAATATCTAGTTCAATTGATAAATGATCCTGATCGAATGTATAATGTAAATTTTGCATGTCTACATTTACCCTCTTTGAAGCAATGCACGCATTGCGTTGGTTCAAAGAATAAACGATCTCGATCAAAGCCAAAAAAAATTATATTTAAAAACTTTCCCCACTACTACCTGGCGGAAGAGAATATGCCAATATAATGGCCCCTCGAGAGATGGTGAAAAGGTCCCGATTTGAGGGTCGATCGCGATAAGGGTTCAAAATGGATGGTTATGGATGGCCTTGATGCAAATATAGGACTGATTTTTAAGATGCTAAATAACAGATCTATAATACAACAACAATAAATGATATGATATGAGATGGATGATATATGCTATGATATCTGATGGATGATTTATGATATGCTTAGACTAACTGATCTATATTATGATGATGATATGCATGTGAGATGATATGCAAAATACTGATGTTTCCTATTATGTATGATATGAATGATATGTGATATGCTGACTGTTTGTAGATGCAAGATGGATGCATGATGGATGCATGACGGATGCATGATGTTAGTGCGGAAATGAGACGATGACAAGAGGATCCAACAAGTCCATGATTGGTCGAGACTTTATTAGAGATGATGATGATGATAGATAAATGCTGCTGATGATGATTCGCTTATCAAGGTTGAGATTTTCAAGGGGTCCTGCTTTTATTTATTTTTGATAACACGCCCTAAATTACGATGCATCAGGTATAAGGACCAGGATGGCGTTGTACCAGGTGTGATGAACTGACTTCGGCAAAGATAGGAGGTAATCTTGTTCACACACTTGACATACGAAACCTTGCTAGGATGCACTTTAGAAGTCTCAAACATCACCGGACCAAAACACGAAGGTATAACCAATCCAATGCAATAGTCAACAAGGTATCTAAAACATCCTCCATACATATCTAACAAAGCAAGTATTAGCCAAGTTATTTTACAAGAACGTCCAACAAGCACAACAGACAAAAGAATAATGATCGTTGCCCCATTCCTATCTCTCTAAATCCTTCGTTCGGATATCATCGAGAGGTCCTTGGAATGAGCGCAATATGATAAATCAAAAGAAAAGATCAAGTATACAAGCAAGCCAATGTTCTTCATACCTTCAGCCAGAGGGATGTGTTTCAAAAGATGGGAGCCAAAACTTATTGCCAAAAGATAATGTCCATTGTCGGAACGGATCCTAGGACATATTAATGACACGTCGTTTTGTTTACCCAAATTGGTTGATTTGATAAAAGTGCCCATTGTCGGCACGGATCCTAGGAAATGCTTTGTATCAAATGATGATGAAATTGATTTATGATTTATATGCCATTGATAAGAAAAGAGTTGACCAACTTGCTTGCCGACAGACCTATACTTGGGAATTTTTGTGATTTAGGTTTTCCACGTTTACAGCTGCTAGACTTGTTTTACATTTGTTTACCAAGGTTGGGGTGATAGCGTTTATTATGGATGATTGATTATTGCGAGAGTTATGAGATGAGGTGAATGGATTTTTCAAATATTTGGATGTTTTGAATTTTGCAATGTTTTGAGGCTGTTTTTGGTAATTTTTTGAGGTTTTACAAATGTTTTGATTTTCGATTTTCCAATGTTTTTGGGATTTTCCGAGATTTTGACCAAGAGACTAACCTAAAGACCTATCCTAGGGGCCTCGGGGGCTTATCGATAGATTAGCCTTGCCTACGTTATATACGCAGAGACCACGTAGTTCGACTGACGACTTGACCGATTTACAGATGAAGATACACATGATGCGATGTCAGTTTATTATGACAGACTCCTATAGGACTGAGCTAAATGTCTCGGGGGATGATCGAAGATCAACCTTGCCTACGTTCAAAGCTGAGAGGCAGCGTGGTTGACCGAAGGCGACCCTGTTTTGGATTTTGATATGTTTTTGGATTTTCGCATGATTTTGGATATGGACATGTGTGATGATATCAGTGCTCTGTTTTGGATTTTGTTGAAGAACAAGCTAAGGTTGATTGATCACATCGATGGATTGATGATGATGATAACATTGTTGAGGATACACAACAATGCAAGGATAGTGTTATGCAACACCAAGGATTGGGAAAGGATTGATGATGATAACATTGTTGAGGATACACAACAATGTAAGGGCTGGATTGATCAGGATGGATAATGATAACAATGTCGAGGATACACGACAATGCAAGGATAGTGTTAAGCAACACAAGGATATCTCGAGATGATGATTTTTTGATTGGATTTGATTGATCATGTTTGATGAAGCTTGGTTTCGAACAAAAGATGTTTGGATGATTTGATGTGACATTTGACGTGCAGCTTATATGCGACTGATAGCGATTGTTTTGATCGATTTTTGATGAAAGATGAAGCGTGATAAGGAACATGTTCTCGTCAAAATGTGCCATGGGCTAGTGATTCGGATGTTTTCTCACAAGTGGTGGACCAGTTTGGTTTCACGTTTTCCAATGTTCAGATCACCACATAAGGTGAAGGATATAGATCAAGATTTATTCTCAAAGCAAGATGTACATATCTGCCCCCAATGTCTAGCAACATATGGAATGCGATGGGTGGATGCTTGGATAGGTGTATGGATGGAGGGACATGTATTATCTTGCGATAAGATAAGGTGTTTGGATAACGAATACCCATTTGGATAATGCTTCATAGCTCAGATAATGCTGCATAGGATAGGATCGATGAAAACGACCCATGTCAAGATGTTCACCGTAAGCAAGCGTAAAGTGTACCAAAATTTTACCAAGATCAAGATAACTTGGACTATGGATCATGAAGATGGATGAAAATGGATTAGATAAATGGTTCATGGATGAAATGGATTTATTATGGATAAGATGGATGGAATGCTCGATTTATTATGGATGGGATGAGATGCTTTCATCTGAATTGGCGCACGTAGATGCTCGATTCCACTCATGACGCTTGTTTGCCAGGTTTTCATCATGGTCTTGCCCAAAGCGCCCAATGCGGTTTTCACTAGAGATGAGGATTTCCTTTATCTTTCTTGTTTTCAATCCTTTTTCTGCGAGATTTTTTTTTCGGATTTCATATTTTTGATTTTTTGTATTTTTAAGAAAGTTTCATGCTAAACCACACGGGTGGTGTTGATGTAGATCTTGTCATGATGTGCCATCGATATCACACTTTTGAAGGAGCTGCTTTGCTAAGATACGTGCACTTGAGTGCAGCTTTTGGGATTCTTGATCTGCTTCGTCGATACTGAAGCTAACTTTGTCTTTGTGCGCACATCGCGATAGATTGCCTTCTGAATCCTTATGATGAAGGGTTGTTGCCAATACACGGTCAATGTAAGAATTGGATATTATGCATGGTGGCGTGGATGGGGTGTGTTTAGGGATAAGAGATGGATTGGTTGACAGTTTGGAACCTTTGACTCTCCAAACTTGGGAAGATGAGCAATGATGGGTGGATACGGAAGTGTGCATGGAATTAGGACCAACTTCTTGATATACTTTGTACGTCACTTGAAAAGCTTGCTTTTTCTTTTGCGGACATTCTTGATGGATACTTTTCCCTTTTTTATTTTGCCCCATAGTTTCTTTGACTGATGGAGTTTGATAGGGATGATCTTTCTTTGTATTTTTTGGTATCCATGCATATTTGATTTGTCCATTATGCCTCTCAGCTTCTTTTGCTTTGATAACGTTCTTCGTACTTTGATTCAAATCTTTCTTTTGATGTTGGTCCCAATTCATGGATGGGGTGATGGGTGGATGAAGATACATGGCGTGGCTGGTTGTAGTATTGACACCGGTTTCATCATAAAAACTCTTCATGCTCCCTATGTTGACGTTTGCTTGAGATGAAGTTGCCCCCAGTATTGTGGTAGTACCTTCATTCTTTGACTCTTCCTGTTCTAAGAGTTCTTGTTCAATAAGTGTTCTCTGATAGATGACCACCGTAGGTGACATTCTTTCAATTTGCTGCTCCGCTAACTCTGGAATATATTGTTCTACTTGATTTTCTTCCTTGAGTGGATAATGTTTGATATCCTTATTCATGATGTCCCCAATCTGAGTTTGGGACATATTTGATCCTGATGTTGACAACTCCGTTTGATTGTAGGAGTTAAGAATCTGCTCTTTTTGTGTAACACAATCTTGTTCTTGATGAAGATCATCTACGTGTCCATCCATAGAAAGCATCTCATGGGTAGATGAATGAATATGCATTATGCTGGTGTGATCATCATTTGCGACATCTTGTATGGATAGGAGAGTGTTCATTAGATTATTGTAGTATCTTGGAGATACAAATTCTTGATCTTGATTAATTTCAGAGTTGCTTTCGACATGCTTTGGATCAAGTTCTTGACATGGGGCAGCTTCAAAGGATGGATTTCTTACAAAGGGTTTTTGGATGTCGACATTAGGCATGAAAAGTGGCTCAATATCCTCAAGTGTCGAGTTCAGGATTCCTTTAGTATCTGTAACCATGAGGTCAAAGGGGGTCAACATGTTTTGAAAATGACCATTGCTAGACCTTAGTGAAAGATTTTGATCATGCTTTGGAATAACTTCTTGAGATATGTCCTCTAACTCATAAGGCGATGTAGAGACATTTTCAACATGATCATAGGTCGATGGATCGTGCATTATGTCAATTGGATCAAACAATCCTAGCACTCCTTGAAAGAGACCACTAAAAAGTGGCTCTTCATGTATGGTGAGTTGATCATTGGATGGAGTAGACACAACTTCAAGGTGCTCCTCGATGTAGAGGTTTTGATCATTGTTTTTGACAATTGCAGTGGAGGGATTTCCAATGTCTTCAACCAAAGGGTCAAACGATGTTGACATTTCTTGAATTGGCTCATTGTCAAGTTTTGTTAGTGGATTTTGATCGTGATTCAAAAGTGACTCTTGACATTTGTCGATTTGATCATTGGATGAAGTAAACATGTGCTCAGTGATGGATTGATCTTGATCCTTGTTTTCAATAGTTGTCATCTTTTGTGTTTGTGCTCGTGTTGGTTGGGTAGCTTGAGAGGCTTGGGAAACTTGAAAGGATTGTTGCACTTGTTGAGCTTGTGTTGCTTGTTGTTGTTGCAGCGATGTTTGAGCTTGATTTTGCTGTGAAGCTTGAGAAGCGTGCGTGGCTATAGGCGCTTGCCGAATTGTTTGATATTGTTGGAGCAATTGTTGGTATGCTTTGAATGAAGCATTGTAATTGCTTACTTGGCTTAGTCGCAATGGTGGTGGTGGTGGGATTGAAATTGTGTTGGATGTAGTGACAAGTGTTTGGGATACGCTCGGAGCGATCATGGTAGTGAGGGGTTGAGATGTGATGGGAGTGATAGTGGTGTTTGGAATGATTGAAGGGATAGTGATGGTTGGATTGACCGAGGTGATAGGCCCTTGGGAGACCGTATTTTGATTTGGGATCAACGTTGTTGTTTGATTAGATACCATCCATTGGTGTGATGTCGATGGTATATTCAAAGGATTTGTCGTGATGGTTTGATTGATGTTATGTGGATTGATTTGGGTGGCATGATTGGTGTTAGGTAAAGGGGGAATCCCTAAACCAAGGAATGATGTAGGTAATGGTGGTGGAAATTTCCCTTGGCGCAATGCCTCAACTATCTTGGAAAGTTCCGCAATTTGATCTCGCCAAATTTGTTCTTGATTTTGATTTTGACTCACTTGAGATAGTTGATTTGGCTTGTGTTCAAGTAGTTTTTGCATGCATGCTTGCGATTTTTGAATGGGATTATGGGAAAATTGACTTTGGATAATGTTCTGATTTGGCATGATAGGATGAACAATGTTGGTATTGGGAATCATTTTTCCAAAGGTTTCCGAGTTAGGATTCATGTTTTGAAAAAATGCATTTGGTACATCCACATTTGGTTTGTAGGGAGTTGGTGGAATGATGTTGCTCGTTTGAAGACTCATGTATTGATTGTTTGGAGGATAGACTTGTAAGTTTGGACTTTGATTGAAATCTATCATGGGGAGATGTGTTCCAAAATTCAAATTGGGCATACCCACACTTGTTGTACCATTGACATTTGTCGAAGGAAATGATCCTATGCATGGATTTTGATAATTGATAGGCATTGCAAGGCTTTGAAGATTCAACTGATTTGGATTACCCAAGATGTATGGATCAAGTTTATATTCCATGTTCTTCTTGTATTTTGACCTTGTTATGAAAGTGACCTCTAAGGTTCTTAGGATCAATGACGAGATGAAGGATGAAAGGTGAATGATATGAGTGTTGAACGTTTAGGGATTTTGGATCAATACTAGACTTAGGGATTTTGATTTTGATTATTTTGATGCGGATGATGAACTTGAAACCCTAAGATGTTGGATGTGATCTTTAGGGTGAACTTGTTCAAATGATGGTTGATAATTTAACTAAGTGTGCATGGAAGGATTCATCCAAACACACCTAACTAAACAAATGATTTTGATTTGGTTTAGAAATGTACCCAAGTCTAGATAATGATGCTTTCAAAGCTCTAAAGTTGTTTGTGGGATGATGTTGATAAATGTTTGAGGTGAATGAAGTGTTTGATTTGATCCTAAGAGACTTAGAGAGACTTTGTTGACTAGGCCAAGGTATTGAAGAACACGCTTTTCTCTAAGAGCAATCAAAAGACCAATATGACCAAAAGATATCGAGCACATGTGTGGGGTCCAATTTGTTATCTTTGCTTAGTGTATTCTTTTTACAAAAAACACTCTCTTGATTAAAGTTTCAAACTAAGATGTACCAATGTCTTAATTTCTTTAAACCCCACAAGATATTTTATGTGGAAATTCAATGAACTTAAGGCAAGGGTTTTCCTATTGTTTACTCAGGAAGACAAATTGAGATATAATCCAATGCTTAGGAACCTCTGAGGCGGTAGTCATGAGGGAAAGCGATAGCTTATATGGATCAGGAGTCAAATGATATTTGTCTTCAAGAGGTTTGAAATTTGAGAGATGTGGAATGTTTGTTTTGAGAATGTTTTCCGTCTGTGACAAGCAAGAATAATTACAAGCCCTATGGATGTGATAGACAATGTTTGTTGAGTCCCCACTTGGATAGTCATTTCGAGACTATTTTAGCCGGATGGTTAGATGCTTGACCCCAACTTGGCTCCCCCTCCACGGCCTCGCCATCTGGGGCCGGCTGGCGTAACACCATGAAACTCCCATGGCATGCTTTCCATCTCACCACCTAAAAGCCCGTGGGAATTGTGGGAAGCTGACTTCAGAGGCAGGCAGGTTCATTGCACCAACCAGCAGTTGAGATTTTGTAAAATTCTAGCACATGGAGTTCTGGCATGGGGCTTTGATTAGAGCGGAGATTAGTACATACTGGCAAAGTCCCCTTCCGGATCCATCTTGTGAGATAGCCGTGATTATGTTTGTGAGCCCTCGGCCCATGTCAGAATGCTCTTGGCTTTCCAGAAGTGTTACCCGGTTGAGTAAATTAAGCTTGGGTGAGTACTTTTTTGTGGGAGGCCCTCTAGGAATAAACATGAGAGCAGAGGCACAGTAAAGTAACTTTCGATCGTCTGATGATGGCACAAAGAATGCCTTGAAATTGCCTATACACTCGCACAAGATGTTCAATTTTTAAGCCCAAATTGAAGTGTTTCAAAGTAATAAAATGTATTTTGAGTGTTTCTCTTGCACCCTAGATCGCACGAAGCGCAAGGGGAGAGGATACGCACTCAAAAGACAATCACACAAATCAAACACATGTTCGTTTTATACCCTTCAAAGCAATTGTGAATTCGTTTTAAGCACCAAAATGAAGTGTGAGGATTGCTTGTTCAATTTTTAGCCCAAATCAAAAAGCTAGTAAGTTTGTAAGGTTCAATTTTAGCCCAATTTTGAAAGATAATCAATTATCTAGTTGGCCTAAACAGAAAATTAAACCAATAAATGGATGCTCTAGGTTGTTTCAATAAGCATTAAGAAATGCTTTTGTGAGTTTTAAAGTTCAATGTCTGATTTTCTTCACTCTCCAATCTTGCTTGCCTTTGCTTGATTCCGACGTCAACCTACAATGTTACAAAACAATCACAAATAAGTTTTATGTATACATTGCAAAATTTATAGGAGTATTCACAAGGCATGCCAAATATTCAAAAAATTTAAGGCAGTTTGTTTATAATAGTTATTCTGGAAGTTCCTTTCTAGAAATGAACTATTTCGCAAGTAGTATGGCTAAAATCTCAGCAAAGGTTTACATAAGGCTCCCTAACATTATCAAATTTTACAAATTCTCTATCAATTTTCATCAAATGAGTTATTTGAATTGGATCAACACTAATCACATTGGTTCATTCTTTACGCATGCAAGCTACGTAGACTATAAGACTATTAGTAGCTAGATTTTAAAGAAACCAACATCAATTTTTTTGCAATAAAGGCGCCCTCTCTCAATTGCAATCAATCAGCATTCCATCCCCCACCTGTCATAACTTCAAAGATTTCAATGACTATGGCATATCACATCATTTCAGTCAGCTTGAAAAATATGAATGCATTAACTATGCATTTTAAATTAGTTGTCAAAAAAACCAGTCCTTCCCTGCGTATATATAGATCTGTTAGATAATACAATGAACAACCAGACCATAAGCAATGATGAGACGCGACACTTGATTCAGTATTAAATCAATATCAAATAGAGTGAACCGTATTTTTTTTTTTTTTATAGAAAGATCTCTATTGATGAGCAATTTATGGGTATCGGTAAGGAATGAATGCAATCATTATATTTCAAATTAAATACTCTTACCAAAATATCGATCATAGGCAGACTTTAGGATCAGATAGTAGCAGTGATCAAAGGAACAGAGACCTTCCCTACCGTGTTGTGCATGCTCTGGAGCTGAAAAGGTCAAATATTGCTAAGCTGGCAACCTGCTCAGCGCCTTGGGCCTGTTAGGTAGCCTTACAACTGATTTTAAAAAAGGTTTTCGATGCCTCTATGTTTTGGATAGAAAATCTGGCCTATAATAAACCTTCGAACTTGGTGATCATGTGAAACTTCTGCAGCATCTCTACCGTCCTTGTTACATTGCCGCAGTAACTATTACATAGGATAGCCACGTCTCGGGGAAACTCTGGAGGATCTGACAGCAGTAACTATTATATAGGATAGGCACGTCTTTGGGGAAGTTCTCGAGGATCTCTCCTTTGAATTTATTTTGGCGACCTGCTCACGCCTCCCTGCCCATTAATTACAACTTCAATCTGCCCATAATGACAGAAAATATCAGAATAAGGACCCAGCGTAAATATCCAGGTAAGCATTTCGGTGACCATAAAGAGATCAATAATGTTTCCCAGATGGACACTTTAACCTTGCGAATCTAAAATTTCAAAGCACATTAATGGAAGGGAACGTTGCAGCTACTCCAGAAGATTACGGAGATCAACCTGTGCGGCTAATTACCCTATGAAGCAGGTTTGATAGCAGTCAGTGTCTTTATTGCTTGTCTGTACAAAACAGTAGACTGCCCAAGAAAAATGGATATTAGATGATACCTCCTATGTACGAGGGGAGGGACCCATTTGCATAATAAGGATGTACTAGATCGATTTGTCCATATTACTAATTCAACATAGATATGGATTGAAACGAAAATAAGAGAAACCAATGCAAAAAAAGAACAGAACTACGAGTGAATAAAAGTTATTTAAAATCTTTTAAACAGATGCAACTACCAAGTGTAAAGTTGGCGCCCAAATACCATTGATAATATTTCAAACTACTGCAAATGGTATGTGTACAACTTCATTCAACATCAGTCTTTAGTGTTCCTTCAAAGTTGCGCGTCTTGGAAAGCTTGCAAATGTGTTGCCAGAATAATAGTCAATAGCGTGGTTTCAAAGCTGAGTGCTGTGGAAAGCTGAGCGCACTGGAAAGCTGAGAACAACACTAGAGCATCAACCTTCTCTTAGCGTGTTTTCTAATAGTAAGAGGATTGCGCGTACAAGAAGAAATATCTGCAAGCTTTGCATAAGCAATCTACGTGTGTGAGATATATGCACCCCTAAAAGATGTGGTCTCTTGGCCTGTACAGATTGTTGGGTACGCATGAAAAAGGTTTCAAAAACTTACAAGCAAAGGTGATTAGCAGGCAAACAAAGGAACCAACGAATAAATGTTCAAAAAGCTTTCAAGCAAGTGCATTTGTCATGTGTAAATCCACGCCCCATCAAACAAATGATTTTTTTTTTTTTAGAAATGACTTTCAAGCAAATGCAAATGGTCCGCAAGTAGAATGGAGGCATAGAGAGGATACGACAGACTGCTTCAAAGACATGGTCTCATGGCTGCAATGATATCACTGTCTCAACACTTTGGAACAGGAATGTTATAAAATAATGAAGAAAAGGCAACTGTGATCAATTTGAAATTTTTACCAGCAGCATAACTAAGAAGTTGTTTCTTTTATTTATATATATCAACGGTTTCGCAACAACAAACTTTGTATTATGCATACGAGATGGATTTCAGTGATTAGTGATTTAAAAAATAACAAAAGACAGATTGGTGGATGCAAATAACGCCCTGTGTTATGTGCAAGTGTAAATAACTAATGGTAAAAGTAAAACCTACTTGCCAATAGATGTTTCAAATAACAGATTCAAAATGTCTCTAGATATAAACATCTAGAGATTACTTTGCAAGAGTAATCTGTCCTGCAAAAGAGAGATTTAAAACAGAAAAACACACACAAAGTTCCTTTTAGCTGACTATTCCCACCTTCGTTTCATCCCTACTTGTTAAAAATAAAAAATAAGCTTAACACAATGAAATGGAGGCCCTCCTTCTAGCGCCATTTTGTGGACATCGAAATCTGCAAATCGTTAGTAACTAACATATACAAACATGATTAGTTTCCAAGCAATAAGCACCATTCAACATCCATATGAGATATCTAACATGTTTTAAAATGCTATCTAATAACAAAATACATAAAATCCTATAAAGAAAAACATGAAACCAATCTATCCCATATTGGATTGGTGTCACATGTGCTAGTGACCCTTTCCCAATCCTTGATTGAAAGCTTAGATGATGATGATAAGATGGAAATGATGAGCAAAATTAGTTCTCAAGGAGAGTAACTTTGCATATGCTTTTTGGATGAAATTGTGGAGGATTTGCTTGAGGATGATGCTTGTATTTAAAGATTTTCAAAATGTTGAATGTTGAAGAGGGACCAATGTGGGATAAAAATCAAGCCAATGATAGAAGGACACTTGTCACCATGTGATTAGTTAATGTGTGTGCAAGATTTGGGAAGAGTGCCCAAGAGGGGGAAATTTTGAATTCAAATTTGCAATTAATTTTGAGAGGGGGACAAGAAAGAAGAGCAATAAATGCCCTGTTTGACTTGTCATGTTGAGGGAAAATGAT